>CM026398.1:54442662-54543441 GCA_014843695.1 Archivesica marissinica | reverse complement strand
GTACAGAATGATGATCGCAGGGGGGAACATTCCTCTGGGCAGAGCATGTACAGAATGATGATCGCAGGGGGGAACATTCCTCTGGACAGAGCATGTACAGAATGATGATCGCAGGGGGGAACATTCCTCTGGGCAGAGCATGTACAGAATGATGATCGCAGGGGGGAACATTCCTCATCATCGTTATTAGATTATCAGTGCAAACCTGGTCATAATAAATCCCCAATCTCCTACACGTCCTTCACGCTTCCTCATCACAGGGAGACAATAAGTCCTTGTATGTATACGCACACTCCCCCATTAACAATATATATGCCAATATAACTCATATTTTGCTTGTATCCCTGAAACCGTGGCCAATCAATAACTTAATTAAGAGAGGTATCCAGTGACATCACATAATCAATAATATACTGGCCAAGTCATTTCTCTGTAAATAAACAAATTGTCCTCCGCATGCTCCCTGGCATGCTCCCCCATCCCAATACACATTTACAGTATCTGTGGTTCAATGGTTCATGCAAGCTGGATAAATGTGGATCAGGGAACAACTATTTAGACACAATTTTGTATCACAGAAACTTGTAGCACAGAATCAATTGCCTTGTCAAGATGTCTTGTTGAAACCCCCCTCCCCTCCCTCCCCTCGTCTGACCCCTGACATTTTAGAAAAACCCAAATGTTCTGGTGTGAAATGCTTTCTGTACATAATCTGAACCTGGCATGTTTATATTTGAATGATTAAAATCAATGACATTTATATATCTATCATATTATTAAAATCACAAAATCTTGAATCTATGAGAAATTTGGAAGGCTCTCAAACGCTTCTGAGAAATCGCACATGGGATATAATAAATATCAGAAAATAGCATACACATCACCCACAACTTGACTCAGCAACAAAACCAATAAAACTTCCAAGACAAACAAAAAATGCTGCCACTTACTCTTTTTTTTGCATGACCAGGGTTATAGCTGCAAGCATATGGCTAGACAGTTATCCAAATTGTCAGCATTCACAGAGGCAGTAATTGGCATCCAAACCTAGGTTACAGTCAGTCATTACACTTTAAATTAAATCCTATAATGATATTTTGTGTTTATTAGTGGAAATACACATTTCCGTGATCACGAGATAAAATAAAATCCTATCTTACATTAATAAACAGACATCTTTTTCTTTTATGATTTCCAATGATTTGGGCTAATATAGTTGTTATCCTGCTGTCCGATTAGCGCAGTGGTTAGTGCGCTCGATTCTCACCATAAAACCCAAGTTTGATCCTCAGACCAGGAAGTATGTGAGATGGTACGGTGGTCGCCAGATCGGACAGGTGGGTTTTCTCCGGGTACTCCGGTTTGCTCCCACACGACTGACCACATTTACGCTTTCATCCGAGCCAACAAGAGTGATTAATATAAGTTGTTAGAACTTGCTTCGCAATCGTTGTAAAATAAATAAAGTTTAAACTTTTACCAAATTTATTTCATTTTAACTGCCCCCGTCGGGAGCCTCATTGCACTACAACACACACCAACTTCTGTTAGTGTGAACGTCCGTAATAAGAAATAGTTCCGGTACAATCTTCAAGTCAGTTTCTGTTTGCCATCCAAATTAGAAACTACAGACAAAACAAATTCATTTGAATATATTTCTTTATAAGTAACTGTTCATGATTGTCAGAAAATAGGTAAAATACGAACCGCGGAGGAATACGAAATTCAAGCAGTGACAGAGAAAATGCCATCTTTCACCATTTCAAAACAGTGGGAGATGGAGTTTTCTTTCACTGCGAAAACTATCATTCACTGGAAAGCATAAAAGAAATAATCATTCATTACACTGTAAGTTAAATCCTACAAGGTAACACACCGACAGTTATTAAGGGATAAAGGTTAATATTTGGTTATTAAGGGACAGGTTAATATTTGGTTATTAAGGGATAGGTTAATATTTGGTTATTAAGGGATAGGTTAATATTTGGTTATTAAGGGATAGGTTAATATTTGGTTATTAAGGGATAAGTTAATATTTGGTTATTAAGGGATAGGTTAATATTTGGTTATTAAGGGATAGGTTAATATTAAGGGATAGGTTAATATTTGGTTATTCAGGTGTAGTGTAATATTTGGTTATTAAGGTATAGTGTAATATTTGGTTAAGGTAGTGTAATATTTGTTATTAAGGTGTAGTGTAATATTTGGTTATTAGGGTGTAGTGTAATATTTGGTTATTAAGGTGTAGTGTAATATTTGGTTATTAAGGTGTAGTGTAATATTTGGTTATTAAGGGATAGGTTAATATTTGGTTATTAAGGGATAGGTTAATATTTGGTTATTAAGGGATAGGTTAATATTTGGTTATTAAGGGATAGGTTAATATTTGGTTATTAAGGGATAGGTTAATATTTGGTTATTAAGGGATAGGTTAATTTTTTTATATTTAGGGATAGGTTAATATTTGGTTATTCAGGTGTAGTGTAATATTTGGTTATTAAGGTGTAGTGTAATATTTGGTTATTAAGGTGTAGTGTAATATTTGGTTATTAAGGTGTAGTGTAATATTTGGTTATTCAGGTATAATGTAATATTTGGTTATCAAGGTGTAGTGTAATATTTGGTTATTAAGGTGTAGTGTAATATTTGGTTATTAAGGTGTAGTGTAATATTTGGTTATTAAGGTGTAGTGTAATATTTGGTTATTAAGGTATAGACTAAGTGTAATATTTGGTTATTAAGGTATAGACTAAGTGTAATATTTGGTTATTAAGGTGTAGTGTAATATTTGATCATTTGATGAAAGAACTTGTATCGCTTTGTATGCTTAACCCCGCTATTATGGAGTTGTAAGTGGATTACTACATTATGTTCAGTGAATGTATGTTTTATAAGTTTACAAATGTTACTGACAAAATTCCTTTATCCTAAACCAGATTAGAAACATTCACTATCACTTCCCTTCAATAGAAATATTACCAGCAAATCAAGTGTAAAAGTCAAGTCAATATTCCCCATACAAAGCTTATTTGGCAGCAGCAGACGGTCATAAATATTAATCAGTAGAATGCAGCGGCAATCTCTATAATACAGTATATAAGTAGAATGCAGCGGCAATCTCTATAATACAGTATATAAGTAGAATGCAGCGGCAATCTCTATAATACAGTATATAAGTAGAATGTAGCAGCAATCTCTATAATACAGTATATAAGTAGAATGCAGCAGCAATCTCTATAATACAGTATATAAGTAGAATGCAGCGGCAATCTCTATAATACAGTATATAAGTAGAATGTAGCAGCAATCTCTATAATACAGTATATAAGTAGAATGCAGCAGCAATCTCTATAATACAGTATATAAGTAGAATGCAGCGGCAATCTCTATAATACAGTATATAAGTAGAATGTAGCAGCAATCTCTATAATACAGTATATAAGTAGAATGCTGCAGCAATCTCTATAATACAGTATATAAGTAGAATGCAGCAGCAATCTCTATAATACAGTATATAAGTAGAATGCTGCAGCAATCTCTATAATACAGTATATAAGTAGAATGCAGCAGCAATCTCTATAATACAGTATATAAGTAGAATGTAGCGGCAATCTCTATAATACAGTATATAAGTAGAATGCAGCGACAATCTCTATAATACAGTATATAAGTAGAATGCAGCAGCAATCTCTATAATACAGTATATAAGTAGAATGCTGCAGCAATCTCTATAATACAGTATATAAGTAGAATGCAGCGACAATCTCTATAATACAGTATATAAGTAGAATGCTGCAGCAATCTCTATAATACAGTATATAAGTAGAATGCAGCGGCAATCTCTATAATACAGTATATAAGTAGAATGCAGCAGCAATCTCTATAATACAGTATATAAGTAGAATGCAGCGACAATCTCTATAATACAGTATATAAGTAGAATGCTGCAGCAATCTCTATAATACAGTATATAAGTAGAATGCAGCAGCAATCTCTATAATACAGTATATAAGTAGAATGTAGCGGCAATCTCTATAATACAGTATATAAGTAGAATGCAGCAGCAATCTCTATAATACAGTATATAAGTAGAATGCAGCAGCAATCTCTATAATACAGTATATAAGTAGAATGCAGCAGCAATCTCTATAATACAGTATATAAGTAGAATGCAGCGGCAATCTCTATAATACAGTATATAAGTAGAATGCAGCAGCAATCTCTATAATACAGTATATAAGTAGAATGTAGCAGCAATCTCTATAATACAGTATATAAGTAGAATGTAGCAGCAATCTCTATAATACAGTATATAAGTAGAATGCAGCGGCAATCTCTATAATACAGTATATAAGTAGAATGCAGCAGCAATCTCTATAATACAGTATATAAGTAGAATGCAGCAGCAATCTCTATAATACAGTATATAAGTAGAATGTAGCGGCAATCTCTATAATACAGTATATAAGTAGAATGTAGCAGCAATCTCTATAATACAGTATATAAGTAGAATGCAGCGGCAATCTCTATAATACAGTATATAAGTAGAATGCAGCGGCAATCTCTATAATACAGTATATAAGTAGAATGTAGCAGCAATCTCTATAATAAGTATATAAGTAGAATGTAGCAGCAATCTCTATAATACAGTATATAAGTAGAATGCAGCGGCAATCTCTATAATACAGTATATAAGTAGAATGCAGCGACAATCTCTATAATACAGTATATAAGTAGAATGTAGCAGCAATCTCTATAATAAGTATATAAGTAGAATGTAGCAGCAATCTCTATAATACAGTATATAAGTAGAATGTAGCAGCAATCTCTATAATACAGTATATAAGTAGAATGCAGCGGCAATCTCTATAATACAGTATATAAGTAGAATGCAGCGACAATCTCTATAATACAGTATATAAGTAGAATGCAGCAGCAATCTCTATAATACAGTATATAAGTAGAATGCAGCAGCAATCTCTATAATACAGTATATAAGTAGAATGCAGCGGCAATCTCTATAATACAGTATATAAGTAGAATGTAGCAGCAATCTCTATAATACAGTATATAAGTAGAATGTAGCGGCAATCTCTATAATACAGTATATAAGTAGAATGCAGCGGCAATCTCTATAATACAGTATATAAGTAGAATGTAGCAGCAATCTCTATAATACAGTATATAAGTAGAATGCAGCAGCAATCTCTATAATACAGTATATAAGTAGAATGTAGCAGCAATCTCTATAATACAGTATATAAGTAGAATGCTGCAGCAATCTCTATAATACAGTATATAAGTAGAATGTAGCAGCAATCTCTATAATACAGTATATAAGTAGAATGCTGCAGCAATCTCTATAATACAGTATATAAGTAGAATGCAGCAGCAATCTCTATAATACAGTATATAAGTAGAATGCAGCGGCAATCTCTATAATACAGTATATAAGTAGAATGCAGTGGCAATCTCTATAATACAGTATATAAGTAGAATGCAGCAGCAATCTCTATAATACAGTATATAAGTAGAATGTAGCAGCAATCTCTATAATACAGTATATAAGTAGAATGCAGCAGCAATCTCTATAATACAGTATATAAGTAGAATGCAGCGGCAATCTCTATAATACAGTATATAAGTAGAATGTAGCAGCAATCTCTATAATACAGTATATAAGTAGAATGCAGCAGCAATCTCTATAATACAGTATATAAGTAGAATGCAGCAGCAATCTCTATAATACAGTATATAAGTAGAATGCAGCAGCAATCTCTATAATACAGTATATAAGTAGAATGCAGCAGCAATCTCTATAATACAGTATATAAGTAGAATGCAGCGGCAATCTCTATAATACAGTATATAAGTAGAATGCAGCAGCAATCTCTATAATACAGTATATAAGTAGAATGCAGCAGCAATCTCTATAATACAGTATATAAGTAGAATGCAGCGGCAATCTCTATAATACAGTATATAAGTAGAATGCAGCGGCAATCTCTATAATACAGTATATAAGTAGAATGCAGCGGCAATCTCTATAATACAGTATATAAGTAGAATGCAGCGGCAATCTCTATAATACAGTATATAAGTAGAATGTAGCGGCAATCTCTATAATACAGTATATAAGTAGAATGTAGCGGCAATCTCTATAATACAGTATATAAGTAGAATGCAGCAGCAATCTCTATAATACAGTATATAAGTAGAATGTAGCAGCAATCTCTATAATACAGTATATAAGTAGAATGCAGCGGCAATCTCTATAATACAGTATATAAGTAGAATGCAGCGGCAATCTCTATAATACAGTATATAAGTAGAATGCAGCAGCAATCTCTATAATACAGTATATAAGTAGAATGCAGTGGCAATCTCTATAATACAGTATATAAGTAGAATGCAGCAGCAATCTCTATAATACAGTATATAAGTAGAATGCAGCAGCAATCTCTATAATACAGTATATAAGTAGAATGTAGCAGCAATCTCTATAATACAGTATATAAGTAGAATGCAGCAGCAATCTCTATAATACAGTATATAAGTAGAATGCTGCAGCAATCTCTATAATACAGTATATAAGTAGAATGCTGCAGCAATCTCTATAATACAGTATATAAGTAGAATGCAGCAGCAATCTCTATAATACAGTATATAAGTAGAATGTAGCAGCAATCTCTATAATACAGTATATAAGTAGAATGCAGCGGCAATCTCTATAATACAGTATATAAGTAGAATGTAGCAGCAATCTCTATAATACAGTATATAAGTAGAATGTAGCAGCAATCTCTATAATACAGTATATAAGTAGAATGCAGCAGCAATCTCTATAATACAGTATATAAGTAGAATGTAGCAGCAATCTCTATAATACAGTATATAAGTAGAATGTAGCAGCAATCTCTATAATACAGTATATAAGTAGAATGTAGCGGCAATCTCCATTGACCCTAATAAAATTAACAGTCTTTCAGATGGGACGTTAAACCGAGGTCTCATGTTGGTGCTTTACATCGTGCACGTAAAAGAACCAGAGGAGATTCTGGAATGGGTCTCTGTCTGTATCATGCACTATCCTCCAAAATCTAAAATAACTAATCTCTTCAGGAGGTGTCGCTCATATGGGCAACCGGTAGCGACAATAAATAAACGTAAAAAACAGAATCTCCACTCACTATACCAAACCTTCATTGTACATACCTTTTATTTCCTTATTGTGCACAGCCCTGACAATAACTTCAGCCAGTTAGTTGAAGGTGGCCCGAGTAATGGTGCAAGAGGAAGGTGTTAGTAGGTAAACTGCCCGTCGCTCATATGGGCAACTGGTAGCGACGTTAAATAAACTTAAAAAACCAAACACGTATACACTTACATTCATTTTAATTGATATTTTAACGTTTTATTTTTAATGTTTACACACTTACATTCATTTTAATTGATATTTTAACGTTTTCTTTTTAATGTTACGTCAGTAAAAAGACTTTGATAGTAAAATTAATGTAAAATGCCATAATTGTAAATGTTGACTGTAAAATGACAACCTACAGTTGAATTAGCAGGATGAAATGAAATTACTACTTCCTTGGTAATAAAATGTTCTTTGTGACCAGGTAATTAAATTTGGGACATTTTCAGGACATAATACTGCACATTTCTGTAAAACTTACTTTGCAACAAAAATATGGTTGCCCTTTTTATCAGTTCTGCTTAACCCATTCAACACCAAGTAACTGACATGGACTGGTCCATGATATTCATAAACCAATAAATGAATCAGAAAATCACACTTGGACAAGTTCATTTATCAAAATGGGTAATTATGTCTAAAAATAGTAATATTACTGGCAAAAAGTGCAGATCCTGATGAGACGGCTCGTCATGAGCCGGCTCATCTGGATCTACACTTTTTGTAAGCCTATTTAGAGGTCTGTGGTGTTGAAAGGGTTAAAATACACACACAATTAATTTAATCCAATAAAACAGTTGACAAAACGATTTAAATAAATCAAACAGAATTAAAAGTGAAACAAACAGAATTAAAAGTGAAACTAACTGAAAACCTACAACCGAGCTGAAAACCTACAACCGAGCTGAAAACCTACAACCTAACTGAAAACCTACAACCGAGCTGAAAACCTACAACCGAGCTGAAAACCTACAACCGAGCTGAAAACCTACAACGAAGCAACAACTACCAAAGAAGATCAATACCAGTGATGCGACATGCCAATATAAGTTGTATACATGTAGTTTAATTTATTTAATATTATCGTTATAATATTCTGTGTATTCCTGCATTTAAAACTTACTCGTAATAAACCCTTTCCCTCATAGAAGCACCTCTTGACGCCATTACCAATACGACATACAATGACAATGTAGTAGCCAAGACAATGTTCATAATAAAGGCCAGAATCTCATGTAGTCCCAGTAATATCTATGGAGGTGGGATGGATATGGCCACTACTTATCCACTGCATGATAGCTAAATGAATGTCATTTGTATGGAGATATAATAGTATATTAACCTAAATCTCTATCAAGGAAAGGGTTAAATGGCTGTCGTTTGTATGGAGATATAATAGTATATTAACCTATATCTCTATCAAGGAAAGGGTTAAATGGCTGTCGTTTGTATGGAGATATAATAGTATATTAACCTAAATCTCTATCAAGGAAAGGGTTAAATGGCTGTTGTTTGTATGGAGATATAATAGTATATTAACCTAAATCTCTATCAAGGAAAGGGTTAAATGGCTGTCATTTGTATGGAGATATAATAGTATATTAACCTAAATCTCTATGGAGGAAAGTGTTAAATGGCTGTCGTTTGTATGGAGATATAATAGTATATTAACTAGGGCTGCGTATTGCCAGACCCCTTCCGATACGATACGTATTGCAATACGGGACTGCCGATACGATACGATACAGGCAATATCGGAGAACGGATCCAGCTTTAGGGTCATAGCAAATGACCTCTCTATGTGAGCACTTGACCTCCGTTTGAGTCCTGTGTCGTCTGGGCTACTGTAGGATAGAGTAACGTCAATGATGCTCATGATGTCAACATGTATTTGTTTATAGGACATTTGTTATTTAGCGCCGATTTTGACGTTTTGGATCCGTCTAATCAAGGTAGTAAAAATACTAAAAATAACCAACAAAGTCATTCAGAGTAGAACAGTATTAAGTTATTAATCAATAAAGTTTTTATAGATTTCTCTATATCCCCCCCAAAAAACAATACCTAGATCTTAATACTTTGAAGGTCACTATCAAGAAGATTTTTCTTCAAAAAGATCAAAGAATCAACACACTCTGGGTCTAGCTCTGAAAATATATAGATCTAGTTCTTGTATGAGGCTATGATGAGCATAGACCTACTGGTAATAAAAACAACTAAAGGGTACAGATTTTGTTTATTAGCCTACATATCCCAAACCATACAATAAATAATGGATTAGCTCTAGATTTATAATTCCAAGCTCTTGCAAATCTGGGATCCCAACTATTATATGGTTCTCTATGAGTCCGCGCCCGTTGCTAAAAATAGCAATGTCATCCGGAAGTCAACAAGGTCAAATAATTCGAAAAATACAACTCGTAGATTTTAAGCCCGATTTAAAATGTGTAAAACTAAAGACCTGTTTCAATGTGGCGACGTTTTTATTGTTAAACACCACTTTAAAAATTCGAACTTGCGTGATAGCTTTAACGCTAGCTTTGCAGCAGCAGGTGCACGCTTTGAGGAATGCTAAAAATAACAGGAAAGTTTTGCTCATTTAGCGAACGTTTTCAAGTATTTTAATTAGAATCGGTAGAAAAAACACACAATGGAATTTTAATCTTCGATACGGCCGATATACGCGATACAGACCCTCCCGATACTATACGCATATACGTTCGTCAGCGTATCGCGGTATATCGCCGCAGCCCTAATATTAACCTAAATCTCTATGGAGGAAAGGGTTAAATGGCTGTCATTTGTATGGAGATATAATAGTATATTAACCTAAATCTCTATGGAGGAAAGGGTTAAATGGCTGTCGTTTGTATGGAGATATAATAGTATATTAACCTAAATCTCTATCAAGGTAAGGGTTAAATGGCTGTTGTTTGTATGGAGATATAATAGTATATTAACCTAAATCTCTATCAAGGTAAGGGTTAAATGGCTGTTGTTTGTATGGAGATATAATAGTATATTAACCTAAATCTCTATCAAGGTAAGGGTTAAATGGCTGTCGTTTGTATGGAGATATAATAGTATATTAACCTAAATCTCTATCAAGGTAAGGGTTAAATGGCTGTCGTTTGTATGGAGATATAATAGTATATTCCTAAAACTCTATCAAGGAAAGGGTTAAAACTAAATGAAAGTTAATAATAACTTCAGGCATCTTAGATTTTTGTTTCGTTTATTTGTGGGATTTAATGTCTCACAACAGCTTAGGTCATATGGTTGCATAGCACAACAGCTTAGGTCATATGGTTGCATAGCACAACAGCTTAGGTCATATGGTTGCATAGCACAACAGCTTAGGTCATATGGTTGCATAGCACAACAGCTTAGGTCATATGGTTGCATAGCACAACAGCTTAGGTCATATGGTTGCATAGCACAACAGCTTAGGTCATATGGTTGCATAGCACAACAGCTTAGGTCATATGGTTGCATAGCACAACAGCTTAGGTCATATGGTTGCATAGCACAACAGCTTAGGTCATATGGTTGCATAGCACAACAGCTTAGGTCATATGGTTGCATAGCACAACAGCTTAGGTCATATGGTTGCATAGCTTCCTCACTTGAAAGAATTCGACACCCCAGTTGTATTCGAACCTGCAATGGTTAGGGGCAATTGATTTGTAGTACCCACTCGGCCATGTAGGAACCCCAGTTTAGAATTTAATTCACTGCATGCTGTTGGAACATTTGACAATGTTGATATGTTAATATGTTATATTATGTTATATTTCGGGTTTTACGCCTGCATCAGAACCATTTCGGGCTATATCGCTGGCGGGAAGTTTACCTAACAACACCTTTCCTGGGCAGGCTCCAGCGGTTAACCAGTACTTGGGTGTACCAACAACCTCCGTAAGAAACTGCCAACGTTTTCATATAAATGAGACATGGCCTGAGCGGGGCTCGAACCTGTGACCATCAGTGATAATAGGTTACAGTGGTATACAAGTCAGCGACCTTAACCACTCGACCACGGAGGCGGACCACATCTTTTGTGAAAATGTGGTAGAATGTATACACACTTGCAACAACTACCAAAGTAGATCACTATGTGTCATTTGTAATTTTATACTACGCACACACTTAAATACTAAAAGAATTATGCTGTATTATTAATCAGCTCACCTGTCGAACTTGCCTTTGCTAATGTAAGTCACTTATTAATCCCAGGAGTTCAACTAGTCTCATGTCACCATGTGACCACTGATACAATACTCTATTCCAGATACACTGTACAGCTATCCAAACTCTAGTATCCAGACTATATATCTGGTAACAATCCTCTATCTAGCATCCAATTATACCTCACTTCTCAAAATACTCTTCACACAGCATGGGTAAAGAAATTCAGAAATATTTAAGAGAGATCAACAAAGCCCATGATGATTTAGAAATAGAAGTAACTGGCATCTATATAATGTTTATCACAGATCTAAATCCACTCAAAAGTCATGCCAATATAAGTTTCACAGGTCTTTAAACCAGTTTTTATAACAATGTACAAATGTACCATCTGCAATGAACCTTCCCCAAACAATTTATGAATAAACCTTGCTTCCAGTCACATATTGTCCTCAATCATGAAGGTGAAAAAGTTAATGCAAGCTAAAGAAATTTAATACCATTAATTTTGCAATTAAAGTCACCACCAAAAGTCATAAATTTGAAAAGAGGTAACACCATCAGAGTAGCTATCTCTTCAATTGCATAAATCACCTCCACTGACACATATAAGGATCAGTAAACTGGCCAGCCTGTAATTAAATGTACAAATACAGGGGGGATCTGTCTCTAAACTTGTGTGAAAATATGTTAACATGTCAATTTCATTGCACACTGATCTCATTATGTAACTCTCCTCCTGTTTGTCTAGTTTAGGATCAACAAGTGTTTCATCTAAGTTCATCTATACATCAATATATTGACCTTCTGAAAGAGACCCAAGGGATAGTGGTACTTCCTGTTCTTTTTGCAACCGGGGATTTGGTCTGCTGCACCTATTCACTCCTTTATAGATGAAAGTAAGCATGGAAGTCATCAACATGCATTATATAATAGTGAAAAACCCTATGGCTAGAGTTTTGCATTCCTTCAATTAGCTCTTGTATGCTTTACTGCATTTATAATTGGATTAAAGAAACATAAAGGCATGTAGTTTAATTTATTTAATATTATGGTTATACTATTCAGCATATTACTGCATTTAAAACTTTACATGTATTACTATTAACTAAATGAAAGGGAATTGCAGATTATTTATCAAAATGAAGCTGATGGTTGGAATTCTTCACAATAATACTTTACAGTGTGTATGATTTATGACAGAAATAACCACAAGCAGATGTAACAGTGCTTTGATATAATAATGGGTGTTGAAACAATTATATATAAAAAATAAAGAGACATTCTTTGAAACACATATGTTTAAACTTTATTTAATTTTTACAACGATTGCGAATCAAGTTCTAACAACTTATATTAATCACTCTCGTTGGCGCGGATGAAAGCGTATGTGGTCATTCGTGTGGGAGGAAACCGGAATACCCGGAGAAACCCACCTGTCTGATCTGGCGACCACCGTACCATCTCACATACTTCCCGGTCCGAAGATCAAACCCGGGTTGCATTGGTGAGAAGCCTATAAGTGCATTCATAGAAAGAATAATGCTTCATTCTCATTATGTATACAAACTGCAGATGTTTAGTACCGTTTACAGTATTAACTTATATAACATTTTCATAGTTTCACGGAATTGTTTGTTTGCAGGTAGAGCTAAGCTGCTACATTCTATTTTACGAAAAATCAATGGCAGCGAAGCAACAGCTTTTTATCCGTCAGAGGAAAAAAGGAAAAAGGTCAGTTCTAGCCCGGATATCATGACACGGATACGGTAACAAAATTATGTCCAAATTTCAAGCATAAGCAATTAAATGTTTTTTTAGATTGTAACAGATGGAGATTAAAAGAATGACATCATGGACTAGAAATGCATACAACATTAATTTATTTTTCACTGTCTATGTTATGTTATATTTCGGGTTTAACGCCGGCATCAGCACCATTTCGGGCTATATCGCCGGCGGGCAGTTTACTTAACAACACCTTTCCTGGGCAGGCTCCAGCGGTTAACCAGTACTTGGGTGCACCAATCTCCGTAAGAAACTGCCAACTTTTTCATATAAATGAGACACGGCCTGAGCGGGGCTCAAACTCGTGACCATCAGTGATGATAGGTTACAGTGGTATACAAGTCAGCGACCTTAACCACTCGACCACGGAGGCGGACTTCACTGTCTATGTAACAGAAGGTCGCATAGCGCAAGCATTGAATTCGCACGCAGAAGATTACGGTTCGAATCTTGGGAGTAGGAAGCATTTTGTTTAAAACAACAATATCTGGATCACCCCTCATAACGATTAGACGTTACGTGCAAATTACCTTTCGACATTCAATAATTAGGTCTTCAAAGTCACCAGAATGCAACATTTGATACCAGAATGCAACATTTGATACCAGAATGCAACACTTGATACCAGAATGCAACATTTGATACCAGAATGCAACATTTGATACGAGAATGCAACAGTTGATACCAGAATGCAACATTTGATACCAGAATGCAACATTTGATACCAGAATGCAACACTTGATACCAGAATGCAACATTTGATACCAGAATGCAACATTTGATACGAGAATGCAACAGTTGATACCAGAATGCAACATTTGATACCAGAATGCAACATTTGATACGAGAATGCAACATTTGATACCAGATGCAATATTTGATACCAGATGCAACATTTGATACCAGAATGCAACATTTGATACCAGAATGCAACAGTTGATACCAGAATGCAACATTTGATACCAGAATGCATCATTTGATACCAGAATGCAACATTTGATACCAGAATGCAACATTTGATACCAGAATGCAACATTTGATACCAGAATGCAACACTTGATACCAGAATGCAACATTTGATACCAGAATGCAACATTTGATACCAGAATGCAACATTAAATTTTGATACCAGAATGCAACATTTGATACCAGAATGCAACATTTGATAGGAAGTCGTGATAGCACAGTGGATGCGCGTTCGCTTCAGGTACGAACGGTCCGGAGTTCGAGCCCCACTGGAGCCGTTACGATTGTGCCCTTAGGCAAGGCATTTAAATTCCACGTTGCCTCTTCTCTCTCCCTCGTGGCGATGGATTCCATCAGGAATGAGGTCTCGAGAGTGATTTATATAAGTTGAAATAACTTGTTTCGCAATCGAGCTAAAATAAATTTGTATAAATTAACAGTTTATACCAGAATGCAACATTTGATACCAGAATGCATCATTTGATACCAGAATGCAACACTTGATACCAGAATGCAACATTTGATACCAGAATGCAACATTTGATACCAGAATGCAACATTTGATGACTAGATTATAAAACATTCTGGTGTGGATACCCCTTTAAGATACTTGCACCGCCGGTGCTCGATTTCACTATACACAAATCCTGGACTATGCCCAGAAGACAATTTTTTTACCACAAGATTATGGAATCAAAGTGGCTTCCCATCTTATAAGTGAGTGCTTAAAATGTGTTATTCATAATTACATTTTAGTAAAGAAAGTGCATCAGACACTGAAACGTTCTTCAACTTGCACTAGCCAAACATGTAATTTATACTTACTTGCACTAGCCAAAACTAGCCAAACATGTAATTTATACTTACTTGCACTAGCCAAACATGTAATTTATACTTACTTGCACTAGCCAAACATGTAATTTATACTTACTTGCACTAGCCAAATATGTAATTTATACTTAAATTTGCACTAGTCAAACATGTAATTTATACTTACTTGTACTAGCCAAATATGTAATTTATACTTAAATTTGCACTAGTCAAACATGTAATTTATACTTAAACTTGCACTAGCCAAACATGTAATTTATACTTACTTGCACTAGCCAAATATGTAATTTATACTTAAATTTGCACTAGCCAAACATGTAATTTATACTTAAACTTGCACTAGCCAAACAGGTAATTTATACTTAACTTGCACTAGCCAAACAAATATTTTATACTTAAACTTGCACTAGCAAAACATGTAATTTATACTTGTCTGGTGTCCATTTTTATCAACCTGCCTTATATGCGAGTGCATGCCAATACCCACAGATTACAGAAACAAATTAAATTATGGTAGGGGGGAAGTCTTATAAAGACGAGATCGCCTTATAGGCGAGTATGAACAGTAACTCTATGTACTGTATGTACTGTATGTACTAGAGGTAAAACTATAAATAACTGCTACTGTTTAGCATAGGAAATCGTTTCCATACACCTACTAGCCTAATAATGAAATCTTCTACATTTTGCTAAAATGGAAAAGAATAAAAACATTAAATTATTTGTTTTGGCTTCCTTTCAATTTTCTCATCCCTCAAGTGAAACATGTTTTCCAATTTCTCATTTCAACACCCACATTTTCCTGATTTATCTCACGAAAATCCACGAAGCAGAAACGAGAGGATTTCTCGGTTGACAAATGATCAATCTGTACCCATATTTTCCCATTTCCAATCAGCATATCCAGGAGAGAAAATCTGCAAATTTAACGCTTTCTACTTCATTTGATTTGCAAAAGGAAGCTATGAAACGGATAGCAATATATTAATCTGTGGAAAATGGAGCTGTCACAGCCCATTTATGGTATTTGGACAAGCTAGACTATTGTAGCTCTTGGTCACAGCCCATTTGCTATTGTATCTCTTGGTCAAAGCCCATTTATGGTATTTGGACGTGCTGGTGGACTATTGTATCTCTTGGTCATATCCCATTTATGGTATTTGGACGTGCTGGACTATTGTATCTCTTGGTCACAGCCCATTTGCTATTGTATCTCTTGGTCAAAGCCCATTTATGGTATTTGGACGAAGACTATTGTATCTCTTGGTCATATCCCATTTATGGTATTTCGACGTGGACTATTGTATCTCTTGGTCACAGCCTATTTATGGTATTTGGATATGCTGGACTATTGTATCTCTTGGTCACAGCCTATTTATGGTATTCGGACATGGACTATTGTATCTTTTGGTCAAAGCCCATTTATGGTATTTGGACATGGACTGCATGTATCTCTTGGTCAAAGCCCATTTATGGTATTTGGACGTGGACTATTCTATCTTTTGGTCAAAGCCCATTTATGGTATTTGGACGTGCTGGACTATTGTATCTCTTGGTCACAGCCCATTTATGGTATTTGGACTTGCTGGACTATTGTATCTCTTGGTCAAAGCCCATTTATGGTATTTGGACGTGGACTATTGTATCTCTTGGTCATATCCCATTTATGGTATTTGGACGTGCTGGACTATTGTATCTCTTGGTCACAGCCCATTTATGGTATTTGGACTTGCTGGACTATTGTATCTCTTGGTCACAGCCCATTTATGGTATTTGGACGTGGACTATTGTATCTCTTGGTCATATCCCATTTATGGTATTTGGACGTGGACTATTGTATCTCTTGGTCACAGCCTATTTATGGTATTTGGACGTGGACTATTGTATCTCTTGGTCACAGCCCATTTATGGTATTTGGACGTGGACTATTGTATCTCTTGGTCACAGCCCATTTATGGTATTTGGACTTGCTGGACTATTGTATCTCTTGGTCACAGCCCATTTATGGTATTTGGACGTGCTGAACTATTGTATCTCTTGGTCACAGCCCATTTATGGTATTTGGACGTGGACTATTGTATCTCTTGGTCAAAGCCCATTTATGGTATTTGTACATGCTAGACTATTGTAGCTCTTGGTCACAGCCCATTTATGGTATTGGTGACATGCACGAGTATTGTACCTATTGGTGACATGGTCACAACCTAGTTATGGTATCTGGAAAATGGAGGCAAACCACAAAACTTGTCTACAAGTAAGTGTACATTTTGTGCTGTAAGGCTAATGGAAATCATATATATATATATATTGTGTTTTTAAAAGCAGTGTGCTTTTTGTTCACTAAAAACCTTCCAATTAGTTTGTTGGGGAATCTTAAACCTGCATTCAGTGCAACTTAAAGACTAATCACATGTGTTATCACTCTCATTCAAATCAATTCTGGATGTATTTGGAGAAACCACAAAATCAATACAGAACTATCTGTAATTAGAGATGTTCTGTTTCTCTTTTCTAAATTAAGAATACTAATTAGTGATCGCACTGTAAATGTTTTAATTCTATTATTGGGCTTGGTCTATTCCTCAATTATTGCACCGCTACAGTCCGGTTTCTCTAATTCTATTATTGGGCTCGGTCTATTCCTCAATTATTGCACCGCTACAGTCCGGTTTCTCTAATTCTATTATTGGGCTTGGTCTATTCCTCAATTATTGCACCGCTACAGTCCGGTTTCTCTAATTCTATTATTGGGCACGGTCTATTCCTCAATTATTGCACTCGCTACAGTCCGATTTCTCTAGTTCTATTATTGGGCTCGGTCTATTCCTCAATTATTGCACTCGCTACAGTCCGGTTTCTCTAATTCTATTATTGGGCTCAGTCTATTCCTCAATTATTGCACTCGCTACAGTCCGGTTTCTCTAATTCTATTATTGCGCTTGGTCTATTCCCCAATTATTGCACTCGCTACAGTCCGGTTTCTCTAATTCTATTATTGCGCTTGGTCTATTCCCCAATTATTGCACTCGCTACAGTCCGGTTTCCCTAATTCTATTATTGCGCTTGGTCTATTCCCCAATTATTGCACTCGCTACAGTCCGATTTCTCTAATTCTATTATTGCGCTTGGTCTATTCCCCAATTATTGCACTCGCTACAGTCCAGTTTCTCTAATTCTATTATTGGGCTCGGTCTATTCCCCAATTATTGCACCGCTACAGTCCGGTATCTCTAATTCAATTATTGGGCACAGTCTATTCCTCAATTATTGCACGCACTCGCTACAGTCCGATTTCTCTAATTTCATGTTTATTTTCATCGATTTGGCTCGATTCGACATGTTTAGCAATCATCAAAATAATTCTGAATAAAAACAAAAGTGTGACCGTCTGACTGTAATAAAATTAATAGTTTTTCAGATGGGACATTGAACCAAGGTATCGTGTCGGTGCTTTACACCGTGCACATAAAAGAACCAGAGGAGATTCTTGAATGGGTCTTTGTCTGTATCATAAAATCTAAAATGACTAATCTCTTCAGGAGGCGTTGCTCATATGGGCAACCGGTAGCGACGATAAATAAACATAAAACACACAAAAAGTGTGACTAATATATTGGTAAATTCCTAGCAAATAAAATAAGGTAATTTATTTTTACCCAACTTCCTTTTTTTCTTGAGGGTGGGTTGTGGAAGGCTTTAACCAGGGGAGATAACCAAATAACACTGTACAGTTGCATCATTTCTACTATTAAGTTTTTGTAATTTTCATGAGGGTATATTAAATTTATCAAACTAATATATTATCCCTATTCCAATCTTTAACTACAGCAGCGGTTTTATCTCAATAACCCACAAGATTTTAATTCCAAGTGAAAATATAATTTATTGTTTAATACTTTCCAAGAGATTTAGGCTAATATTGTTTGTTTGGGTTTTACGCCTTCATGATCATAGGCACCATTTTGGTAGGCTACGGTATATCGCCGGTGGGCAGTTTACCTAACAACACTTTTCCTGGGCAGGCAGGAGGCTATAGGTTAACCAGTACTAAATGCCCCAAACTCCGTAAGAAACTGCCTACTTTTTTTTTTACATAAATAGACACGGCCTAGGCGGGGTTCGAACCTGTCACCATCAGTGATGATAGGTTACAATGTTATACAAGTTAGCAACCCGTAACCTTTTGACCACAGAGGCTAATATATTACTATATCTTGATATATAACAGCCATTTACCTATCAGTCAATGGTTAAGCAGCCAGCATATCTTCTTCACCTCCATAGAGGTTACTACGACTACATGAAGTCCGCCTCCGTGGTCGAGTGGTTACTACGACTACATGAAGTCCGCCTCCGTGGTCGAGTGGTTACTACGACTACATGAAGTCCGCCTCCGTGGTCGAGTGGTTACTACGACTACATGAAGTCCGCCTCCGTGGTCGAGTGGTTACTACGACTACATGAAGTCCGCCTCCGTGGTCGAGTGGTTACTACGACTACATGAAGTCCGCCTCCGTGGTCGAGTGGTTACTACGACTACATGAAGTCCGCCTCCGTGGTCGAGTGGTTACTACGACTACATGAAGTCCGCCTCCGTGGTCGAGTGGTTACTACGACTACATGAATTCTGGCCTGCATTATGAATGTTTGGCTACTACATCATTGCCAGCTGGTTAAATAATGGTTACCGATTGCCTACCAGCCTGGCGCCTGGCATACAAGTATATAGCCGGTTGGTGAGCCGCCAGCTAGTTAAATAATGGTTACCGATTGCCTACCAGCCTGGCGCCTGGCATACAAGTATATAGCCGGTTAGTGAGCCCCCAGCTGGTTAAATAATGGTTACCGATTGCCTACCAGCCTGGCGCCTGGCATACAAGTATATAGCCGGTTGGTGAGCCGCCAGCTAGTTAAATAATGGTTACCGATTGCCTACCAGCCTGGCGCCTGGCATACAAGTATATAGCCGGTTAGTGAGCCCCCAGCTGGTTAAATAATGGTTACCGATTGCCTACCAGCCTGGCGCCTGGCATACAAGTATATAGCCGGTTGGTGAGCCGCCAGCTAGTTAAATAATGGTTACCGATTGCCTACCAGCCTGGCGCCTGGCATACAAGTATATAGCCGGTTAGTGAGCCCCCAGCTGGTTAAATAATGGTTACCGATTGCCTACCAGCCTGGCGCCTGGCATACAAGTATATAGCCGGTTGGTGAGCCCCCAGCTAGTTAAATAATGGTTACCGATTGCCTACCAGCCTGGCGCCTGGCATACAAGTGTATAGCCGGTTAGTGAGCCCCCAGCTGGTTAAATAATGGTTACCGATTGCCTACCAGCCTGGCGCCTGGCATACAAGTATATAGCCGGTTGGTGAGCCGCCAGCTAGTTAAATAATGGTTACCGATTGCCTACCAGCCTGGCGCCTGGCATACAAGTATATAGCCGGTTAGTGAGCCCCCAGCTGGTTAAATAATGGTTACCGATTGCCTACCAGCCTGGCGCCTGGCATACAAGTATATAGCCGGTTGGTGAGCCCCCAGCTAGTTAAATAATGGTTACCGATTGCCTACCAGCCTGCGCCTGGCATACAAGTGTATAGCCGTTAGTGAGCCCCAGCTGGTTAAATAATGTTACCGATTGCCTACCAGCCTGGCGCCTGGCATACAATATATAGCCGGTTGGTGAGCCGCCAGCTAGTTAAATAATGGTTACCGATTGCCTACCAGCCTGGCGCCTGGCATACAAGTATATAGCCGGTTAGTGAGCCCCCAGCTAGTTAAATAATGGTTACCGATTGCCTACCAGCCTGGCGCCTGGCATACAAGCATAGGATTCGGGAAGTACTGATGTTCATAAAAAGAGGTGTCTCATAAGTCAGAAATGGCTGGCCCTTTAAATAGGGGTGACACTATAATAAACAAACACTTTACTTTACTTTTATATGTGGTATTGGCAATAGTGTCAAGAGGTGCTTCTATGTGGGGCAAGTGTTAGCTTAAACATCATTTAAAGTCCAATAAGTGTTTACTTACATGTAGAATGTGCTGGGCAGGGAGATAGTGCTAAGAAATGAATTACTAGAGGGTGATTACTCTCATATTTCTACTCAATAATAAGTGTTTACTTAGAATGTGCTGGGCAGGGAGATAGTGCTACTAGAGGGCGATTACTCTCATATTTCCACTCAATAATAAGTGTTTACTTAGAATGTGCTGCAGCAGGGAGATAGTGCTAAGAAATGAATTACTAGAGGGCGATTACTCTCATATTTCCACTCAATAATAAGTGTTTACTTAGAATGTGCTGCAGCAGGGAGATAGTGCTAAGAAATGAATTACTAGAGGGCGATTACTCTCATATTTCCACTCAATAATAAGTGTTTACTTAGAATGTGCTGCAGCAGGGAGATGGTGCTAAGAAATTAATTACTAGAGGGTGATTACTTTCATATTTCCACTCAATAATAAGTGTTTACTTAGAATGTGCTGCAGCAGGGAGATAATGCTAAGAAATGAATTACTAGAGGGTGATTACTTTCATATTTCCACTCAATAATAAGATCTGCCCAAACCAAATTAATGAACTTGTTTTTTGTAAAATTATTAATTGCAAACCACCTCACTTTAACCCTTTCAACACCACATACCTCTAAATAGGCTTACAAAAAAGTGTAGATCCACATCAGGATTTGCACTTTTTGCAAGTAATATTACTATTTTTAGACAAAATTACCCATTTTGATAAATGAACTGGTCCAAATGTAATTTTCTTATTTATTTAATGGTCTAAAAATATCATGCACCAGTCCATGTCAGTTACTTGGTGTTGAATGGGTTACGGATATTTATTAACCCAGGCATCAGTCAGTTAATGTATGTTGTATTGGTAATGGCGTCAAGAGGTGCTTCTATGAGGGAAAGAGTTAATGTATGTCATATTGGTAATGGCGTCAAGAGGTGCTTCTATGAGGGAAAGGGTTAATGTATGTCGTATTGGTAATGGCGGCAAGAGGTGCTTCTATGAGGGAAAGTGTTAATGTATGTTGTATTGGTACTGGCGTCAAGAGGTGCTTCTATGAGGGAAAGGGTTAATGTATGTTGTAATGGTAATGACGTCAAGAGGTACTTCTATGAGGGAAAGGGTTAATGTATGTTGTAATGGTAATGACGTCAAGAGGTACTTCTATGAGGGAAAGGGTTAATGTATGTTGTATTGGTAATGGCGTCAAGAGGTGCTTCTATGAGGGAAAGGGTTAATGTATGTCATATTGGTAATGGCGTCAAGAGGTGCATCTATGAGGGAAAGGGTTACGGTAACTTTGCACCTTAGCTACATGCACAGTTTTCACTTGAAGAACAAAAGCTTTATAAAAAGGCTTTAACACTCGACTAATAAAAACATTACATATACATTTTTGTAATAATCTTTTTTCAGATGCAAGTTTCATCAAACATCCAGCAGCAGTCAGTCAGCTTTCAAAGTTTGTAAAAAAAGAGAGTACATTTCAACATAATAACAAATTTAATCAAGATAAAGACATTACATGGCAGTTACTCAGGCTTGAAGAACATTCTATCAAGCTTAACTATCTCATAATTAATTACCATGACAACAAAGGTTACCTAAACTCATTTTTTTCAGTTGATTTTTGTCAAGATTTTTTCGATATAATAAATCACTTTTACAAACATTCAAATGTAATATGTCACTCTTTGTTTTATCAGGATATAGACAGTGGCCATAAGCTCTTACTATATATACATCAATTGTGGAGATCACTGGCGTAGCTTCCTATAGGCCGTGGTCTACACCCCCCCGAATAAAAATGCCGATTAAATTATATACGCTATAAATAGTTTTCCTGGAGACGACCCCCGGACCCCCCTCTCGTCTTAAGTTTTTAAATTGGCCTACACATCGATTCCAACCAAGCTATGCCCCTGGAGATTTCAATTTTATAAAGACAGAATCTCAATTTCCAGATTATATACATGGTATATTTTATGAACAACCTATTCCTGGACTTTATTGTTACATGAGAACATACATGTACAGTTGATAACACTCGTATAATTATAGTCATCTATCAAATATAGTAAAGTTATTTGCTATTCAGACATGTAAGTGAGTATTTGGTTTAACGGCGCTTCAGCACAGTTCAGGCTATATCGCGCCGGGTTAAGTATATTGTATACAAGATAGTTAAAAATATATGTAGATAACATACATGTATGTGGTAAAATTGTAATGACGAAAGGTCAATTGCAACAAAATTTATCAAAATGTAAAAATGATAAAAAACGTTGTAAAACTGTATATAGACAAGTAAAGCGTTACAATTTATGGAAAAGATGTGATTCTTTTAAAAATGCAACAATGTATTTAAAATTGACTGTGTCGAAAAGCTCCTTCATTGTCATAACTGTATAATATTTTTGACAAACGAGTGCCAAATCTACACAGTGAATTTTAATTTGTGTTCAACATTTATAGAGGAATGGCATGATATACAGACAAGCTCCACTATCCGAATAGCAAACAGTTCATAATACTCATATATATATAGTCCTGTTCTATCAAATATAGTCAAGTTATTTGCTATTCAGACAAGTGTTTTAGCTCCACTATCCGAATAGCAAAACAGCATAGAGCCTGATCAGACGGAACATTCTGTGCAGTCTGATCTGGTTCTATACTGTTTGCAAAAGCAACGTTTGTTATGATTAACATTTTAAGAGTTACCTTCAACGTGCGATTAATTACCGGTATTAATTACCGGTATTATTAGCTCAAGAGCTTCTGCATCTTCATTGCAACATAACAGACACAAGTACGGTAATAAAACACTTGCAACATAACAGACACAAGTACGGTAATGAAACACTTGCAACATAACAGACACAAGTACGGTAATGAAACACTTGCAACATAACAGACACAAGTACGGTAATGAAACACTTGCAACATAACAGACACAAGTACGGTAATGAAACACTTGCAACATAACAGACACAAGTACGGTAATGAAACACTTGCAACATAACAGACACAAGTACGGTAATGAAACACTTGCAACATAACAGACACAAGTACGGTAATGAAACACTTGCAACATAACAGACACAAGTACGGTAATGAAACACTTGCAACATAACAGACACAAGTACGGTAATGAAACACTTGCAACATAACAGACACAAGTACGGTAATGAAACACTTGCAACATAACAGACACAAGTACGGTAATGAAACACTTGCAACATAACAGACACAAGTACGGTAATGAAACACTTGCAACATAACAGACACAAGTACGGTAATGAAACACTTGCAACATAACAGACACAAGTACGGTAATGAAACACTTGCAACATAATAGACACAAGTACGGTAATGAAACACTTGCAACACCAAAGTGTTCTTCTGTGTACTTTGTATATAGAATTAGGTTTACTGTCTTATTTATTAGGCTAGTTGGAGAAAATATACAAGGCTCGGCTCGGCTGAGCCCTATATTTTTTCGGAGACGAGTCTAATAATTTAAAATTTATAAGACAGTAACCTAATATTCTATTTGTCCTATATTCTGATAAAAGGGAAGTTTTAGAGTGGACAGATTGTCGAATATTCATGACCTGAACAACTGAAGTTTATGTACCATCTGTGAACATATGACGTCATACATGCAGCATTATGACATCACAAAAGGCTTATTATGCACTGACTAATAAAGCAAAGTTATTAGGCAGGCAGTTTTTGACCATTATTTATGAATGAATGTAGGATAAACATGTATGCCGGCTATTGTATTTCTTCTTGGCTTTCTGACATGAACCCGAGAGAAAGCAACACCATCTGTCAGAAGCCACATTTATCCTCCTAGTGTTACATTTCACTCACCCAGTTTGCAAAATTTAGACTTTGTGCACACACATTTGTGATAATAAATAATTTTACCAAATTAATAGTATCTAGTAGATGGTCAAAGTTAAAATGCTTAAAAATATAGGATACATTTGTAATTAATTGAGAAATGGAAAGGTAGTCTCAACATTCAACAATTTGCTTGCTTGTTTGTTTTGGGTTTTTTAACCCTTTCAACACCACAGACCTCTATATAGGCTTACAAAAAGTGTAGATCGTGTCGAAAAGCTCCTTCATTGTCATAACTGTATAATATTTTTGACAAACGAGTGCCAAATCTACACAGTGAATTTTAATTTGTGTTCAACATTTATAGAGGAATGGCATGATATACAGACAAGCTCCACTATCCGAATAGCAAACAGTTCATAATACTCATATATATATAGTCCTGTTCTATCAAATATAGTCAAGTTATTTGCTATTCAGACAAGTGTTTTAGCTCCACTATCCGAATAGCAAAACAGCATAGAGCCTGATCAGACGGAACATTCTGTGCAGTCTGATCTGGTTCTATACTGTTTGCAAAAGCAACGTTTGTTATGATTAACATTTTAAGAGTTACCTTCAACGTGCGATTAATTACCGGTATTAATTACCGGTATTATTAGCTCAAGAGCTTCTGCATCTTCATTGCAACATAACAGACACAAGTACGGTAATGAAACACTTGCAACATAACAGACACAAGTACGGTAATGAAACACTTGCAACATAACAGACACAAGTACGGTAATGAAACACTTGCAACATAACAGACACAAGTACGGTAATGAAACACTTGCAACATAACAGACACAAGTACGGTAATGAAACACTTGCAACATAACAGACACAAGTACGGTAATGAAACATTGCAACATAACAGACACAGTGGTAATGAACACTTGCAACATAACAGACACAAGTACGGTAATGAACACTTGCAACATAACAGACACAAGTACGGTAATGAAACACTTGCAACATAACAGACACAAGTACGGTAATGAAACACTTGCAACATAACAGACACAAGTACGGTAATGAAACACTTGCAACATAACAGACACAAGTACGGTAATGAAACACTTGCAACATAACAGACACAATTACGGTAATGAAACACTTGCAACATAACAGACACAAGTACGGTAATGAAACACTTGCAACATAACAGACACAAGTACGGTAATGAAACACTTGCAACATAACAGACACAAGTACGGTAATGAACACTTGCAACAAACAGACACAGTACGGTAATGAAACACTTGCAACATAACAGACACAAGTACGGTAATGAAACACTTGCAACATAACAGACACAAGTACGGTAATGAAACACTTGCAACATAACAGACACAAGTACGGTAATGAAACACTTGCAACATAACAGACACAAGTACGGTAATGAAACACTTGCAACATAACAGACACAAGTACGGTAATGAAACACTTGCAACATAACAGACACAAGTACGGTAATGAAACACTTGCAACATAACAGACACAAGTACGGTAATGAAACACTTGCAACATAACAGACACAAGTACGGTAATGAAACACTTGCAACATAACAGACACAAGTACGGTAATGAAACACTTGCAACATAACAGACACAAGTACGGTAATGAAACACTTGCAACATAACAGACACAAGTACGGTAATGAAACACTTGCAACATAACAGACACAAGTACGGTAATGAAACACTTGCAACATAACAGACACAAGTACGGTAATGAAACACTTGCAACACCAAAGTGTTCTTCTGTGTACTTTGTATATAGAATTAGGTTTACTGTCTTATTTATTAGGCTAGTTGGAGAAAATATACAAGGCTCGGCTCGGCTGAGCCCTATATTTTTTCGGAGACGAGTCTAATAATTTAAAATTTATAAGACAGTAACCTAATATTCTATTTGTCCTATATTCTGATAAAAGGGAAGTTTTAGAGTGGAAAGATTGTCGAATATTCATGACCTGAACAACTGAAGTTTATGTACCATCTGTGAACATATGACGTCATACATGCAGCATTATGACATCACAAAAGGCTTATTATGCACTGACTAATAAAGCAAAGTTATTAGGCAGGCAGTTTTTGACCATTATTTATGAATGAATGTAGGATAAACATGTATGCCGGCTATTGTATTTCTTCTTGGCTTTCTGACATGAACCCGAGAGAAAGCAACACCATCTGTCAGATGCCACATTTATCCTCCTAGTGTTACATTTCACTCACCCAGTTTGCAAAATTTAGACTTTGTGCACACACATTTGTGATAATAAATAATTTTACCAAATTAATAGTATCTAGTAGATGGTCAAAGTTAAAATGCTTAAAAATATAGGATACATTTGTAATTAATTGAGAAATGGAAAGGTAGTCTCAACATTCAACAATTTGCTTGCTTGTTTGTTTTGGGTTTTTTAACCCTTTCAACACCACAGACCTCTATATAGGCTTACAAAAAGTGTAGATCGTGACGAGAAGTCTCATCAGGATCTGCACTTTTTGCCAGTAGTATTACTAATTTTAGACAAAATTACCCATCTTGATAAATGAACTGGTCCGAATGTAATTTTCTTATTCATTTATTGGTCTAAGAATATCATGGACCAGTCCATGTCAGTTACTTGGTGTTGAAAGAGTTAAAGTTGCACAAACTGTATAGGTCATATGGTGACTCCAGCAATTATTGGTGGGGAGAGAACCCCAGGTGGTCCTCGGAGAAGTATTTCTGGCATGGACGGGCACATGGGTAGAACCACTGACCTTCTACAAGCCTCATTCATCACATGAAACAATTCGACACCAGTGGGATTTGAACCTACGTAGCAGTAAAATGGCAAGTGATTTGAACAATTCCCTTCGACAATTTGTAACCATCAGCTGCTCCGCATATCTCGCGTACAGCACGTTATAAATAGACACATTGATGCCTGTATTAAGATATGTAAATTCAGTAGCAAACCTTCAGTTGCCTAACAAATTGATCCCATTACATTATTGCATGATGAAGACAGCTTTTTTATATTCCACAGACTTCAGTAATTATTCCAACTGTCAATATTTTAATGTTCCTATTTCTCTATTGTAGGAATTGTAATCTGGGAGATAGAGAAAACATTTAATCATCTGCAAAATATCATCAGGCAGATGGAACTAATTATTGGTTATTCGAGACCATTTCCCCCATAGCCTTTTAACCCATAACCTGCCGAATAAATTGAACGGAATGAGCAAACAATATAGATCCAGATCAGCCGCGACGTAAAGTCGTGTCTGATCAGGATCTATGTTGTTTGCTATCCAGACAAGTGTTTTGAAGCTACTATCCGAATAGCAAACAGCATAAAGCTTGATCAGACGGCAAGTTCTGTCCCGTCTGATCTGGCTCGCTGTTTGCAAAAGCTCTGGCTCACTGTTTGCAAAAGCTCTTTAGTCGAGATTGGTGGTTAATGGTCAACACTTAATCCACTAATAGTGCAAATTTATTCAGCGAGATAACGTTAACATTTTGCGGTTAACCGGATCATTTGGGAAACAGTCAAGATATGTATTTACCCATTACAAGTATATACAGTCAAACCTGTGTTAGTGGTTACCTCTACAGTCAAACCTGTGTTAGTGGTTACCTCTATTAAGCAGCAAACCTGTATTAAGCAGTCAAGTTCCAGATTCCCAATTTGCTGTTTTATTGTACATTTGACCTCTATTAAGCAGCCACCTGTGCTAAGCAGCCACTATCTGTGATTCCCTTGATTGGCTGCTTAAGACAGGTTTAACTGTACAACAAATAAAGATTGAAGTTTACAGTTGAATAGAAACTAGTTTCGAAGATATATTTAATTGAGATTGGGCTATTGGCTTTAGTGGGTAACATTGTTTCTTGATATCCTACAGTCTTACAGATGGGAGGTATTTTATGTGTATTCATCTGTCTGTCTGTCTGTCTGTCTGTCTGTCTGTCTGTCTGTCTGTCTGTCTGTCTGTCTGTCTGTCTGCATGACATGCAGTTCTGGAACATTTCAAGAAGAAATGTTCTTAAACTGTTCAGGCACATGTATGCCAATTTAACCCAGAACACTACAGACCTCTAAATAGGCCTACAAAAAGTGTAGATCCAGATGAGCCAGCTCATGACTTTGCAAACAACATAGAGCCTGATCAGATGGCACGTAACAGTCAAATATGTCATGCAATTTCATAGAATTGTACGACACCATTCTAATGAAATTCAATGACATATCTTCTCAGGATTTCAAATAAGAAAAATGCATTGATGAATTGTTGTCTGCTACATTTATTTGAACTATTTATAGCGTTTATCTTACCCAGCATGCAACAAGTTAACATTCAAGAACTAGACATGAATATGTTAAATATAGAACCAAGGATATCCCCTCTCCTGAGAGTATTTCCAGACAAGGAGTAGTTCCAGACAAGAACAGATTGAGAGCAGTCCCTGCACATTGTCATATTAACTGGCAAGAACTAGCTGCACCTGAACAAATGTTCCAGAACAGCTCTTCAGCCATTATTGCAAATAGTTCCAGAACAGAGCATCTTCAGAAATTAGTGCATGGTGTGATAACATAACAATAACCATAGCAAGCAATTGAGACTGTTAGGGGAAGCAGAATACATTTTCAAACTCCTCAAAATATTTGACACAGGGCCAGGTGGATACAATCAATGGGAGATGTTCCATTTAGGCATGATCAGCAGTTATAAAGTAGTTCCTTATTGCTCTAATTCCTTCTTGTTCTTCTAAATGTCCCTGAGGAGCTCACCATATGCAGGAAAAGTAATAGGCAAGCCCTGGGAAGCACTTTACATTTACAAGTGATTACTGTACAATATTTATAGGTACTATCTCACATATTTCCCATGGGAATGTATTCAGTTATAGTCTAGATGTGACTACATAATGAACATGCAAAAACATGCCTTTGGTATTCATCAGTCTCTACATGTTTCTATGCCTATGGTGATCCAATTTATTTGCCAGGGAAAACATGGATATCACTTAATCTGATAGGACATGAAGAAGTAATGACCAAGTGGTTTTGATAAGTTTCGCCGTTGTTTGGGCAAAGGTCTTTTCTTTTTATTAACACTTAACCTGCCGAATATATTGGACAGAATGTGCAAACAACATAGATCCAGATCAGCCACGTTGTAGCGCCGTGTCTGATTAGGATCTATGTTGTTTGCTATTCAGACATGTGTTTTTTGGTAAACACGTCTCAAACAAACTTCGAATCATGGCAACAGTCGCGATTTATAAATTCATTATATAAACCAGTCGCCGTTTATCAATTCATTATATAAACTCTGTAAGGTTCTTCAATATATAATATCTATATAATTTTGCTCTGCAGTCAACATTGTAATCTTCAGTCTTCAATCCTCCCTCTCCATCATGTGTGCTCATGTCATTCGTGCCTGTATTAAATCCATACCCCAGGATAAAATATGACAGTCATTAATAGCCGATCCTTCACTGTCAGACGCACTCTCAGCTATAGTCTTATTAGCATCATTAATTCCATATTGTCATTTTCAAGTTTTCTATCGGTGGATATAAAACATTCACTTACAAATACCATTATATTGTCATAATGAAATTAAAAAGACAGCCTGAAAAGCTGTGAAAAGTGTTATTAGATCATTTATTTTATGGCTGGTGAGGCTATACAATGACAGCGTGGCTGTCAATAACAAGTCGCATGATGAAGCAACCACCCAGAGAGCCAGCAATTGGAGAGCTGTATTGTTTGTTACTAGATCTGTTGACCAGGTTGACACAATTGGTAATTGCACAGATAGCTTGATATAGTGGACATTTGGAATGAAGGTCCATGAAAAGGTTGATGGTGTTATTTGTTTGTGTTGGACAAGCTCTAGGTCCAAAGTGTGGTCAAACTACGTATTAATGGTACAAGTCAGTCAATGGCCTGTTGATCGGTTTGGTGAAGGACAAGCCATTTGCAGCATTTCGTAGTGTTAGACCTTTCACTGGATAGATAATTATACCGAGGGCAACAACTTGTAGACACAAGGTGTACAATGTTTGTTGATTGGATTACGATAAGTTTCATCTGGATAGAACAACAAGTCAGATGAAAAATGCTTTCTCTTACATGAATGAATCAGACTCCGAAACGATTCTTAGCTTACGGTGGAGAGGGGCAAGTTATTATGAGTCTAATTGTGTTAAACGCTCAGCAACAGCGGAGAGGGATAACTTATTATCCGTACACGGTCTTAACATCTCGGCTAAGGTTATCCGTCTCACATAATTTTGACCTATTCCGTATTTTATATGTTGATTGTTCCTAACAGGGAACTAGTAATATATATATGTTGTCCTCTCTACATCCCAATTTTGGGCTTAAAAAGCCCTTTTCAAGGTAATCAAAAATCTGACTAATTTATTTTCTTTATAACAATCTTAAAGAAAATGAATTAGTCTTTGTTTTGTTTTCGTTGAAAAAAGGCTGTTTAAGCCGAAAATTCGGATATATAGAGAGGACAACATATATATATATAAATATATATTCCGTATTTGCCCAAAAAGAAATCTCATTCATTCGAGCTGACCATGGAGTCTCTCTCAAATATTTAACATTTAATTTATGAACATTATGAATTACTGGCTTTCTTTCCAATTAAGTGTATTCTGAACAAAGTGGCTGATCAAAATGTTTGTAAAGCAAATGTCACACTGCATGTTGTTTTCAAATCATCACCGTTATACAGTCACTTCAGATTCTTACACAAATATGTGTAGCAGTAAAACACTTACCTACAACTGGTACAGTACAAACAGCACTTTAATATCCACACTTTTATAATTTAAATCAATTCCAAAATCTGAAAATAGAAAAATTAGTCACTGAGGCAGGTGAATGTCACAACAATCCGTCACAAATGACTACTGCAGACTGCTGTAAAAAAGCACATTGTATAGAGAAAAAACACAGGTAAACATTAAACAACCTAATTGGTTTTATACAGACAGAAGGAGTCTTGTCGGAGACAGATGTAGGTGACTACCTTTTTCATTATGTGGTAAGGCAAGGAGATAAGTTATGGCCTATGTCATTAGTGGTTACATTATTGTTACCAAAATACATGAGGCAGGCTATGGTGATGTCATAGGTGTCAGCAAATGACATGTAAACATACCATTATACACCTTTTAAAAATATATTAACAGTCCATTACCATGGTTCAAACTAGCCATTAGAGATCCCTCGACTACATCTACTACAGAATATTTCACCACTGGGTTTCATGTTCACAGTTGCAACAGGTGGGTTTCATGTTCACAGTTGCAACAGGTGGGTTTCATGTTCACAGTTGAAACAGGTGGGTTTCATGTTCACAGTTGCAACAGGTGGTTTCATGTTCACAGTTGCAACTGGTGGGTTTCATGTTCACAGTTGCAACAGGTGGGTTTCATGTTCACAGTTGAAACAGGTGGGTTTCATGTTCACAGTTGAAACAGGTGGGTTTCTTGTTCACAGTTGAAACAGGTGGGTTTCATGTTCACAGTTGCAACAGGTGGGTTTCATGTTCACAGTTGCAACAGGTGGGTTTCATGTTCACAGTTGCAACAGGTGGGTTTCTTGTTCACAGTTGAAACAGGTGGGTTTCTTGTTCACAGTTGAAACAGGTGGGTTTCTTGTTCACAGTTGAAACAGGTGGGTTTCTTGTTCACAGTTGAAACAGGTGGGTTTCATGTTCACAGTTGCAACAGGTGGGATTCATGTTCACAGTTGCAACAGGTGGGTTTCATGTTCACAGTTACAACAGGTGGGTTTCATGTTCACAGTTGCAACAGGTGGGTTTCATGTTCACAGTTGCAACAGGTGGGTTTCATGTTCACAATTGAAACAGGTGGGTTTCATGTTAACAGTTGCAACAGGTGGGTTTCATGTTAACAGTTGCAACAGGTGGGTTTCATGTTTACAGTTGCAACAGGTGGGTTTCATGTTCACAGTTGCAACAGGTGGGTTTTATGTTCACAGTTGCAACAGGTGGGTTTCATGTTCACAGTTGCAACAGGTGGGCTTTATGTTCACAGTGTTATGAGGGTGGGTTTTATGTTCACAGTGTTGTGTTGATGGGTTTCATGTTCACAGTGTTGTGTTGATGGATGTTATGGTCACAGTTGCAACAGGTGGGCTTTATGTACACAGTGTTGTGTTGGTGGGTTATATGTTCACTGTGTTGTGTTGGTGGGTTATATGTTCACTGTGTTGTGTTGGTGGGTTATATATTCACCGTGTTGTGTTGGTGGGTTATATGTTCACTGTGTTGTGTTGGTGGGTTATATGTTCACTGTGTTGTGTTGGTGGGTTATATGTTCACTGTGTTGTGTTGGTGGGTTATATGTTCACCGTGTTGTGTTGGTGGGTTATATGTTCACTGTGTTATGAGGGTGGGTTTTATGTTCACAGTGTTGTGTTGATGGGTTTCATGTTCACCGTGTTATGAGGGTGGGTTTTATGTTCACAGTGTTGTGTTGATGGGTTTTATGTGGGTTTTATGTTCACAGTTGCTGCAGGTGGGTTTTATGTTCACAGTTGCTGCAGGTGGGTTTTATGTTCAGTTGCTGCAGGTGGGTTTTATGTTCACAGTTGCTGCAGGTGGGTTTTATGTTCACAGTTGCTGCAGGTGGGTTTTATGTTCACAGTTGCTGCAGGTGGGTTTTATGTTCACAGTTGCTGCAGGTGGGTTTTATGTGCACAGTTGCTGCAGGTGGGTTTTATGTTCACAGTTGCTGCAGGTGGGTTTATGTTCACAGTTGCTGCAGGTGGGTTTTATGTTCACAGTTGCTGCAGGTGGGTTTTATGTTGTATTGAAACAGCATCAAGGACTACACATTTTGTATTCACATCTTATTGATCCCAAAACAGATATACAAGGTATTAACCCTTTCCTTCATAGAGATTTAGATCTATCCCACCAGATATTACTGGGGCTACATAGAGATTTAGATCTATCCCACCAGATATTACTGGGGCTACATAGAGATTTAGATCTATCCCACCTCCATAGATATTACTGGGACTACATAGAGATTTAGATCTATCCCACCTCCATAGATATTACTGGGACTACATAGAGATTTAGGTTAATATACTATTATATCTCCATACAATAGCCATTTAGCTATCATGCAGTGGATAAGTAGTCGCCATATCTATCCCACCTCCATAGATATTACTGGGGCTACATGAGATTTAGGTTAATATACTATTATATCTCCATACAATCGACAATAGCCATTTAGCTATCATACAGTGGATAAGTAGTCGCCATATATATCCCAGCTTCAGAGATATTACTGGGACTACATGAGATTCTGGCCTTTATTATGAACATTGGTTTGGCTACTACATTGCCAAGGTATGTCGTATTGGTAATGGCGTCAAGAGGTGCTTCTATGAGGGAAAGGGTTAAGTAAACATCTTTAACACCTGCCAGTGAAATTGAGATTGCCCCTTATCATCCCTCAGGTGGTGTTTAACCCGTAACCTGCCGAATAAATTGGACGGAATGTGCAAACAACATAGATGTAGATCAGCAATGGCATAACGTCGCTTCTGATCAGGATCTATGTTGGGTGCTATTCAGACAAGTGCTTTAGTTCCACTATTTGACTGTGCCGTCTGATCCGGCTCTATGCTGTTAGTAGTTGTGATTGGATTGATTGGCGGGTCAACACAAAATTATATCCTAGACCCACCTGGGGCTACCTTTGGGATCTCAGAAACCTGATAAAAAACAGTATACTTCAAAAAATCTGTCTGGCTTATTCTTGTCAGCTACTTAAGTATAACCACTTTGAAACCCAATTAAAATGACACTTGTTTCATCCAGTATCTTCTCCAATCAATCAAATGAATTCTGTTTCCAACATCTATCAGGAATTGTAAAAGAAACACAGGAGAAACTGGTAGCACCATGTCATTTGAGGTTTACAATCATAGCACAAGTGTTTCAAGTTGATCTGTTAATCATTGCTTTTTCCACAAAAATTATTTAAAGCGACAGTACATCGCAAAAAGCCCAGGAAAAATAAGAAAAATATAACACATTTGTTATCTGCTCATTACCCTACAGCACGCTAAAGATTAATACCAAATAATCATTGAAGAGAAAACTACTTACTTACACAATGAATCCACAATTTATGAAATCTTAATTATCACTTTTACTTGGATGCAACACATTCAACACATCATGCTTCAACCCAATAACCTCCACATTCCTCCGCTGTAATATCATCCATTCAATTATTCCGCCTAATATAGTAATATAAGGCTAGTGTGTCACTTATGTGAAACGTAACTCAAAACTGTACGCTGCATGATTTCTGCGTCCTACTGTACTGTTTGCTTACAGGGTAGGATAGGCACTTAGTAGGTTGACTTGGCACAATCAGTCAAGTCAAAGATCCATAAACAGGTTTGACTTGCGTAATTTAAATAGGATTTATAGAGACCTCTTGAAAACGTATTATCCCGTATTGAATTTCAATGAAATGGTCTCAGTAGTTAGGCGAAGGATTGTCTGTTTGAAAGGGCTTTAAACTACCTACACAAGCTGTGTTTAACAAATTGCCTCTTAAACCATTAAAATGATAATCACAACTAAAAGTTGCTTTTGCAAACAGGATACAGAGTCAGATCAGACGGAACAGAAAGTGTCGTCTGATCAGGATCTATGCCGTTTGTTATTCGAATAGTGGATTTAAAACACTTAGCTGAATTGCAAACAACATAGATCCTGACCAGATGCAACATTACTTCGGCTGATCTGGATCAATGTTGTTTGTATATTCCATCAAATTTAATCGGCATTTTAACCCTTATAATCACAAATTGTTTCTTGTTCACAAATTGTTTCTTGCTCACAAATTGTTTCTTGTTCACAAATTGTTTCTTGTTCACAAATTGTTTCTTGCTCACAAATTGTTTCTTGTTCAAAAATTGTTTCTTGCTCACAAATTGTTTCTTGTTCACAAATTGTTTCTTGTTCACAAATTGCCAAGAAAATAACGCTAGGAATGACAACCCAACAGAAGATCAATGGTGGCCTGATCTTGTACAAGGAGATAAATAAATACTCCACCAGCAGTCTAGATTTACCTAATTGCAACAGTCAAGAAACTAAACTAACAATCTCTTTGTTGAAGCTTTTGTTCTGCAATAAAATGCAACATTAGCAGCAATAATGATGCAAAACATTGCAAATTGTTAGGTACTAATGAACCATCATAAAAAGTCTACCCCGCAATCGGCTGTATCTACATCGTCTGTATCTATGGCAACAAATTAATGATGCTTACTGTAAATCTATGATTACAGACTACAATAATCTTCAACAGCCTGTTTGCACATTATTTCACCACGATAAACAAATATATCAAAATCTACGATCTTGCGTGTTTGTTCTTTTATTTGATATAATAAATTTAAATGTTGATATATTATATTGCACATAAATGTCTAGACTAGCGAAAAGTGGATACAACACCCTATATAACAAATCATCTTTACTGTGAAAAGTTGATACAATCACAAATTACAATTCTGAAAATTCTAAGTTACAAACAACTCTTTTGTATTTATACACATAACCTAGGATTCGCAAAATGACTTCATTCAGCGAGGACAACTTTCCATCTGTTGTGGAAAACAAAACAATTGCATCTTTGTTTTTGCAACAATATACAAGAAATAAACACAAAAATCAATATTTTGCCACCAACATTTTATCATATAAATTGCCATCGATTCGAACGTACTTGTGCCACAGACGGATATATAGTCCAGTGGTAACACGTTGGACTGGTAATCCAGGGATCGCAGGTTCGATCCCCCGTCTGACCCTAATAAAATTAACAGTCTTTCAGATGGGGACATTAAACCGAGGTCTAGTGTCGGTGCTTTACACCGTGCACGTAAAAGAACCAGAGTAGACTCTGGAATGGGTCTCTCTCTGTATCATTGCACTATCCTCCAAAAATCTAAAATGACTAATCTCTTCAGGAGGCGTCGCTCATATGGGCAACCGGTAGCGACGATAAATAAACGTAAAACACACACACACGTACTTGTGCCCAAAAGTAATGTACGAAAGGCATGGATAGAAAATATGAACATTCCCCAATCCTCAGGCCAAATGGGGAATTGAAAAACAGAGCTAACTGTTGGTTTCTCATTCCACCGCTGTCGCTCCAGTTGGCAAAACACTGTCCTGCATTATAACTATTTAAGAGTATAACAATTATCTGTATCTTCTACTGTAGAGCCCACTACTGGTATTTCACCATAATTCCATATCATTCATTACAAACCCACACCCCTGAATGCAGAACAAACAAGAACATTCTATACCACTCTATCCTGAATGTAGAACAAACAAGACCATTATATACCACTCTATCCTGAATGTAGAACAAACAAGAACATTCTATACCACTCTATCCTGAATGTAGATCAAACAATAACATTCTATACCACTCTATTCTGAATGCAGAACGAACAAGAACATTCTATACCACTCTATCCTGAATGCAGAACAAACAAGAACATTCTATACCACTCTATTCTGAATGCAGAACGAACAAGAACATTCTATACCACTCTATCCTGAATGCAGAACAAACAAGAACATGTTATACCACTCTATCCTGAATGCAGAACAAACAAGAACATGCTATACCACTCTATCCTGAATGCAGAACAAACAAGAACATGTTATACCACTCTACCCTGAATGCAGAACAAACAAGAACATGCTATACCACTCTATTCTGAATGCAGAACAAACAAGAACATGCTATACCACTCTATTCTGAATGCAGAACAAACAAGAACATTCTATACCACTCTATCCTGAATGCAGAACAAACAAGAACATGCTATACCACTCTATTCTGAATGCAGAACAAACAAGAACATGCTATACCACTCTATCCTGAATGCAGAACAAACAAGAACATGCTATACCACTCTATTCTGAATGCAGAACAAACAAGAACATTCTATACCACTCTATCCTGAATGTAGATCAAACAAGAACATGCTATACCACTCTATCCTGAATGCAGAACAAACAAGAACATGCTATACCACTCTATCCTGAATGCAGAACAAACAAGAGCATTCTATACAACTCTATCCTGAATGTAGATCAAACAAGAACATTCTATACCACTCTATCCTGAATGCAGAACCAACAAGAACATTCTATACCACTCTATCCTGAATGCAGAACCAACAAGAACATTCTATACCACTCTATCCTGAATGCAGAACAAACAAGAACATTCTATACAACTCTATCCTGAATGTAGATCAAACAAGAACATGCTATACCACTCTATCCTGAATGCAGAACAAACAAGAACATGCTATACCACTCTATCCTGAATGCAGAACAAACAAGAACATTCTATACCACTCTATCCTGAATGCAGAACAAACAAGAACATGCTATACCACTCTATCCTGAATGCAGAATGAGCAATCACTCCAATTCCAATCACTTTTCAACAAGCACGCAGAGCAATATATTCCAAGCACAGGCTTTTCTGAAAGTCACAATAGTTACTGTTCTGCTTCCAGCTTGGTAGTGGACAACCTGACTTAATTCTGTATGGAATGACAAAATCTAATAAATCAATGAATGACAAATGTAGCTCAGTGTGTCCATGCTTCTCCAATGGGACACAATGCCTAGCTAACTGACCAACGCCGGACAATGACTCACTCACTCCCTTGACCATTATCTGTCCAATCTATTGACCAGCGATTAATTTATGTTCATTTAATGACAGCGACAATTGCTCTAAGTACATAAAGATGCTGGACGCAATTTATGTCCTGCAGTAAAATAATATAACAGCTGAAAGAGTGTAAAAGGTCAGCAATCCAATTTCCTGGCACATACTGAGATTTGGAATTGTTGTACAGTTTTCCATGTTTCTGATTTCTGTGTATTGGAGCTTCTGTCCGATTTCTGTTTCTAGATATTCAAGTGTATTAGAGCATTCTATGCCTCACTGATCTGGGATCTATGTTGTTTGCAAATGTGATTTTATTTACTCAGCAGGCGAAAGGGTTAAATATTTTTTGGCTCCAACAGATTTATATCAGAAATTTAGTGGCAGATTCAATAACAAAAAGAGGTGGTAACATACGGAACCTAATTAAAAACCAGGGATTTAGTGGCAGATTCAATAACACAGGACCCTTCACAGACGGATATGTAGTCCAATGGTAACACGCTGGACTGGTAATCCAGGGATCACAGGTTCGATCCTCCGTCTGACCCTAATAAAATTAACAGTCTTTCAGATGGGACGTTAAACCGATGTCTTGTGTCGGTGCTTTACACCGTGCACGTAAAAGAACCAGAGGAGACTCTGGAATGGGTCTCTCTCTCTATCATTGCACTATCCTCCAAAAATCTAAAATGACTAATCTCTTCAGGAGGCGTCGCTCATATGGGCAACCGGTAGCGACAGTAAATAAACGTAAAACACACACAGGACCCTTACAGTATTATACAACCAGTTAACCAAACTCGAATGCATACTGAACGACAATTGAAGGTGGGTTGGTGAACTTTCATACATGATGAGAAATAATGATTTTTTACACTCAGGAACTTGAAACCAAGAGTAAAACACATGTCAGGAAGCTCAAATGTCACTTAAATCACTGCTGCAACTGGTGTACATGAAATCAACAGAGGTTCATTGACATGAAATTATAGTAGTTGAAGATTTGAAACGCTACCCATGTACTAATTAAACTGAAACAATCAATTAGTGCGAATGTTTTTCATACAGTGGTTTGTGTTGTCACAAAGGATCACACATGTTTGCACAGCTGTGTAATTCAGATCTAGTAATATTTTTATTCCTTTGTTCTTAAGAATTTGGACACTAGATTTTAATTTTAGATTGCAAAGAAACTATGATTTTAATATTAGTGCAGAGATTAAACCATGTGATCTGAGAGCCAGTCCTTGGTACCAGTTTCTAAGCAGATCAAATTGATTGTTAATTCAATTGTTGTAAATAAACATGTACATGATTGTAAATAAACATGTACATGATAGAAAATAAATATGTTTAAAGTCATTAATTGTGTCGGGACATACTGGTATTTAACCCTTTCAACCCCAAGTAACTGACATGGACTGGTGCATGCTATTTTTAGACCAATAAATTAATAAGAAAATTACATTTGGACCAGTTCATATCAAAATGGGTAATTTTATCTAAAAATAGTAATACTTATTACTGGCAAAAAAGTGCAGATCCTGATGAGACGGCTCATTACGAGCCGGCTCATCTGGATCTACACTTTTCATAAGCCTATTTAGAGGCCTGTGGGGTTGAAAGGGTTAATCCAAGCACGTGTCATAGGAATCCAAGCACGTGTCATAGGAATCCAAGCATGTGTCATAGGAATCCATGCATGTGTCATAGGAATCCATGCATGTGTCCTAGGAATCCAAGCATGTGTCATAGGAATCCAAGCACGTGTCATAGAATCCATGCATGTGTCATAGGATCCAGCAGTGTTGGATCCGATTGTGTCATAGGAATCCAGCACGTGTCATAGGAATCCATGCATGTGTCATAGGAATCCAAGCACGTGTCATAGGAATCCAAGCATGTGTCATAGGAATCCATGCATGTGCCATAGGAATCCATGCATGTGTCATAGGAATCCATGCACGTGTCATAGGAATCCAAGCACGTGTCATAGGAATCCAAGCATGTGTCATAGGAATCCAAGCATGTGTCATAGGAATCCATGCATGTGTCATAGGAATCCATGCATGTGTCATAGGATTGTGTCATAGGAATCCAAGCACGTGCCATAGGAATCCAAGCATGTGTCATAGGAATCCATGCATGTGTCATAGGATTGTGTCATAGGAATCCAAGCACGTGCCATAGGAATCCAAGCACGTGCCATAGGAATCCATGCATGTGTCATAGGAATCCATGCATGTGTCATAGGAATCCATGCATGTGTCATAGGATTGTGTCATAGGAATCCAAGCACGTGTCATAGGAATCCATGCATGTGTCATAGGAATCCATGCATGTGTCATAGGATTGTGTCATAGGAATCCATGCATGTGTCATAGGAATCCATGCATGTGTCATAGGATTGTGTCATAGGAATCCAAGCACGTGCCATAGGAATCCAAGCATGTGTCATAGGAATCCATGCATGTGTCATAGGATTGTGTCATAGGAATCCAAGCACGTGCCATAGGAATCCAAGCACGTGCCATAGGAATCCATGCATGTGTCATAGGAATCCATGCATGTGTCATAGGATTGTGTCATAGGAATCCAAGCACGTGTCATAGGAATCCATGCATGTGTCATAGGAATCCAAGCATGTGTCATAGGAATCCATGCATGTGTCATAGGAATCCATGCATGTGTCATAGGAATCCAAGCATGTGTCATAGGAATCCATGCATGTGTCATAGGAATCCATGCATGTGTCATAGGAATCCAAGCATGTGTCATAGGAATCCAAGCACGTGTCATAGGAATCCAAGCACGTGTCATAGGATTGTGTCATAGGAATCCAAGCACGTGTCATAGGAATCCATGCATGTGTCATAGGAATCCAAGCATGTGTCATAGGAATCCATGCATGTGTCATAGAAATCCATGCATGTGTCATAGGAATCCAAGCATGTGTCATAGGAATCCAAGCATGTGTCATAGGAATCCAAGCATGTGTCATAGGAATCCAAGCATGTGTCATAGGAATCCAAGCACGTGTCATAGGAATCCAAGCACGTGTCATAGGATTGTGTCATAGGAATCCAAGCACGTGTCATAGGATTGCAATAAAAGGATTGAAAACCTTCTAGCTATTCAAATGAAATCTGCACGATTGAAATGAAGTGCCATACGATATCAATAAAAGCTTCACAATAATCCAATCAAATGTCGATGTAATCCATACAAATTTCATAATATGATTCAAATCCAGTGTCAAGGGATACTGCATACATAAAGCTGAAAAGCTGAAATTCCAATACGTGTCCTATCGTGCATTAACATTTTGTAACGCTAGCGGCATATAAAAAATCACTTTTGCAAACAGCATAGCGCCAGATCAGACGGAACAGAACGCAAAACGCGCCGTCTGATCAGGCTCTATGCTGTTTGCTATTCGGATAGTGGAGCTAAATCACTTGGCTGAATAGCAAAGAATATAGATCCTGATCAGACGCGACGTTACGCCATGACTGATCTGGATCTATGCTGTTCGCATGCGTGATTTTAGAAGCGGCGTTATGCCGCGGCTGATCTGGATCTATGTTGTTGGCATGTGTGATTTTAGACGCGGCGTTATGCCGCAGCTGATCTGGATCTATGTTGTTGGCATGTGTGATTTTAGACGCGGCGTTATGCCGCAGCTGATCTGGTTCTATGTTGTTTGCATGTGTGATTTTATTTACCCAGCAGCCAAAGTGTTAATACTGAAAATTGTGCTCGATATTGGACATTGATATAATAAAGCAAGCTGCAACAGGAACACATCTGAATGCATTCTTTGATTTATGTGTTTTACAATCCACAGATCGACAGATCCTTCAAACTGGGTGGGGTGGGGTGGGGGAGAGATTACAATTCCTACTATTCCTATTATATACGTTGCATGAAATATAGAATTATTTATTCTTATCTGTTGTATGGATGATTCTAACATCCTCTTTCTTTAATGTAACTTTCCATGTCTGCCAAGTTATATATACCTGATGATGCAAGTTTTTGTTGGAATTTGTGAAACTTGTTACAATGATAAAATCAGAAATATTTGCAAAAAACGCAAATGACAACATGCAAAAACTATTTTGGTGGGAGATTGTTAACACACCACAGAACATCTGCTGTATTACAGTATATTAGAAATAAATTGGCACCTTACTTTGTCATGTGGGAGGGGGGAAATATAACTGTATCACAATTTGCACGCCCATAACAGACGGATATGTAGTCCAGTGGTAACACGCTGGACTGGTAAATCCAGGGATCGCAGGTTCAATCCCCCGTCTGACCCTAATAAAATTAACAGTCTTTCAGATGGGACGTTAAACCAAGGTCTCGTGTCGGTGCTTTACACCGTGCACGTAAAAGAACCAGAATTGGTCTCTGTCTGCGACGATAAATAAACGTAAAACACACACGCCCATAACAATTAAAAGAGTGTATGGTGGGTGTATTTCATGCTTTTAATACCCAAATTATTTTGGAAAGTGCCTAGATATCTATGGTGTGCTAGGTCCTGCATGCACTATATATGTCTTGCATCAAAAATGTTGTCCTAGAAAGTGACACATTAATTCTAAGTTTATTGGAATCCTGGAATACTTGATTGGAAATGTACGTTACTTCATTGAAATCGTACATTACTTGATTGGAAATGTACGTTACTTCATTGAAATCGTACATTACTTGATTGGAAATGTCCATTACTAAATTGAAATCGTACTTTACTTGATTGGAAATGTCCAATACTTCATTGAAATCGTACATTACTTGATTTGAAATGTACGTTACTTCATTGAAATCGTACATTACTTGATTGGAAATGTCCATTACTAAATTGAAATCGTACTTTACTTGATTGGAAATGTCCAATACTTCATTGAAATCACATTACTTGATTGGAAATGTACGTTACTTCATTGAAATCGTACATTACTTAATTGGAAATGTCCATTACTAAATTGAAATCATACTTTACTTGATTGGAAATGTCCAATACTTCATTGAAATCGTACATTACTTGATTGGAAATGTCCATTACTAAATTGAAATCGTACTTTACTTGATTGGAAATGTCCAATACTTCATTGAAATTGTACATTACTTGATTGGAAATGTACGTTACTTCATTGAAATCGTACATTACTTGATTGGAAATGTCCATTACTTTATTGAAATCGTACTTTACTTGATTGGTATGATACGGTACTTGATTGGTATGATACGGTACTTGATTGGTATGATACGTACTTGATTGGTATGATACGTACTTGATTGGTATGATACGTACTTGATTGGTATGATACGGTACTTGATTGGTATGATACAGTACTTGATTGGTATGATACGGTACTTGATTGGTATGATACGTACTTGATTGGTATGATACGGTACTTGATTGGTATGATACGGTACTTGATTGGTATGATACGTACTTGATTGGTATGATACATACTTGATTGGTATGATACGGTACTTGATTGGTATGATACGTACTTGATTGGTATGATACGTACTTGATTGGTATGATACGGTACTTGATTGGTATGATACGGTACTTGATTGGTATGATACGGTACTTGATTGGTATGATACGGTACTTGATTGGTATGATACGGTACTTGATTGGTATGATACGGTACTTGATTGGTATGATATGGTACTTGATTGGTATGATACGGTAATTGATTGGTATGATACGGTACTTGATTGGTATGATACGTACTTGATTGGTATGATACGGTACTTGATTGGTATGATACGTACTTGATTGGTATGATACGTATTTGATTGGTATGATACGGTACTTGATTGGTATGATACGTACTTGATTGGTATGATACGGTACTTGATTGGTATGATACGGTACTTGATTGGTATGATACGTACTTGATTGGTATGATACGGTACTTGATTGGTATGATACGGTACTTGATTGGTATGATACGGTATTTGATTGGAATCCTACAATACTTGATTGGAATCCAACAATACGTGTAGTGCGACCATATTTGTTGAATTCTATATACAATTCTAAGCCAAGTTCTTTAAAGATAATACAGTGTGTGCAAATACATGCCTAGAATTATCATATTCCTCCTTACCCCAGGGGAAGTAGCAACAACACCATCAGTAGATATTACATGGCTTGTATGCTAATCAAGCTGAAATGGTTAATATCATCCTAGCCCTCACAAGACACAACCTCTAGTGTCATCACAAAACATTCATAGTACAAACCAAAACAAAACTTACAAATTTCTTTGTCTAATTTATGTATTTAAACAAGATATCAATTGTTTCCCTTTCACATTAGTACTGTAATTTCAGGTAAATTAAACCATTTATTTCCTTTACATAATCTGCCCAATCTGAAAGTGATACATGAAAATACATCATTTCCATGACATCTGATACAGGGGGATACACAACAAATAAAGCCATTTCCTTCCAGAATAATGTAGAAAGACATGGAGTCATCCAGATCCTCCTCAATTTCGCAAACGGTGAAAAAAACTTTTAATTAATGAGATGAATGTTGCTTCTGACAAGTTAATTGAACAAAAAAGCTTTTATAAAAGACAGAAATTATCACTCCGAGCGGAAAAAGCAGAAAATAATGTGTACTTTCCAAATTTTTCTTCTTCTTATAATTTGAAATCAGTGCTCTATACACTGACAGTAGCAACTATCACATTTACCAGCATTGAAATCAGTGCTCTCTCTTATAATACACTGACAGTAGCAACTATCACATTTACCAGCATTGAAATCAGTGCTCTCTCTTATAATACACTGACAGTAGCAACTATCACATTTACCAGCATTGAAATCAGTGCTCTCTCTTATAATACACTGACAGTAGCAACTATCACATTTACCAGCATTGAAATCAGTGCTCTCTCTTATAATACACTGACAGTAGCAACTATCACATTTACCAGCATCATAAACAGTTAAGAAACAAGTATAATATTACTATATTAACAGCTGAATAGAAACACAAAAACCGTGGAAGTCGTGATAGCGCAGTGGTAGCGCATTTGCTTCAGGTGAGAAAAGGCCCGGGTCGCACCTAAGCTGTAGCCGTTCCAATTGTACCCTTAGGCGAGGCATTTAAGTTCCACATTGCCTCTTTCTCTCTACCTCGTGGCGATGGATTCCATCAGGAATGAGGTTTCCCGAGTGATTAATATAAAGTTGTATGAACTTGGTTCGCTATCGAGACTAAAATAAATTTGCATAAACACACAAAAACCTTAAACAAATGCTAAATAACAACGAACAAACCTGGTTTTTCAAAAGTTGTTTATCCCGTAAGCATGTTTTGCACATTAGCAATATTCTACATGTAATTGATAAGCACAGGAATAATGGTACTGTCTTCTAGAGTCTCTCAGTGAGGCATGACTAAGAAATATCACAGGAGAATCAAGTAGAAACACCTTTCTAACAATATAAGCTGAAGCAGGTATGGGAAAAGGTACTCTTCCAGTAAATGACTTAGATAATGAATGCACAGAAATTGGATTGGAGGGATTATTTTTCGGAAGACAAGCTTGCCGTACTAGTGCGCTATGTACCATTAGACCCAACAGTTTCATACCATTGCAATGCTATCTCTATTTCATGCATGTATGGTACATACACACACATGTATAGCCCATACATTGGAGTGTACAGAGTATGTATGTTATAACTGAGCACACAGAAGTATATAGAGTACAGATCCTGAATTTGGAATTGTACTGGGTCCAGATATCTGTATTTGTAGAGTACTTCCCGGTCTGAGGACCGAACCCGTGTTGCATTGGTGATAAGCGAGGGGCCTAACCTAAAGGTCCAGCTGAAGGTCAAAGATGGATACAAGTCGGTATTAGCACAAAGGTCAGTCAAGGTCATAAAATAATTTTTAACTAACAGAACATCAATTGTTTTCTCCAAAACATCTGCTCAACAAAAGCGGCGTGTACTCATTAGCTGCCCAAGCACTACCTAAGAACCAGAACCTTTCAACACTAAAGAAAGCATAAAGCTGTTTGAATTTTAATTAAAAACCACTGAATCAAAAGAAAGTCGCCTTTAACCAGAACAAATCGTTTCAAATACCTCATTTACGGTTTCAAATACACCATTAACTTTTATCAACGGCTGTGCAAATAATTTCATAATTCTGTTTTCATGTTTTGCATTACTTTAAACGGGTTAATCTTTGCAAGTAATTATGTTTTTCCTTACATAATCTTCAAGCCATATGATACACATTTACTACCAAAGGAATATAATTTATGTTGTTAACCTTTCTAATATAGAAGCTTCCTATGTCATTAGTCATTCCCACATAATGCAGATAAGGGTCTAAACTTTATTTACTTTTTGCAATGATTCAGAAGCAAGTTGTAACAACTTATATTAATCACTCTCGTTGGCGTGGATGAAAGCGTAAATGTGGTCATTCGTGTGGGAAGAAACTGGAGTACTCGGAGAAAACACACCTGTCCGATCTGGCGACCACCGAACCATCTCACATACTTCCCGGTCTGAGGATCGAACTTGGGTCGCATTGGTGAGAAGCGAGCGTGCTAACCACTGCGCTAATCGGAAAGAACATTAATAATACGAATCTGTGTGAACAAATAAATAAATCAGCCCATTAGGATGGTGAAATACAGCGATTACATTGTTTTAACCCTTAATTTGCTGAATAAACTGGAAGGAAAGTGCAAACAACATATATCCAGATCAGCTGTGGCGTAGCGCAGTGTCTGATCAGGATCTATGTTATTTTAGCCCTACTATCCAAATAGCAAACAGCATAGAGTCTGATCAACACAGCACATTCTGTGTCATCCCATCTGGCTCTATGTGGTTCGCAAGAATGAACATACTCAGTTCCCAGTACAGCAAGGGTTAAACCAAATCAAGTTTCAAGCCAAACCTTAGGACAAAAATCAAATCGGGGAGAGTACCTTAACTTGGAAGGTAACACCATCATGGAGGTGATACAATTCTGATGTTACCTCACTCAAAGATATATTTATGGGGACTTTGGTGTTCTATCAAGGAGAAAAATATAACAGTAATGAGTTCCACAAGTCAATAGCTGCTGATATCGGCACTTACATTAGTGAGACCATCGAAATAGCCAAGAGTTTCAGGCATGCAAGGGAGAAGTGTGGAGACTGGGTCATCTGGCTCCAAAGTTATAAAACGTTTCTCAGATCTCAAACTCGAGCTCTCGTGATTTGATTGGTTGATTCTGATATTTCAACTCGAGTGAACCAATCAGACGCTTGAGATTGGAGAAAAGCTTTATAACCTCCAGACCGGTACTCTATATTGTGCATGTAATACTTCTCCCTGATCATACAATAGGGAGAAATTAGGCACTTCAGGGAGATTTTTCTCCTAAATTGACCGTTATCATATCTATAGCATTTAGTTCCTTTATCTTAAGCATTTAGTTCTATCTAATATAGTACAGGCTCTGTTAAGATACTTCTCTTGTCTTGGTTTCATTCTAGGACTGTGACAGACTCGGCAGTAACCGACACATGGTTGTCCTTTTCATGTTCATGCCTAAGCCAGCTGACCAGAATCATTCCCAGAAGCTCAATAGTGGGCTGATATCCATTGCAGCACGAGTCTATGACTAACTGTTGAATCGCCCTGGCTTAGACATGAGGCAGTTTGGAGATAGCTAGAGTCTCTCTGCCCTGTCATTGGTGCAGGGTTAATTTGCCTGCATACAGATCCAAGATGTGTTGCAATAGTCACGAGAGAACACAACAAGTGTCATTTAGGCTTTCCTTGTGCTGAAATCAAAATTTTACTCCCATATCTATCTCGTCTATTGTGATGCTGATCCACTGGGCTCCAGGCATCACTTGCGTTGTTGGTTTACAAATCAGTCCATAAATGCCCCCAACACAACTGGTAAGACCAATGGGATGATAACATGTCAGCTCCTTGGGATCCCTGCCATTCTTTTGATTTATGATCCCGACGTCTGCTCTACATACCTGTGGGAGTGTACCGTGTGACCAGCTCATGACATTGTAGCCAACAGTGTAATAAATTGTTATCATTTCAAAGATTTGAGTGTTTAAGTTAAATGGTTGTAATTATTGTTCAAGGTTTGGAAACACTTAAGTTGTATCTTCATTGTTAATTTATTGTTGAAATATTAAAACCTGGAGTTATAAATATGCTGCACTAAACCAGATAGATCATGTTCATAACTTCAGGAGCGAGACCGGAGAGTGAGCCCCGCTGGAGACATTGTGCCCTTATGGCAAGGCATTTAAATTCCACATCGCTTCTGAAAAAATCTCTTACTGTATTAGTCTGATCACTCCAGGGATCTCAGTTTTGATGGATCCATAAAGTTGCATAACAGCTCATTCAATATTGAAAGTCAGAATCATCCTGAATTTAAGCTATAATTGTTGGATAATGACTGCTAATGGTGTCCCTTCAGACTGTCAAGCAGGTACTTTAATCAAATATGGGTATCAGGTAGAACCACTGACCTTCCACAAGTTGTCTGGATAGACGTTCTCACTTGAAAGAAATTGACACCCTTAGTGGGATTCGAACCTACAGCGTGAGGGGCCAGTGATATCATTATGACATCAATGACCATAACCACTCGGCCATGGAGGCCCTTTCTACTATTTTAAAGAACAACATTAACCGACAACGTCTTTAATCATTTCAACACCACAGACCTCTATATAGGCGTACAAAAAGTGTAGATCCAGATGAGCCGGCTCGTGACGAGCCGTCTCATCAGGATCTGCACTTTTTGCCAGTAGTATTACTAATTTTAGACAAAATTACCCATCTTGATAAATGAACTGGTCCGAATGTAATTTTCTTATTCATTTATTGGTCTAAGAAAATCATGGACCAGTCCATGTCAGTTACTTGGTGTTGAAAGAGTTAACAAATACTCTGATGTCATGTCAATTCTACTTGAAAAATAATTGGTTTCGGATTCTTTCTATACTGCAATGAATTATGGGAAGTATTACACGTACAACATGTCTCACTGGTACCATTACAACAAGACTATATTGCATCACTGGCAACATTATATGACTGGAGATCAAATAAATAGTATTACATATGAAAACCTACTTTCAATTATGCTTTGTCATAATGATGGAAACTGCTCATTTTTCTGAAATAGATCTGTGTCAAAGATGAATTACATTCTATTGTTGGATATTAGAGGAACAAAATCTTATTTACCACATAAACTATTTAAAATAATGCCAACCGATGTTAAACATGGTTCACATGTCAAAACTAGTGGCCTGTTGCTACTGGTACCAAATCTTGTTGAATAGCCGTTTTGTCCATGAATAGAAATGTGAGCATGTAAATGGCAAATGTCATCTTGCCAGCCGCCCCACAGATCAAGTTCTTGTTACAATTAATTATACCCACCAAGATGACTAACATAAAATTGTATTAAAAGATCAAACATTCAATTTGTTATTCTAATTACAGTTTGATACAGGCTCTCTTTGGTTAAGTTTGATTTCACATATATGACCAACTCACCAACACACTGGTACCTCACCAAACTATAAGAAAATTGGTAGAAAAAGGACGTACCGGTATACAAGGTAGAAGTTTGGAGTAAGACCCAGTGCCCCTCCGAGCACTACTTCAGGCGCTGATAGACCTAGTTCAGGCACGGACAGGACCCAGGTAGAACCATCGACCTTCCACAAGCCATCTCAATTGCTTCTCCACATGAAGGAATTCAACACCCCCAGTGGGATTCGAACCTACAAAGGTGAGGGGCCAGTGATTTGAAGTCAATGACCTTGCCCCCTCGGAGAGTTTGCATACAAGGGAGATGTTTGTATACCAGGGAGAAGTCTGTATACCAGGGAGAAGTCTGTATACCAGGGAGAAGTTTGTACACAAGGGAAAAGTCTGTATACCAGGGAGAAGTTTGCATACAAGGGGAGAATTCTGTATACAAGGGGAGAAGTTTGCATACAAGGGGAGAATTCTGTATACAAGGGGAGAAGTTTGCATACAAGGGGAGATGTTTATATACCAGGGAAAAGTCTGTATACCAGGGAGAAGTCTGTATACCAGGGAGAAGTTTGTATACCAGGGAGACATTTGTATACCAGGGGAGAAGTCTGTATACCAGGGAGAAGTTTGTATACCATGGAGAAGTTTGTATACCAAGGAGATGTCTGTATACAAGGGGAGATGTTTGTATACCAGGGAGAAGTTTGTATACCAGGGAGAAGTTTGTGTACCAGGGAGAAGTCTGTATACCAGGGAGAAGTTTGTATACCAGGGAGAAGTTTGTATACCAGGGAGATGTTTGTATACCAGGGAGAAGTCTGTATACCAGGGAGAAGTTTGTATACCAGGGAGAAGTCTGTATACCAAGGAGATGTCTGTATACAAGGGAGAAGTTTGTATACCAGGGAGAAGTTTGCATACCAGGGGAGAAGTCTGTATACAAGGGAGAAGTCTGTATACCAGGGGAGAAGTTTGCATACAAGGGGAGAAGTCTGTATACAAGGGAGAAGTCTGTATACAGGGGAGAAGTTTGTATACCAGGGAGAAGTCTGTATACCAGGGAGAAGTCTGTATTATCGTTTTTTATTACATATAACATCACAATATCCTATTAACATACCTCATTCACTGCAATCAGAACAAATGTACACTGATATCACACTCCTTGTAAACATTCAATCATAGCATTATAATTATATCCTGAACTGCCTTGTATCTGATAACAAGTCTCATATATTTATGAATGAGCATAACTTGTATATGACAGGAACATTCTGTCAATAGTGCCAGATAAAACCATCGGAATGTAATTAAACTGGTGTGTGTCGCTTTTAAAAGATTTAACCCCAATATTTGTCAAGGTTTTTAAGAAGGAGACAGATAATATAATACACCTGGCGGCTCACAAGTATTAGGTCACAAGTATTAGGTTGGCTCTCAAGTATTAGGTCGGTGTAAATTCATTATGAGATTTTCATCCAAATATAGTCGTAATACAACTTGTGTCACTCATATTACTAAATTCTCATCCAAAAATGGTCGACACTGGGGACTGTGCAACATTTGTTTTAATATAATTATACAGACACCATGATGATGATGATTGAACTTATTTACCCTCGCCTCCGACGAACCATATGGGCGAGCATGGAGACATCATGAAAAAAAAATTGCACTTTTATATTGAGCATTACTTTTTCATTACAAATTTTAAAATTATGGATTTTACTATCATGAGTGATGAATATTGCACTAATTTACCCAATATTTTTCACATTTTGATACCAAATTGGCCTATATATTTTTTCTAATAGAATATATTTTACCTCTAAGGCAAGTACACATTTTCTCTTTGGTTTCATTATTGTTAAATTTTATGTCAATAAAATTGAGTTGTGTCGACAAAAAAAGAGGGAGCAGGCAGGGATAAAAATCCAGTAATAAATTTATATTAGCCTTAATACAGAAGATAGTACAGTAAGTTACATCAGTCATTTGTACAGTGCTACAGATCCATCTAATGTCCCACATATCGTAATGTACTACACTACGTGAGTAATGATATCAGCATAAGGAATGACAACCCAATCTCACAAAAGTACACATCTTTTCTAGTCGCAAATAGCTGACGATTTACCTGTTGTTCTCCGTCTTCTGTGAAGAAAAAAAACCGGTTTTCCCAATATCGCTATTTACATCTTAATTCAAATGAACCAATAGGAGTACTCGGTTGAAGACGTTTCCCTAAAAGCGTACAGATGCAGTAATCTCCGCAATCGAGAAAGCAAGATTGCATATATGATATTTTATCAACAAAAAGCTTGTTTGCTGGTCGTGGATCTGGCCATAGCGATCTTCCAACGGGATGCATTAAATAAACGAGAGTTATAACACTGTCATATTTGTGCAGCCAGGTCCAAGTCATAAAAAAGGTACACACGTGATAATCCCAACTCTAATTCGGTTCAACATATAAATACAACTTCTAATTACATCTTCAAAACCTTAAAAGGAAGAAGAAACGAAGCAAATATCCAAAGAGCGTAAATTAGTTGGTGTAATTTTTCTGAAAGTGTAAAATTTATGACATCACAAAACTACAACGATGTTTGTAAAATGATGTCACGCTGACATCACATGCAGATTAAACAATGTTTTATTGCCGATCTAGACGTGGTAAGTTCCTTCGTTGAGTATGCAGACAAAATACCTAGCCACGTTAGAATAGTCAAACACCGAGCCACATTAGAATAGTCAAATGCCGAGCCACATTAGAATAGTCAAACACCGAGCCACATTAGAATAGTCAAATGCCGAGCCACATTAGAATAGTCAAATGCCGAGCCACGTTAGAATAGTCAAATGCCGAGCCACGTTAGAATAGTCAAATGCCGAGCCACATTAGAATGGTCAAACACCGAGCCACATTAGAATAGTCAAACACCGAGCCACATTAGAATGGTCAAACACCGAGCCACGTTAGAATAGTCAAACACCGAGCCACATTAGAATAGTCAAACACCGAGCCACATTAGAATGGTCAAACACCGAGCCACATTAGAATAGTCAAACACCGAGCCACATTAGAATAGTCAAACACCGAGCCACATTAGAATAGTCAAATACCGAGCCACATTAGAATAGTCAAATGCTGAGCCACATTAGAATAGTCAAATACCGAGCCACATTAGAATAGTCAAATGCCGAGCCACATTAGAATAGTCAAATACCGAGCCACATTAGAATAGTCAACTACCGAGCCACATTAGAATAGTCAAATGCTGAGCCACATTAGAATGGTCAAACACCGAGCCACGTTAGAATAGTCAAATACCGAGCCACATTAGAATAGTCAAATGCCGAGCCACATTAGAATGGTCAAACACCGAGCCACGTTAGAATAGTCAAATGCCGAGCCACGTTAGAATAGTCAAATGCTGAGCCACATTAGAATAGTCAAACACCGAGCCACATTAGAATAGTCAAATACCGAGCCACATTAGAATAGTCAACTACCGAGCCACATTAGAATAGTCAAATGCTGAGCCACATTAGAATGGTCAAACACCGAGCCACGTTAGAATAGTCAAATGCCGAGCCACATTAGACTAGTCAAATACCGAGCCACATTAGAATAGTCAAATACCGAGCCACATTAGAATAGTCAAATACCGAGCCACATTAGAATAGTCAAACACCGAGCCACGTTAGAATAGTCAAATGCCGAGCCACATTAGAATAGTCAAATGCCGAGCCACATTAGAATAGTCAAATACCGAGCCACATTAGAATAGTCAAATGCCGAGCCACATTAGAATGGTCAAACACCGAGCCACGTTAGAATAGTCAAATGCCGAGCCACGTTAGAATAGTCAAATGCCGAGCCACATTAGAATAGTCAAATGCCGAGCCACATTAGAATAGTCAAATGCCGAGCCACATTAGAATGGTCAAACACCGAGCCACATTAGAATAGTCAAACACCGAGCCACATTAGAATAGTCAAATGCCGAGCCACATTAGAATAGTCAAATGCTGAGCCACATTAGAATAGTCAAATGCCGAGCCACATTAGAATAGTCAAATGCTGAGCCACGTTAGAATAGTCAAATGCCGAGCCACATTAGAATAGTCAAATGCCGAGCCACATTAGAATGGTCAAACACCGAGCCACATTAGAATAGTCAAATGCCGAGCCACGTTAGAATAGTCAAATGCTGAGCCACGTTATACATATTTTTATCGAGAACACAGGACAAATAATAGAAATGAATCGTCGTCTGCAATTTTCAAATTTCCAAACTGTGAATGATAGAATTTTCTTTCATCAAGATTCAACCGATCATTGGAAAGTATAAAAGATATAGCTTTCTTTCATGCAGCGAGTTGAGATGTATAATGCCAGTGCTAAAATCCCAGTTCCTCACTAACAGGATTTATCATAAAACCAGCCTCACTCTTACACGAATATTTAGGTGAAAATTCTTGCTTAATGGTGCGATTAATTAAGGCACGTCAACCACGATAAAATTTTAACACTTTTCATACTTAGAAATCAATTTGCTATGTCATCAATAAATTCATGCAGAAATATTTCCACCAACCAACATGCAGAAAAAAACTACAACAGCTTCCAGCTTAACAGTACAAGTGTACCGTATATAACCTTATTTGTGGCAAAACCTACAACATCAACCCATCCTTCATACCGTAAATAATGCAATAAATGCCGAATATGGATTAATTTCATGAGCATGTCACAAGATTAAAGGCTAAAAACAAGAATATGATGCATCTTTTCTACTTATATTTATGACAGCGAAACTGCCCATTTTGTCAATATAATTTATACTGCACAACTACAATGCTACGTTTAACGAGAGCCAATCCTGTCTTTGTGACTACTGGGAGAACTGTGAGGAGTATGTTTACGTTTATTTATCGTGGCTACCGGTTCCCACATATGAGCGAAAGCCTCCGGCAGAGATTAGACATTTTTGGAGGATAGTACAATGATACAGAGACTCATTCGAGAGTCCCATCGTGTTCTGTTACGTGTGCAGTGTAAATCACCGACACAAGACCTCGGTCTAATGCCCCATCTGAAAATATCATTATGGTCAGATGGGGGGAACGAACATTGGATTCGCAGTCCAACATGTTATCCGCTGGACTACTGACTCCTCTGTAAGAACTGGTAATTATTGATTGACATTTAACCATTGTTTACATGCAACATGTTATCCGCTGGACTACTGACTCCTCTGTAAGAACTGGTAATTATTGACATTTAACCATTGTTTACATGCAACATGTTAACCGCTGGACAACTGACTCCTCTGTAAGAACTGGTAATTATTGACATTTAACCATTGTTTACATGCAACATGTTAACCGCTGGACAACTGACCCGGCTGTAAGAGCTGTACGACTGGTAATTGTTGACATTTAACTATTGTTTACATGCAACGTGTTAACCACTGGACTACTGACCTGTTTGTAAGAGCTGTAGGACTGGTAATTGTTGACATTTAACCATTGTTCACAAGCTATTAGGATTGAAATACCTTAGATACCGATATTGGCATTAGAATAGAACCACATGGTAAATATTCTCATGTTGTTAAATATACACATTGGAAGTTCACACAAACAGCAGGCAAATGGTCTGGGCGTGGATAACTGACATTTCACTGACATATTATCAATTGTAGAAGACTTACTACACACAACCTTTCTAATAGAAGAAAACATTGTTGCTATGGCCAGATTACTCACCTGCAGTCAACTTGCAGTTACTTATAATTCCCAGCTCTTTGCGTGCACGTGCACGAGCCCGAGGAAGACATTAGTGAAAGTAGGTTTTACGGAAACAGACTCGGACCATGCACGATACAGACAGAGCCAAAATCCAGAAGTTCCGCTGGTTGTTACATGCATGACATAAATCACCACTAAATGGAAACTAGTTGAATGATGCAAAAATCCTGGTTTTTCTATTACCTCCCTTGACAGAATGATAAGTCTTGCTTTATTCAGAAATGTATATCGATTCTTTTTGTTGGAATACTTTCATTTTATGGTTGTTCCATAAGCAGATGTTGTGGTAAGATAAATGTGATTTTATCAAAATTCATTGATAACCGATTGGATAATTATGCTATAGGATATCTGCCTAGATTTAATACAGACGGATCTGTAGTCCAGTGGTAACACACTGGACTGACTGGTAATCCAGGGATTGCAGGTTCGATCCCCCGTCTGACGGATCTGTAGTCCAGTGGTAACACACTGGATCTGTAGTCCAGTGGTAACACACTGGACTGGTAATCCAGGGATTGCAGGTTCGATCCCCCGTCTGACGGATCTGTAGTCCTGGTAACACACTGGACTGGTAATCCAGGGATTGCAGGTTCGATCCCCCGTCTGACCCTAATACAATTAACAGTCTTTCAGATGGGACGTCAAACCGAGGTCTCGTGTCGGTGCTGTACACCGTGCACGTAAAAGAACGAGAGGAGACTCTGGAATGGGTCTCTGTCTGTATCATTACACTAAAATTACTAACCTCTTCAGGAGGCGTCGTTCATATGAGCAACCGGTAGCGATGATAAATAAACGTAATACACACACACAAGATTTAATAATTATAAGATGAGAAAACGGCATGTGGTGCAATAGATACAACAATAAAAATAGAGGAAAGCAAATGTACTCGAGTATTCAGGGGAAGTAACTGAGCAGTGTTTATCATTGAATTCTCAGATATAATCAATCCATTCTCAGATACAATCAATCCATTCTCATACACAAACAATCCATTCTCATACACAAACAATCCATTCTCATACACAAACAATCCATTCTTATACACAAACAATCCATTCTCAGATACAAACAATCTGTTCTCATACACAAACAATCCATTCTCATACACAAACAATCCATTCTCATACACAAACAATCAATCCATTCTCATACACAATCAATCCATTCTCATACACAAACAATCAATCCATTCTCATACACAAACAATCAATCCATTCTAATACACAAACAATCAATCCATTCTCATACACAAACAATCCATTCTCATACACAAACAATCCATTCTCATACACAAACAATCCACTCTCATACACAAACAATCCATTCTCATACACAAACAATCCATTCTCATACACAAACAATCCATTCTCATACACAAACAATCCATTCTCATACACAAACAATCCATTCTCATACACAAACAATCCATTCTCTACACAAACAATCCATTCTCATACACAAACAATCCATTCTCATACAAAACAATCCATTCTCATACACAAACAATCCATTCTCATACACAAACAATCCATTCTCATACACAAACAATCAATCCATTCTCATACACAAACAATCAATCCATTCTCATACACAAACAATCATCATACACAAACAATCAATCCATTCTCATACACAAACAATCCATTCTCATACACAAACAATCCATTCTCATACACAAACAATCCACTCTCATACACAAACAATCAATCCATTCTCATACACAAACAATCCATTCTCATACACAAACAATCCACTCTCATACACAAACAATCCATTCTCATACACAAACAATCCATTCTCATATACAAACAATCCATTCTCATACACAAACAATCCATTCTCATACACAAACAATCCATTCTCATACACAAACAATCCATTCTCATACACAAACAATCCATTCTCAGATACAAACAATCCATTCTCAAATACACAAACAATCCATTCTCATACACAAACAATCCGTTCTCAGATACAAACAATCCATTCTCATACACAAACAATCCATTCTCAGATACAAACAATCCATTCTCATACACAAACAATCCATTCTCATACACAAACAATCCATTCTCATACACAAACAATCCATTCTCATACACAAACAATCCATTCTCATACACAAACAATCCATTCTCATACACAAACAATCCATTCTCATACACAAACAATCCATTCTCATACACAAACAATCCATTCTCATACACAAAATACACAAACAATCCATTCTCAGATACAAACAATCCATTCTCAAATACACAAACAATCCATTCTCATACACAAACAATCCATTCTCAGATACAAACAATCCATTCTCAGATACAAACAATCCATTCTCAGATACAAACAATCCATTCTCATACAAAACAATCCATTCTCATACACAAACAATCCATTCTCATACACAAACAATCCATTCTCATACACAAACAATCCATTCTCATACACAAACAATCCATTCTCATACACAAACAATCCATTCTCATACACAAATAAAACAATCCATTCTCAGATACAAACAATCCATTCTCAAATACACAAACAATCCATTCTCATACACAAACAATCCATTCTCAGATACAAACAATCCATTCTCAGATACAAACAATCCATTCTCAGATACAAACAATCCATTCTCATACACAAACAATCCATTCTCATACACAAACAATCCATTCTCATACACAAACAATCCATTCTCATACACAAACAATCCATTCTCATACACAAACAATCCATTCTCATACACAAACAATCCACTCTCATACACAAACAATCCATTCTCATACACAAACAATCCATTCTCATACACAAACAATCCATTCTCATACACAAAATACACAAACAATCCATTCTCAGATACAAACAATCCATTCTCAAATACACAAACAATCCATTCTCATACACAAACAATCCATTCTCAGATACAAACAATCCATTCTCAGATACAAACAATCCATTCTCATACACAAACAATCCATCTATACACAAACAATCCATTCTCATACACAAACAATCCATTCTCATACACAAACAATCCATTCTCATACACAAACAATCTTCTCATACACACATCATTTTCATTCTCTACACCATTTTATAACAATCATTTTTCATACACCAATCTTCTCATACACAAACAATCCATTCTCATACACAAACAATCCACTCTCATACACAAACAATCCATTCTCATACACAAACAATCCATTCTCATACACAAACAACAAATCCATTCTCATACACAAACAATCCATTCTCATACACAAACAATCCATTCTCATACACAAACAATCCATTCTCATACACAAACAATCCATTCTCTACACAAACAATCCATTCTCATACACAAACAATCCATTCTCAGATACAAACAATCCATTCTCATACACAAACAATCCATTCTCATACACAAACAATCCATTCTCATACACAAACAATCCATTCTCATACACAAACAATCCATTCTCATACACAAACAATCCATTCTCATACACAAACAATCCATTCTCATACACAAACAATCCATTCTCATACACAAACAATCCATTCTCATACACAAACAATCCATTCTCATACACAAACAATCCATTCTCATACACAAACAATCCACTCTCATACACAAACAATCCATTCTCTACACAAACAATCCATTCTCAAACAAACAATCCATTCTCATACACAAACAATCCATTCTCATACACAAACAATCCATTCTCATACACAAACAATCCATTCTCATACACAAACAATCCATTCTCAGATACAAACAATCCATTCTCAAATACACAAACAATCCATTCTCATACACAAACAATCCGTTCTCAGATACAAACAATCCATTCTCATACACAAACAATCCATTCTCAGATACAAACAATCCATTCTCATACACAAACAATCCATTCTCATACACAAACAATCCATTCTCATACACAAACAATCCATTCTCATACACAAACAATCCATTCTCATACACAAACAATCCATTCTCATACACAAACAATCCATTCTCAGATACAAACAATCCATTCTCATACACAATCAATCCATTCTCAGATACAAACAATCCATTCTCATACACAAACAATCCATTCTCATACACAAACAATCCATTCTCATACACAAACAATCCATTCTCATACACAATCAATCCATTCTCAGATACAAACAATCCATTCTCATACACAAACAATCCATTCTCATACACAAACAATCCATTCTCAGATACAAACAATCCATTCTCATACACAAACAATCCATTCTCATACACAAACAATCCATTCTCATACACAATCAATCCATTCTCAGATACAAACAATCCATTCTCATACACAAACAATCCATTCTCATACACAATCAATCCATTCTCAGATACAAACAATCCATTCTCAGATACAAACAATCCGTTCTCATACACAAACAATCCATTCTCATACACAATCAATCCATTCTCAGATACAAACAATCCATTCTCAGATACAAACAATCCGTTCTCATACACAAACAATCCATTCTCATACACAAACAATCCATTCTCAGATACAAACAATCCATTTTCATACACAAACAATCCATTCTCATACACAAACAATCCATTCTCATACACAAACAATCCAATCTCATACACAAACAATCCATTCTCATACACAAACAATCCATTCTCATACACAAACAATCCAATCTCATACACAAACAATCCATTCTCATACACAAACAATCCAATCTCATACACAATCAATCCATTCTCAAATACACAAACAATCCATTCTCATACACAAACAATCCGTTCTTATACACAAACAATCCAATCTCATACACAAACAATCCATTCTCAAATACACAAAAGTCAGAAGGCTTGAGACCCAATTTGAGAATTGACAATGGTTGAGAAAAATGACAAATTTCAAGTGGTTACCGTAGCAACAACTGGCTGCCATTACTGCAGTAAAAGTTCATGATCTGTTGTTCATAAACAACCCCTGTATCACATCCTTCCCTTCCTCCATGTCAGTTGCAAACAATGGATGTGTCATGGTGTATAATGCATATTTATCTCCACCGAATTAATCATTAATTCATATCTCATTTTTAATTAGGGACCAAGCATGAAACAAGATATGAGTCATCTACATCCATTCTTATCAACTGTACACTTTTATGCACTCTCGTATAGTCAGTTTATGACACATACAGCAAACATGTCACAGTTTGCTGTAACTAATGTTCAGAAAACGAATTTGCTTAATGTAGTATGTCATTTTTTCCCCCTTGAAACGTTTCTGTACCATAACTTCTAGCCGACACCTCCAGAAGTATGTCAGTCAGTTTCATTTTTTGGAGGATTATGGTCCCATGTGAACCACTGTTAATGATGATAGTGGGGTAGGAGATCAAACACACGACCCCTCGATTAACAGTCCGAGCAGTGCTAACCATTGTCCTCCCAATGTTAGTTTGTACAAATTTATATTAATCACTCTCGAGACATCATTCCTGATCAAATCCAAGGCAGGTGGAAGAGAGAATAGACAATGTGGAATTTAAATGTCTTGCTTGCCGAAGGACACAATCGCAACAGCTACAGCTGGGCGCAAACTCTGGGCCTTTCACACCTGAAGCGAACACGCTACAACTGCACTATGACGACTTCCACTCCCAATGTTGTTGCTGTGTTTCGAGGTTTATACAAGTCTGTCTGCCCAATGGCACTATAGTTGATGGGGCACAGATTCGCTCACAAATTCAGGCTTAACATCCTACGTGCACCCTTCACGTCAATACTTTCTTGTAACATCTGATTGGGGTAGATTTGGATGGAAGCAGCTATGTACAAAAGTCTTCATGTCTGAAGTTGGTGCATTTTGATTTCAAATTATAATGGTTGCACCGTTGGTTAATGAACAAGTAATGTTGTGCTTCCAGCTGATATCGGTGAAGGAAGACAGCGCGTGCCCTTCCGGGTAGCATACCAGTCACAGGCGTGCACTCCGCATGAACCATCGGCCTGCGTGCCCTTCCGGGCAGCATACCAGGCACAGGCGTGCACTCCGCATGAACCATCGGCCTTCTGCAAGCCAGGGCAGCATACCAGGTACGGGCGTGCACTCCGCATGAACCATCGGCCTTCTGCAAGCCAGGGCAGCATACCAGGCACGGGCGTGCACTCCACATGAACCATCGGCCTTCTGCAAGCCAGGGCAGCATACCAGGCATGGGATGCACTCCGCATGAACCATAGGCCTGCATACCCTTCCGGGCAGCATACCAGGCACGGGCGTGCACTCCGCATGAACCATCGGCCTTCTGCAAGCCAGGGCAGCATACCAGGCACGGGCGTGCACTCCGCATGAACCATCGGCCTGCGTGCCCTTCCGGGCAGCATACCAGGCACGGGCGTACACTCCACATGAACCATCGGCCTTCTGCACGCCAGCTAGCTAGATGGCTGCCTCGCATGAAAGAATTTCAAAACCCTAGTGCATTTCAAACTTACAGCTGTGAGCGGCAATTGATTTGATGTCAATGACAATAACCACTCGGCCACGCCCCTCCCCCTATCCCCTCCCCCCATCCTCCCAATGATTATTTAATTGAACATTCATACTTATTGCCAATCTAACGTGCTTGCACCAAGTCAAAATGTTACCACGAAAAGACATTATATACCTTGTCCGATTAGCGCAGTGGTTAGTGCACTCGCTTCTCACCAATGCAACCTGGGTTCGATCCTCGGATCGGGAAGTATGTGAGATGGTACGGTGGTCGTTAGATCGGACAGGTCGGTTTTCTCCGGGTACTCCGGTTTCCTCCAACACGAATGACCACATATACGCTTTCATCCGCTCCAACGAGAGTGATTAATATAAGTTGTTAGAATTTACTTCCCAATCATTGTAAAATAAATAAAGTTTAAACTTTAAATAAATTGCAGTGTGCCATAGCAATAGAGAAGCAGTGAGTAGATAGAGATTCAATTATATGTATACGTTTAATTACCTAATTAAACCGTAACATTAGAAATGCAACAAATAAACATTCATCAAAACATAATATAACGCCCACAGAAATATAAAAATACATTGATTTCAAATGTTGTGACAATTTAAATGTAATAAAAAAAAAAAGAGTTATGACATAGACATAATAACATTTTTTATTGCATAAAAATGTGTTCATCCTAAAATTACATTTCAACTTAATTCTTACATACATTAAAAAGGTATATTTTAAGGCCAATAAATGTGTGTAAAATAAGACTGTACGGTCTTTATACAACATGTTTTTATAGTGCTTGCTTACAGTTTGTACAAAAAGGTTTATTTTAGGTGAAGAGTTTACAACAACATCCAAGCTTTCTATTCTTTATTGTGTGCTTAATCATTTGATGAACATCATTATCATGCCAAATACACTAACTATGTTTAACCCCTAACGTTTCTATGATAAATAAAGTCGCTTTTGCAAACAGCATAGAGCCAGATCAGACGGCTAAGAACGTCCCCGTCTGATCAGGCTCTATGATGCTAGTCGAATAGTGGACCTAAAACACTTGTCTGAATAGTAAAGAACATAGATCCTGATCAGACGCAGCGCTATGCCGCGGCTGATCTGGATCTATGTTGTTTCCACATTCAGTGTGTTTGGGATGACAATTGCTGTTTGCAGGTCGTGTCCCAACTGTTTTACCAATAGTGTGTTAGAGTCTGTTGATATATGCTGCTTGCAGGTTGTATCCAACTGTTTTACCAATAGTGTGTTAGAGTCTGTTGATATATGCTGTTTGCAGGTCGTATCCAACTGTTTTACCAATAGTGTGTTAGAGTCTGTTGATATATGCTGTTTGCAGGTCGTATCCAACTGTTTTACCAATAGTGTGTTAGAGTCTGTTGATATATGCTGCTTGCAGGTTGTATCCAACTGTTCTACCAATAGTGTGTTAGAGTCTGTTGATATATGCTGTTTGCAGGTCGTGTCCAACTGTTTTACCAATAGTGTGTTAGAGTCTGTTGATATATGCTGTTTGCAGGTCGTATCCAACTGTTTTACCAATAGTGTGTTAGAGTCTGTTGATATATGCTGTTTGCATAAGTATCCAAATTTTCTACCAAGTGTTAGTAGCCATGGTGATGGTGGTTTGTGTAAGATTGGGACTGACCGGCATCAATGGTGGCCATGGTGATTGTAGTTTGCACAAGATTGTGACAGGAAGGCATCCATGGTGGTGGTTATGGTGATTTGCGCTAGATTGTGACAGCAAGGCATCCATGGTTATGGTGATTTGCGCTAGATTGTGACAGGAAGGTATCCATGGTGATGGTGGTTTGCGCAAGATTGTGACAGGAAGGTATCCATGGTGATGGTGGTTTGCGTGAGATTGTGACAGCAAAGGCATCCATGGTCATGATGGTGGTTTGATAGGAAGACATCCATGGTGGCCATGGTGATGGTGGTTCGTGTGAGATCGGGACCAGAATCACACATCTAATTATGTGTGGCCTAAGGAACTTGTCACATACTAACAATATTTAGGGCTAGTATTTTCACACACCATTTAACATTATTTTTCCGGGACATTAACTTTTACAGGCTGAACCATATAAAACAAATTGCTTCTCAACATAAGCTATATCTACAATACATACCGGTATGTCATATTCTCATATTCCCAGTATCCCTGTTACTTTGATAAACTCTCGGGTCCTGAAATTATAAAATTATAGGCATTAAGTCCAGCTTCGAACCATCATTTCCATGGCAACTTTGCCTAGCAAAACTACATCTACCCACTCTACCACTGCACCATCAACACAAAAATATAAAATTAACAGTCTTTCAGATGTGACTTTAAACCGAGGTCTCGTGTCGGTGCTTTACACTGTGCACGTAAAAGAACCAGAGGAGACACTGGAATGGGTCTCTGTCTGTATCATTGCACGATCCTCCAAAAATCTAAAATGACTAATCTCTTCAGGAGGCATCGCTAATATGGGCAACAGGTAGAGACGATAAATAAACGTAAAACACACACAACACAAAAAAAGGATAAAAAATTAACACCGCAGTGAAAACAAGTTTACACAACTGGTATACTTGTAAAAATCATTATACGCACAAAAAACGTGTCTGCTGAATAAAAACAACGGCTATAAATAATCCGACACACACGACACAATGCTTTATATATAATTATTTTACAAACACGTTCAAAAACTACATGCAACAAGCAAATTCAATGAACAGATATTCCCCCTGTAGATCTGGCTCTGGGTGTCAACTAAAGGGCAACAACTCTGTAAATATATGCAAATAATTTATATACAGTCTACATCCATTACGTCGGACCGAACAAAATACTTTGACAAAACCGAAGTTTGACTTAACGAAATTCTATATAAACGGAGCAAGTCATATGTACAATGATGGTGTCTGAAACGGGACTTTGATCCGTCTTTGAGATAACCGCAGAATTCGACATAACTGACTTTGACATAGCGGCTGTAGACTGTATTACACAATTACTACATATTTCAACAACAAAATTGATCAATCTTGAGTAATGAATAACCACAGGAACGTGAAATTTTATCCATAAGCTACCAAATGTCTTGTACCTCTGTCCTAGGACACACCTCCCCTCAATTTTTTTAAGTACCTCTATCCTAGGACACCCCCCTCTATTTTATTAATATAGGATCCTAGGTCCTAGGATAGAGGTACAAGACCTTTGGTGGCTTATGGATAAAATTTCAAATTCCTATGGAATAACTGCTGGTACTCAAATATGTTGATTACATAAAACTGCATGTTTTTAACAATAGCTTTGTAAATCCTTGTATCTTTTTAACTTGCACATAACAGTTTAGATTAACTCACTGTTCTAGACTGCACCTGCCAATCAGCAGTAATAAGTTGAAGTCGAAATACTGTAGAAAACAGGTGCATTTAAAACAGTAATTCCCCATTGAACATCATTTTCAAACTTTTTCTCCAAACTGTAAAATTCAGTCATATAATTTCCTAGTTAGCTATTCAAGTTCATTTCCGAAACACACTGTGAACATTTAGTCCTTTCTTTAATTCATAATTCACCCACCAATTTGTTGACAGATGGCTGAATTAAAGTGGCTTTGTTCGCCACCCAGGAAACTACAAAAACATATCTAAATGCCCGAGTAAACTTGTATCTTAATGAAGAGGAATGACACGCAAGGCAGCTAGATGTATCGATTTCAGATATAATTCTGAGCTGTTATGTATTAGCAGATTTAGTAAGGAATTAATCAAATAAAGTGAAGTTGTTACCCAGCAGTGCCTCGTTCATAAATAACATGTACAGAGTGTATATAGAGTGATAACATGTATTAGCTAACACAAACTCAACTTCCTCAATTTCATTGCCCTCATTTTTTTATCATGAATATGTTATTAGCTAACAACGTTGCGATAGCGCAGTGGTAGCGTGTTCGAGCCACACTGAAGCCGTTACGATTGTGCCCTTGAGCAAGGGGTTTAAATTCCACGACGCTTCTCTCTCCCTCGTGGCGATGGATTCCATCAGGAATGAGGTCTCGAGAGTGATTAATATAAGCCGTAAGAACTTGTTTCGCAATCGAGCTAAAATAATTTGTATAAACTAGCGACATAGTCCCCCCACCCCCTCCGCTACAGTCACAGTGGAATTTGTTCCTGCATAGTCTGAAATGAACACGGATATTTGACTAAAGTCAATTTAATAGAAGCAATCTGTTTTGTTTGTTTATGTGGTTTAACGTCGCACCAGCAGCTGCGGTTACTATGGCGACTCTCCAGCTATTATTGGTGCAGGAAGACACCAGGTGCCCCTTCGAGCAGTATTTCAGTCACTTGAAAGAAATCGACATCCCCAGTGAGATTCAAACCATGGACGAGGTGCAACCTCTAGACAAACTTACTTCCATGGATGAGGTACAACCTCTAGACAAACTTACTTCCATGGACGAGGTGCAACCTCTAGACAAACTTACTTCCATGGATGAGGTACAACCTCTAGACAAACTTACTTCCATGGGTGAGGTGCAACCTCTAGACAAACTTACTTCCATGGGTGAGGTGCAACCTCTAGACAAACTTACTTCCATGGGTGAGGTGCAACCTCTAGACAAACTTACTTCCATGGATGAGGTGCAACCTCTAGACAAACTTACTTCCATGGATGAGGTGCAACCTCTAGACAAACTTACTTCCATGGATGAGGTGCAACCTCTAGACAAACTTACTTCCATGGATGAGGTGCAACCTCTAGACAAACTTACTTCCATGGATGAGGTGCAACCTCTAGACAAACTTACTTCCATGGATGAGGTGCAACCTCTAGACAAACTTACTTCCATGGATGAGGTGCAACCTCTAGACAAACTTACTTCCATGGACGAGGTGCAACCTCTAGACAAACTTACTTCCATGTATGAGGTGCAACCTCTAGACAAACTTACTTCCATGGATGAGGTGCAACCTCTAGACAAACTTACTTCCATGGGTGAGGTGCAACCTCTAGACAAACTTACTTCCATGGACGAGGATAAACCTCTAGACAAACTTACTTCCATGGATGAGGATAAACCTCTAGACAAACTTACTTCCATGGACAAGGATAAACCTCTAGACAAACTTACTTCCATGGATGAGGTGCAACCTCTAGACAAACTTACTTCCATGGGTAATGGATAAACCTCTAGACAAACTTACTTCCATGGATGAGGATAAACCTCTAGACAAACTAAATTCCATGGACGAGGATAAACCTCTAGACAAACTAACTTCCATTGACAAGGATAAACCTCTAGACAAACTTACTTCCATCGATGAGGATCACACTCTAGACAAACTTACTTCCATCGATGAGGATCACACTCTAGACAAACTTACTTCCATCGATGAGGATCACACTCTAGACAAACTTACTTCCATCGATGAGGATCACACTCTAGACAAACTTACTTCCATCGATGAGGATCACACTCTAGTCAAACTTACTTCCATCGATGAGGATCACACTCTAGTCAAACTTACTTCCATCGATGAGGATCACACTCTAGACGAACTTACTTCCATGATCAGGTGAACTAAGCGTATCCATCATTTCTTCCTTAATAAAATGTAACCTGAACTTGTAGTCTTATCTAACACAGTGGATCAAGTAAATAGTGCAGTGCATGAACAATCCAATAAAGATCTAAACTGCTCAAGATAATATCAATGCAATCAAACCAGTGAAAGCACTAAAAACTGCTCTTGAGATGGGAATGTTGTTCAGCAAAAGGGCAATGTTCAGCAAATGCCTCTACTGTAGAATGACAAACTGATCCAGTCACTAAGAGCCAGTTACTATGACAACCGTGTCTAGACAAAACTGACCAATCGGAGTACAATAAATCACAGTAAAGTATCTACGGCCAGGCGGCCAACACAAAGACGGCTGCTTATTCTAATGTCCAGTGTTATCAGATAATGAATGGACAGGAAAAGCCTAACTTCAGATATGGTCATTCTCACATCAACAATTAAATTACAAAGTTTGGGGACAACAATCTCCATTTTTAAATTTGTTTTATTTGGATTCGTCTTTATCGTCACCCCCCTCCAGAAGTGAGAGAGCGAGTATTTGGTTCATGCTATATCACGCCGGGTTAAGTATATTGTATACAAGATATGCCTCCAGAAGTGAGAGAGTGAGTATTTGGTTCATGCTATATCGCGCCGGGTTAAGTATATTGTATACAAGATATGCCTCCAGAAGTGAGTATTTGGTTCTTGCTATATCGCGAAGGGTTAAGTATATTGTATACAAGATATGCCTCCAGAAGTGAGTATTTGGTTCATGCTATATCGCGAAGGGTTAAGTATATTGTATACAAGATATGCCTCCAGAAGTGAGTATTTGGTTCATGCTATATCGCGAAGGGTTAAGTATATTGTATACAAGATATGCCTCCAGAAGTGAGTGAGTATTTGGTTCATGTTATATCACGCCGGGTTAAGTATATTGTATACAACCTCCAGAAGTGAGTGAGTGAGTATTTGGTTCATGCTATATCACGCCGGGTTAAGTATATTGTATACAATATATGCCTCCAGAAGTGAGTGAGTGAGTATTTGGTTAATGCTATATCGCGCCGGGTTAAGTATATTGTATACAAGATATGCCTCCAGAAGTGAGTATTTGGTTCATGCTATATCGCGAAGGGTTAAGTATATTGTATACAAGATATGCCTCCAGAAGTGAGTATTTGGTTCATGCTATATCGCGAAGGGTTAAGTATATTGTATACAAGATATGCCTCCAGAAGTGAGTGAGTATTTGGTTCATGTTATATCACGCCGGGTTAAGTATATTGTATACAACCTCCAGAAGTGAGTGAGTGAGTATTTGGTTCATGCTATATCACGCCGGGTTAAGTATATTGTATACAATATATGCCTCCAGAAGTGAGTGAGTGAGTATTTGGTTAATGCTATATCGCGCCGGGTTAAGTATATTGTATACAAGATATGCCTCCAGAAGTGAGTATTTGGTTCATGCTATATGCGCGGGTTAAGTATATTGTATACAAGATATGCCTCAGAAGTGAGTATTTGGTTCATGCTATATCGCGGGTTAGTATTTGTATACAGATTGTGGTGGTATTTGGTTCATGCTATATCGCGAAGGGTTAAGTATATTGTATACAAGAATGCCTCCAGAAGTGAGTGAGTATTTGGTTCATGTTATATCACGCCGGGTTAAGTATATTGTATACAACCTCCAGAAGTGAGTGAGTGAGTATTTGGTTCATGCTATATCACGCCGGGTTAAGTATATTGTATACAATATATGCCTCCAGAAGTGAGTGAGTGAGTATTTGGTTAATGCTATATCGCGCCGGGTTAAGTATATTGTATACAAGATATGCCTCCAGAAGTGAGTATTTGGTTCATGCTATATCGCGCTGGGTTAAGTATATTGTATACAAGATATGCCTCCAGAAGTGAGTATTTGGTTCATGCTATATCGCGCCGGGTTAAGTATATTGTATACAAGATATGCCTCCAGAAGTGAGTATTTGGTTCATGCTATATCGCGCCGGGTTAAGTATATTGTATACAAGATATGCCTCCAGAAGTGAGTGAGTATTTGGTTCATGCTATATTGCGCCGGGTTAAGTATATTTTATACAAGATATGCCTTCAGAAGTATATTAGTCATTATATGTTTTGGATGATAGTGCAACAAACAGAAGATGCCCTGGCTATGTTACATGGCCGGTGCTATTGGCCGGTGCATAGCGCCGATACACGAGTCCTAGAGACCTCGGTTTATAGTCCCATCTCAAACACTTTTATAATATTATTAGGGTCAGATGGGGTATCGAATCTGCAATCCCTGAATTAGAAGGACCACTAACCCGTTTATACTCAAGTCCTCCATGCTGTTTGTTCCCTTATATATACAGTGGAACCTCTCTTAAGCAGCCACTCTTGGGAAGGGCACAAATTGGCTGCTTAAGGGAGGTGGCTGCTTAACGGAGGGAGACTGCTGGACAACTAGAAATTATTTTCAAAGCAAGCATGCCTGGAAAAGCTGTGATAACAATAATCTGTCAATGGGATTGCCTTATAGTATGATAACAACAAGAAATGATACAACAGAATCTGAAATTTAAACTTTTATTTTTATTAACATTTTATTTATTTTTCAAATTAAACATATGTACATATGAATAATCGGCCTTTGATATCCCAGTAATCCGATCAAAACAATGGTTTTCAGCGCCTTGTGTGATCACTCCAAGTTTGTTTATGATTTAACAACCTATTGTGTGGTGCCAGACTTTGTATTTTACACTCTTCAAATATAGAATGGAAAACCAGGATGACTCATCAATTTCCCGCATAATGGCGGATAATCACGTATGATTGGAGACTTCTGTAAAAACGTGTGAAAAACTAATCAATATTGTTTTTAAGGCCAAAATATCATTTGATAGCTGTAATATAACTATTAAAAAATGATAATTATTAATAAAATATTTCTTTTTTTCCACTCCGTAAATTCAATCTTTCAATGTCTACATCTGATTTGAATGTTACATATTTTCGCGACCGCATCTCTGTAAATATTTTGCCGATTTTTGGTGGATTTTGACCGTTTAAGGTAGGAAATTTTGTCCCAAAACGGTCACTTTGGTGGCCGCTGGCCGGAGATGAGAGGTGACCGCTCAACAGAGGTGTAATATATAGGAAAATCGCTCGGGGGGGAATAAAAGTGACCGTTTACCGGAGGTGGTTTGGAGGTGACCGCTCACCAGAGGTGACCGTTAGTGGAGGTTCCACTGTATAAGGAATGGATCTAGAAACCATTTTGTGGTCAATCGCCAGACTCATAATCAATGGATTGTATGTTTGAACCACCACCCCTATACAATACTAAGATGACTAATATCATAGTCTTGTATGAGACATTAGGTCTGCATTTTGTGTTTTACATCTTCCACACAAAAAACAAGAGGAACATGTAAATCATGAGACCGACACTAAATTAAAGGTACTATAAATAACTTCATAACACATTTTACATCAGATAATGGTTTACTCATGCTGTGTAAAATAAAGGCTATAAATAGTTCAAATAATTGTAGCAGCCAACAATTCGAAAATTTGTTCTTTTTATTTGTAATTGAAAACTCCCGAAATATGGAATTAAATTTTAATAAAATTCCAGGACATATTTGACTGTTATTTTCAGATTGCGGGCAATGAGATAAGTTAGTAAGTATACAGAGGAATCTAAAACCCCACAGGAGAAACCCACAACACTTAGTTAGTCCCAGCAATCCAATGGAGGGCTTGCCCCACAGCACTTAACAAAGACACAGCCCTACATAATCGGACATCTGTACTATAAGCTATAAGCCTTTAATTTCTCACCATAATCATGGGAGCACCCCTGCGGTGTCGATTATAGGTTATCCCCTTCAAATGACCACACAATCAAGTTCTTAGCCGTTGACATTTATCCCCACATCAACTGCTCTCCCAGCCATTCCACGGCTTACCAACCTACAATTTTCGGTAATTTAACATTTCTCTCCATTGATAATCACAATTCAGGTCGGACATAAAATCTGTGTTAAACTGGTATTAGATTGTTTCGGTTACAACATAAAGTACTGGCATTAGAATAATTTTCTAACGAGTATTGGTTGCTAGGTCAACCACCTTACTCCATGTTCAGTGTCACAAAAGCATCGAATAACGACCAGTGTAGCTCCGAAATTAATAGTTACCATGGGAAAGTGTGTTCTTCCTTATATTCATTCCCCCAAACACTATAAAATGTTTATGGTTCAAAAAGCATGCATCCAGTAATTTCATTACAATGTTTAATTCTGTCAAATTGTTTTAAAAGCCCTCCATAAACATGAAATAAATCTGTCATAAAAACTGGTACACCACATTCTGAGGTTGCACCCTTGCCTAATAGCCTGCAATCTTCTGCATTTGTTGTTGAAGTGAGAGATCAAAGCCCCCTCTCATTTTCTGGGTGAGCAACTTTAATTAGCAGGAATTGGGAGTGGAGATAATGTGATACTTGATTGACAGCAAGTTACCACTACACAGAGAACATGTTCAGACTGCATCACCATCCCACAGAGTTCAAACTTCTGAACCAAACTGATTAAAAGAGAATCTGGTTGTCCAATAAAGATTGTTTTCATCTGTTTAATACCAGTTGTAACTTATTTCAATGCTGCATCAAGCCATCAACCTGCTGAATCCAAATTAGACTGGTGATTATATATTTGACAAGAAGATTGCACCAAATGTCCCTAATATAGCACTAGGTCAGTTGGAGAGATATACAATAGACATACTAAAAAGGAAGGTCAACGTAAAATTTGTTGTTCAAAAAGAGCAATAATTGTGACAAAGATGGAAGAGAGCAGGGAGTCAAGATTACGAGACACAATTGATGCTGTAATTGATGATGACACAAATTCTAACCAGTTTCAACGCAACAGACCTCTAAATAGGCTTACAAAAAGTGTAGATCCAGATGAGCCGGATCTGCACTTTTTGCCAATAATATTACTATTTTTTAGACAAAATTACTCATTTTGATAAATGAACTGGTCCAAATGTAATTTTATTATTAATTCATTGGTCTAAAAATATCAGTTACTTGGTGTTGAAGCAGTTGCAATCCCAACATACTTTAATGGATGGATAGATGGAAGTAGACAATTATTGCCTCTCCCAACACTTACTTGAGGAAGCAGCAGACAAAAAGAACAGTATGTCTTTAAATACCAAATATATACAGGCCAGTAGCCAGTAGAACACACTAAGACACACCCAAATTAAAATTTCTAAAGCAAAAAAACATAAAGGAAAAATTAAATAAATAAAATGCAAAAAATATCCCTTAGCTGTATAAAATGTTGACTGCTAGCTAGAGAGCTGAAAGGTCAGTACATAATTATACGGCTAAACTCATTAAATCAGAAATCGCTTCTTTAAGGGGGAACATGCCCCGGACCACCATAGATTGATTGCCTCGGTTGAAATTTGCCTCTGGATACGGTACTGAATAATATATTATATACCTATATACAAGCAGTAAAACCATTCACTATATAACTTTTAACCAAGACTGTGTGTACTATAACATTACATCAACCGGCATATCACTTGTCATGTTCATTAGAAGGTTTAGAAGTGCGAAATATCTAGAAAAGCAAGCAGATAACTTAGCCATACCTTCAAAGGAAGAAATGAGCCCTGAGGTTAGAAAAGGTTACCTATTATCACAGTATGTATACATGCATCTCAACAATAGCATCAGATTAGATCAGCATCTTAATTCATCAATTAAAATCCAGTGATGCTGACAACCATATTGTTTGAACATTACAACACCTTTAGTCCACACGATGCCCACAGCATTATGGGATCTAACAGTGTATATAACTGACAATACAGACCATCTTGACAATATTTTATAATGTAACACACCAAGTTATCTAGATTTTAAAACCTTCAAATTCATCCTCGGGCTAAGCTTCACCGTCATCTAACTGTTCCTCACTGGATACTGGAGACAGAATTACTATCACTTTCCAAGCCTTTGGCATTTCATAACATTACGTACTTTACATAGCTTCAAATAACTACTTAAGCAGATCATATCAGAAAAGAAAACATTTTCTATCTCTGAATCATAATCAATACAAAAAATAAAGAACTTCTACATCTAATATTAATATTGTCCTATCATAGTCTAACTAATTGCATTAGTTCCATCTTGCAAAGCATGCAGAATTAATATGTCTATGCTTGAAGTGGTATATCATAGAACTAGATTATTGATAACATCTAGTATTCAATTACTGAGCACTTCTTGCCTGCATTTGCCAAAATCTGGTATATCATATGGATTCAGTGGTGGCTTGTATGTGAGCAGAACAGGAACCCTAATCAGGGTTGGCAGGTTTTTACAAAGGTGGAAAGAACATCTAGTATTCAATTACTGAGCACTTCTTGCCTGCATTTGCCAAAATCTGGTACATCGTATGGATTCAGTGGTGGCTTGTATGTGAGCAGAACAGGAACAGTAATCAGTGTTGGCTGGTTTTACAAAGGTGGAAAGAACAACTAGTAAAATCTGATAAAGAATCCCAAAGTTGACAAAAAATTCCAAAAAACAAAATTTGTTCGGCACGACAATCTGTAATGCTCGTTTGCTATATGTCAATAATTAGGTCTAATATATACATAATTGTAGGATTCAAGTGACGAGAAAGATTCTTGGGGATGTGCTGTACTGCTACAGTTTTGGCTGGAAGATGGGGGGGGTATAGTGGAGGTTTTTGTGGTATTTTAGCTGGTTTTGCCACTGTTTTGTCAATAACCTGCAATAACTCAACAACCCTGATCCTAGTAAAATCATAAGTAATAAATAAAGTCTGAACACAAAGTTGTATAATATGTATTTACACCGAGAAAAATGTATCCAAATACCAGTGTATTGAACACATATCTACCTCAATTATACAGCAGTGTACAGAACATGTACCCCCAATTATACAGCAGTGTACAGAACACATACCCCCAATTATACAGCAGTGTACAGAACACATACCCCCAATTATACAGCAGTGTACAGAACACATACCCCCAATTATACAGCAGTGTACAGAACAGGACCCCCAATTATACAGCAGTGTATGGAACATGTACCCCAATTATACAGCAGTGTACGGAACATGTACCCCCAATTATACAGCAGTGTACAGAACATGTACCCCAATTATACAGCAGTGTACAGAACATGTACCCCCAATTATACAGCAGTGTACAGAACACTACCCCCAATTATACAGCAGTGTACAGAACATGTACCCCAATTATACAGCAGTGTATGGAACATGTACCCCAATTATACAGCAGTGTACAGAACATGTACCCCCAATTATACAGCAGTGTACAGAACATGTACCCCCAATTATACAGCAGTGTACAGAACATGTACCCCCAATTATACAGCAGTGTACAGAACATGTACCCCCATTATACAGCAGTGTACAGAACACATACCCCCAATTATACAGCAGTGTACAGAACAGGACCCCCAATTATACAGCAGTGTACAGAACATGTACCCCCAATTATACAGCAGTGTACAGAACATGTACCCCCAATTATACAGCAGTGTACAGAACATGTACCCCCAATTATACAGCAGTGTACAGAACACATACCCCCAATTATACAGCAGTGTACAAAACAGGACCCCCAATTATACAGCAGTGTACAGAACATGTACCCCCAATTATACAGCAGTGTACAGAACACATACCCCCAATTATACAGCAGTGTACAGAACAGGACCCCCAATTATACAGCAGTGTACAGAACATGTACCCCCAATTATACAGCAGTGTACAGAACATGTACCCCCAATTATACAGCAGTGTACAGAACATGTACCCCCAATTATACAGCAGTGTACAGAACATGTACCCCCAATTATACAGCAGTGTACAGAACATTACCCCCAATTATACAGCAGTGTACAGAACACATACCCCCAATTATACAGCAGTGTACAAAACACATACCCCCAATTATACAGCAGTGTACAGAACAGGACCCCCAATTATACAGCAGTGTACAGAACATGTACCCCCAATTATACAGCAGTGTACAGAACACGTATATGCAACATGGATCAGTATACTATGTGTTCCATATATTATCCTGTATACTCCTATATTCTCAAATATACGAATTCTGTACACTTCCATACTCGGAATTCTGTACACTTCCATACTCAGAATTCTGTACACTTCCATACTCAGAACGAGTCCGCCGTGTCAACAACACATGCCAAAGCTATGTTAAACATAGTATGTTTCCTTACCTCTCGTTTCTTAACTCTGAAGTCCTGTTTTGCACACAAATTATAATCTACACAGAGTGCTGTGTAATAATCAAACACAATGAAAAAAGCAATGAAAATGACAACTAAGTTCACTGTTTCAATAAATTGCCCTATAAATAGAAATTGGTAATAAACCTGTAATGTGCAGCAAAACAAAAAAAGCATGCGCTCAAATTGCACAGGTAAATGTAATGTGTAAATCCAGTGTCCAGCGTCAGTAATTGTGACATGTTCAGTAGTATATTTAACCAGAGAATAATATCACATTCCCTGACTGACAAGATTAATGTATTGGGGAGGGAATGGGCTAATGCTTAAGGTGTAAATACATGAACCTGGTATGTGACCCTACATACATTATTAAATGTTGCTCTGGTGTGTACATGATTGTGTGCATGAACTATTATGTGCATCAACTGTTGTGTACAGCCAGGTGGCTTCTGTTGGTTAATTAATGTTTCCTTAGTTTATACAAATTTATTTTAGCTCGATTGAGAAACAAGTTCTTATAACTTATATTAATCACTCTCGAGACCTCATTCCTGATGGAATCCATCGCAACGAGGGAGAAGGGCATATGGAATTAAAATGCCTTGCCTAAGGGCACAATCGTAATGGCTCCAGCGGGGCTCAAACTCCGGACCTTTCGCACCTGAAGTGAATGCGCATCCACTGAGCTATCACGACTTCCATTTATTTCCTCGTTTTAAAGCTTAAGATCATAATTATGGAGACTATCCAGGTATTACCGTATTGGTGGAGGAAGACCCCCAGGTGCCCCTGCGAACAGTATTTCAGGCACGGACGGTCACCCAGGTAGAACTACAAACCTTCTGCAAGCCATCTGGATAGCTTCCTCATATGAAAGAATTTGACACCCTCGGTGGGATTCGGACATATGTCGGTGATTTTGAAGAGAAAAACCTTAATCATTAAGGCAAGGAGGCACTTGGTTGTATATACAAAAAGATAGGTAGGTACACATTCAGAGACAGAAATGAATGGCACTTGTGAGGTTAGTTTAATACAGAAGATGGGTACACATTAGAGGTAGCGGCTGTTGTTGCTAGGTTACACACAAGAGAAGGGACTTTAAACCAAGGTATTGTGTCGGTGATTTACACCGTGCACATAAAAGAACCAGAGGAGACACTGGAATGGGTTTGTCTGTATCAGGCGTCGCTCATATTGGCAACCGGTAGCGACGATAAATAGATAAATAAACATAAAACACACACACACAATTCCATATATCATAGAAATAGTTCACACATTATAATCTATTTACACTCTTTTTCTTTTTGAAAGAAATAGAATAGATATTGTACCTCTTTGATAATTCCTTTTGTAATCAATTTTAAGTCTTTGCAGCTTTATGTGATTATCACAGGAACCTGTCATGCAGCACACTTTTCAACACCCTATACAACACCTACCCTCATCATTTAAAATCAATTAGTGGCTATAATCTCTCAATCTGAAGAAATATTCAAGACAAAAATTATGTCCCTTTTACAACCAATTGTCAAAATAAAACCAACATAATCCTCTTTCGCAACCAACAGACTGCTGTTAGAGCAGTGTCAAGTTAGAGCAGTGTCAAACAGATTTCTAAACACCTTTACTTGTTCAATTCAACTAGATTATGAACACTCAACTATCTTTGAAGAGTTACCTAACATTATCAACAGCACAGGTAATATTGTATAAGAGTTATGTCACTTTGTACGATATTGTCTTTAGGCAGAACACATGGCAGAAGTAACAGCGTATCCGATTGGATAATTTTGTTAACAGATTCAGAATGAGGCTCCAGGAGTCACTTAGTACAGATGAATTATATATATGACCCATCATAATACGACTATGTATTAACATTTTGATAACTTGAACTTTGAAGTAGACAATAAATTTGTAAGCTATCTCAAGTATTTATCAACCCTTTGTACTAGGTATATATTATACATGTCATGGTATTGAAAGTTTTAACTTAATTCTTGCACGCTGGCGGTGAACCTAACCGTCAAATATGTCGAAACGACACAATTCAAATGAAATTCCACGACATATTTCCAATTTGTTCACTTTCAAATAAGAAAAACACCTGAATGAATTGTCGTCTGCTACGATTATTTGAACTATTCATACCTTATATTTTACCCAGAATGCAGAGTAAAACTCTCTTTCAGCATTTGTTTCGAAGACAATATATAGGGAAAATAAAACAATGTGCAACATATCCTAGAATCAACTTCAGTAAATCACCATGTACAAACTCATTGGCGAATTTGTTTGATAAATATCCATAAAGGGACATAATTCCTCAAAAACAAATCCATTATGGACAGACATTCAACACGGTTTACAAAAAAATCTGAATATTTAATTATTGACCAAGAAATATCACAGTATGAGATGAATGCCCCAACCACCCCCCCCCCCCGAAGTGAGACCGTGACGTTATGGGGACCTGGGTCATGTGTACGATACATCACCTCTATATAGCGAACATTTGTGGCACATTAGTTTTAAAATCCCAAAAGCTGTAGTAGCTACAGTTCGGACAGGAAATATTGACTTGGGGACGGACGGACGGACGGACACACAGGCGGACAGTGTAGGGGCATAAAAATGGAAATATTAAGATGGTAATCATGACTTATAATCATCGGCTCATCGGAATATCTCGGCTCCTCGGAATATCTTGGCGCCCAAGCACATTCTATGTAAGAGCATACCAAGGCAATAAAACATTACCTACAAGTAGCTGTATGTCTCAACTCCCACTAAATTCAACACCATATCACTACAACTAATAACATTTTAATTCCTACATAATATAAAAGTATGTTGACTGATCTTATATAATCTACCATCTACTGAATATATATCTACGGCATAAATCAGCAGGTTATGTAGAGTGAATAGACAGATTTTATTCAAATTTATTACAAAATGTGAAATCTTTATGATGTCAACCTGGGGCAGAAATCAAAAATGTATATTACAGTTCATTCTGACAATCATTTACATGAGATATTTCCCAGGCTACTGATTTTAATATGTTTACAATTAAAAATATATTCAGGGTTAGATAGTATGCGTTTGCAGTTGCGTCATGTTTAATTGGTGATTGTTGCCATAAAACTGCTAGATTAATTTATTATAGCTCGATTGCGAAACAAGTTATTACCACTTATTTTAATCACTCTCGAGACCTCATTCCTGATGGAAACCATCGCCACGAGGGAGAGATAAGAGGCATTGTGGAATTTAAATGCCTTGCCTAAGGGCACAATCATAACGGCTCCAGCGGGGCACAAACTCCGGTACTTTCGCTGATATGCTATGACTCGCTATCCCCCCCCCCCCACTAGATTAAAGCTTTCAAATGAAATCAAACAAATTAAATTTATTTTTTAAAGATTATTTTTATATATGAAGTGATCCAAATCTTGCATTCAAAGTATTTCTACATGTTATATAACACAATGAACAGTGCATTCATAAGTACAAGCAGACAGATAGATAAATGTATGGGGAAAAAACCTCAAATCAGCCAATCCTTCAGCTTGGTTCAACTTCTGCACACCCGGTGAAACTGCAAACAACAACCAACTACTGAATATATCACCAAATTATTAATGAACATAATGCGGTTGAAAATTAGATTTTTCTATTAAATTAAGCATCTTTATAGACGGATGATTTATTGATCTCAAGTCTTTTTGGCAAAGACATTCACAAGGACAATAGTGGCTGGTGGTTACGGTTGTTGACCTCTCACCACTGTAGGTTTGATCCCCACGAGGGCCATCACGACCAGTTCATGTGAGGAAGCTATCCAGTGGTTCTATCTTGGTGTCTGCTCCAGCCTCGTTTGTAAAAACTCCCGACAATAAATAAGGTTTTAATTGAATTGAATTGCCTGAAATACTGCATGGAGGGCCACATGGGGTCTTCATTCACAAATAAAAGCTAGACAGTCACCATTTGACATCCCGAATCAACCAACATACTGCTGTAATCTTGATGTGGCATAAGAACCAGTGGCTGGTTTCACAATACTGTCATAATTTGGTTGTATCGATGGATACGATTGGTTCGTAAGTCATCCAATAGAGTCTCTTAGTTTTTTATACACATTTATTTTAGCTCGATTACGAAACAAATTTTACAGCGTTAGAATAATCGCTATTGAGAGCTCGTTCCTGATGGAATCAATTGCCATGAAGGAGAGAGAATATGCAAATGTGGAATTTAAGTGCCTTGCCTAATGGCACAATCGTAGCGGCTCCAGCGGGGCACAAACCCCAGCCCTTTCACACCTGAAGCCAACATGCTACCACTGCACACACTGTCGTACTCATCATGTGGCAAAGGAACCAGGGGCTGGTTTTCACAAAACTGTCATAGAGCTAAGTTGGTTTGTATCGGCGGATACGATTGGTTCTCAGGTCATCCAATAGAGCATTTCATTACATCTGATTGATGACATGTCTTAGTAATAATACTCTCTTGAAATCAGGGCACAAGTTACTTATTCACTTGTTAATCATACAATATATTAATGGACTGTGATGAACTATGGCAATTAATTTCCCCATCATTGCACTGGTAGGCAAGGGTCATTCTTAGGACATGGTTTTTATTAACAGATATCTGATCATACCAGTAATTTACGATTGTCAAATCTGTGTAAATTGGGTTTTTCATATCAAATTTACCTATCATACAATCAGCCATATTCATATTGAGGTTAATTCTCTACCTATTAAATAAACATAACAAGAAATTGAAAATATAAATGTAGGACCGGCTGAAAAAATTGGTAAAATTACTATAATCCACTCTGGTCTGTGTTCAGGCATCTGGGCCCCAAAAATTAAAAAAAATCTTTTCTCAGATCTCAAACTCGAGCTCAAGATATTTGATTGGTTGATTCTGAGAAGTACACTCAGCTGAATCAATCAGAAGCTTGAGACTGAGTTTGAGATTGGAGAAAAGTTCTATAACCTTGGTGCCTAGTTTTAGGCTTGTTATCTCATCAGGTTATTTCTAAACAATAGCCACCATCAGTTGGGTGTGAAGCAAGTGGTTCGTTAATCAACGTCGTCAGGTTAGGGTTTAATCCGCTCAGACAGATCCAGTGGTTAACATGTTGGACTGCGAATCCACAGATCGATCCTGCAGGATCGCATGTTCGATCCCCCCGTCTGAACCTAATAACAGTCTTTCAACAGGGACTTTAAACCTGAGGTCTTGTGTCTGTGATTTACACCGTGCACGTAAAAGAACCAGAGGAGACTCTGGAATAGGTCTCTGTCTGTATCATTGCACGATCCTCCAAAAATCTAAAATGACTAATCTCTTCAGCAGGCATCGTTCATATGGGCAACCGGTAGCAACGATAAATAAATGCAAAAAATAAATTCATAATGAACTGTACAGGTTTTCAGTTCGCTCTCATCAATACTGTAGCAAAAACAGAAATTAAGTGCGCACATTTTGCACATTTTCAACGTCTTTGCTTTATCAAATTTTTCCTTTATCAAGTTTATATCAAGGTCTTTAGTTGGGACTAGATTTATTTGTTTATGAAAGTAACTTATAAATACAACGCAGTATTTCACAAAGTAAGAAATACACAAAGGCACATATACCCCCTGATCAGTTTCGGAAGTGACTGATAATCAGCGTATCAGATACACCCCCACCCGTATCACATTTATGACAAGTGTCTGTCTGTTATAAAATATAATTTTCATTTCCAACAATTATTCAAATTTACTATCGCAAATTTACTACCATCAGTCTTGGTGGGGTTTTTTAAACCGCAAAACACCTGTAGTAGTTAACCCTTTCAACACCACAGACCTCTAAATTGGCTTACAAAAAAGTGTAGATCCAGATGAGCCGGCTCGTGACGAGCCGTCTCATCAGGATCTGCACTTTTTTCAAGTAATATAACTATTTTTAGAAAAAAAATTACCCATTTTGATAAATGAACTGATCCAAATGTAATTTTGTTATTAACTTATTGGTCTAAAAATATCATGGACCAGTCCATGTCAGTTACTTGGTGTTGAATGGGTTAAACTACAAATCATTGTGTGGCATATTTTATGATTATCATAATCTATTTATTGATGTACAATGGACTGACTGCCACAGCAGCCACCTGTCACTAACATCCACTTACACAATCCACAAGGAGTGTTTTCTATGCTAAACCTCTCCAAAACAGCCACCTCTCACTAACAGCTACTTACACAATTCCCAAGGAGTGTTTTCTATGCTAAACCTCTCCACAACAACCACCTCTCACTAACAGCTACTTACACAATTCCCAAGGAGTGTTTTCTATGCTAAACCTCTCACTAACAACCACTTACACAATTACCAAGGAGTGTTTTCTATGCTAAACCTCTCCAAAACAGCCACCTCTCACTAACAGCCACTTACACAATTCCCAAGGAGTGTTTTCTATGCTAAACCTCTCACTAACACCACTTACACAATTCCCAAGGAGTGTTTTCTATGCTAAACCTCTCACTAACAGCCACTTACACAATCCACAAGGAGTGTTTTCTATGCTAAACCTCTCCACAACAGCCACCTCTCACTAACAGCCACTTACACAATTCCCAAGGAGTGTTTTCTATGCTAAACCTCTCACTAACAGCCACTTACACAATCCACAAGGAGTGTTTTCTATGCTAAACCTCTCCACAACAGCCACCTCTCACTAACAGCCACTTACACAATTCCCAAGGACTGTTTTCTATGCTAAACCTCTCACTAACAGCCACCTCTCACTAACAGCCACTTACACAATCTTCAAGGAGTGTTTTCTATGCTAAACCTCTCTCCACAACAGCCACTTACACAATCCCCAAGGAGTGTTTTCTATGCTAAACCTCTCCACAACAGCCACTTACACAATCCCCAAGGAGTGTTTTCTATGCTAAACCTCTCAGTAACAACCACTTACACAATCCCCAAGGAGTGTTTTCTATGCTAAACCTCTCCACAACAGCCACCTCTCACTAACAGCCACTTACACAATCTCCAAGGAGTGTTTTCTATGCTAAACCTCTCCACAACAGCCACCTGTCACTAACAGCCACTTACACAATCTCCAAGGAGTGTTTTCTATGCTAAACCTCTCCACAACAGCCACCTGTCACTAACAGCCACTTACACAATCCACAAGATGTGTTTTTCTATGCTGAATGTCTCTCCACAACATCCACCTCATAACAAAACCAGAAGTATATACTCTATTTAGTTTACAAAGAATGCAAAACAAGCTTGAACAACTTATATTAGAATCTTGCTGAATTCTGACTAAGGCTTAGACAAGTCTAATTAACCCATTCAACACCAAGTAACTCACATGGACTGGTCCATGATATTCATAAACCAATAAATGAATCAGTAAATCACATTTGGACAAGTTCATTTATCAAAATGGGTAATTATGTCTAAAAATAGTCATATCACTGGCAAAAAGTGCAATCCTGATGAGACGGCTCGTCACGAGCCGGCTCATCTGGATCTACACTTTTTGTAAGCCTATTTAGAGGTCTGTGGTGTTGAAAGGGTTAAGACAAGCCCCTAACTACCGGTATATGAAACAGAAGTGACTATTGTGATGCATGATAATGGTGCTTTTCCAATTAGATATTTTACACACAAACATTCCATGGCAATTAAAGCTTATATTATAGGATGAACTGGCTTACTGCAACTTAATACAGTCAACATTTCTAGTATCCATGGAGACCTGTGCATCTACTAACATATACCATATATTCCCGGGCATAAGTCGATCTCGGCTATAAGTCGAAGGTCAAATTTTGGCTTGAAAATAGTGAATTTAAGCTGGATCCTTCCATAAGTCCAGGGTACTTTGTGGACTTTTTTCTCATTTTTTAACGAGACATTTTGGCTTGAAAATAGTGATTTTAAGCTGGATCCTTCCATAAGTCCAGGGTACTTTGTGGACTTTTTTTCCTCATTTTTTGAGACTGAGCTAAATTTGAGATGTCTGGTTGACTTTATTCCAATACAAATCATAAATATATACACTGATGCACAACAATAATTTCTGAACTTTGTTTTGTTTATCAGTTTTTCTATGGTATATAATTGTCTAAGCAAATTGTATATATTAAATCAAATAAAACAAACAGACAAAAATAAATTCCAAATAATAAAAAAAATAAACTTTTTTCAAATTTTCTTTTATGCTCGTTTAACCCGTTTTGCACTGACTTCACCCTTCTATGAGTACATTCCCAACTGACACAATTTCACCGATGCCAGAACACTAATACATCGGTTGACGGTTAATATTTCACCAACTTATACCGGTAAGTATGGTTTGACAGACAACTATTCTGGTCCAATTAAACTACTGGCTAATAACAGCATGCAGCGACCCACAATGCACTCTGGACAGGATTACAGATGATACTGTGTCCACCAGTGACAATCGGTATGCAATGGTCTCCTTCAGCCGTAATTAATATTGCCTGGACAATAGCCAAACACCTACCTACTGTGGTATAATAGTTGAGTGATTCATATTCTCAAGATGGAATTATTTAATTTAGTCATAGTTAGGTTGGGTACATTGTATATGACACATCAAAATAGAAAACATGAAAATATAAGCTTAACCCATTCAACACCAAGTAACTGACATGGACTGGTGCACGGTATTTTTAAACCAATAAATTAATCAAAAAATTAAATTTAGTTTATACAAATTTATTTTATGTCGATTGCGAAACAAGTTCTTCTAACTTATATTAATCACTCTCGAGACCTCATTCCTGATGGAATCCATCGCCATGAGGGAGAGAGAGGAGGCAACGTGGAATTTAAATTAAATTTTGACCAGTTCATTTATCAAAATGGGTAATTTTGTCTAAAAATAGTAATATTACTGGCGAAAAGTGCAAATCCTGATGAGACGGCTCATGATCTGGATCTACACTTTTTGTAAACCTATTTAGGTCTGTAGTGTTGAAAGCGTTAATATATCAAAATCATGTGGATCAAATCATAATAATGCAGTGAGAGACAGCGAACTTGGTGCCGGATCACCTCTGAATAATGAAGTGAGAGAGACAGCAAACTTGGTGCCGGATCACCTCTGAATAATGAAGTGAGAGAGACAGTGAACTTGGTGCCGGATCACCTCTGAATAATGCAGTGAGACAGCGAACTTGGTGCCGGATCACCTCTGAATAATGAAGTGAGAGAGACAGCCAGCTTGGTGCCGGATCACCTCTGAATACTGCAGTGAGAGAGACAGCGAGCTTGGTGCCGGATCTGAATAATAAAGTGAGAGACATCCAGCTTGGTGCCAGATCTCCTCTGAATGATAAAGTGAGAGACAACGAGCTTGGTGCCGGATCACCTCTGAATAAAGCAGTGAGACACAGCGAGCTTGGTGCCGGATCACCTCTGAATAATGCAGTGAGAGAGACAACGAGCTTGGTGCCGGATCACCTCTGAATAAAGCAGTGAGAGACAGCGAGCTTGGTGCTGGATCACCTCTGAATAATGCAGTGAGAGACAGCGAGCTTGGTGCCGGATCACCTCTGAATAATGCAGTGAGAGAGACAGCGAGCTTGGTGCCAGATCACCTCTGAATAATGCAGTGAGAGAGACAACGAGCTTGGTGCCGGATCACCTCTGAATAAAGCAGTGAGAGACAGCAAGCTTGGTGCCGGATCACCTCTGAATAAAGCAGTGAGAGACAGCGAGCTTGGTGCCAGATCACCTCTGAATAATGCAGTGAGAGACAGCGAGCTTGGTGCCGGATCACCTCTGAATAATGCAGTGAGAGAGACAGCGAGCTTGGTGCCAGATCACCTCTGAATAATGCAGTGAGAGAGACAACGAGCTTGGTGCCGGATCACCTCTGAATAAAGCAGTGAGAGACAGCAAGCTTGGTGCCGGATCACCTCTGAATAAAGCAGTGAGAGACAGCGAGCTTGGTGCCAGATCACCTCTGAATAATGCAGTGAGAGAGACAGCGAGCTTGGTGCCGGATCACCTCTGAATAAATTCAGTGAGAGACAGCGAGCTTGGTGCCAGATCACCTCTGAATAATGCAGTGAGAGAGACAACGAGCTTGGTGCCGGATCACCTCTGAATAATGCAGTGAGAGACAGCGAGCTTGGTGCCAGATCACCTCTGAATAATGCAGTGAGAGACAGCGAGCTTGGTGCCGGATCACCTCTAAATAATGCAGTGAGAGAGACAGCGAGCTTGGTGCCGGATCACCTCTGAATAATGCAGTGAGAGAGGCAGCGAGCTTGGTGCCGGATCACCTCTGAATAATGCAGTGAGAGACAGCGAGCTTGGTGCCGGATCACCTCTGATTAATGCAGTGAGAGAAGGTGATGTTGTCACTTATGAGATAGTGTAACTCCAGTAGATCCAAAATTATATTTTGGGTTTGAAGATTGACAAGATTTCTGTAGGAGAAATGCCACCATTTGTGTAAAGAGGATGTTCATATTCCTGTGTGTGTGGAGGGGGGAGGGAGATGTTATTATTTCTATGAGGGGATATCACTATTTTTGTGAGGGAGATGTCCTCACTATTTCTGTGAGGGAGATGTCGTCACTACTTCTGTGAGGGAGATCTCTCTATTTCTGTGAGACTATTTCTGTGAGGGAGATGTCGTCACTATTTCTGTAAGGGAGATGTCCTCACTACTTCTGTGAGGGAGATATCTCTATTTCTGAAACTATTTCAGTGGGGAGGATGGCACTATTTCTGTGGGGGAGATGGCACAATTGTGTGGGTGTGATATCCCTATTTCTGATGGGGAGATGTCATATTCCACTATTTCAGCCGGAAAGATGCCAATATTACTGTTCGGGAGTTACCACTATTTCGTATTTAAATGAAAACATCTCCAAATGTTAGTATATGTGTATCATTAAGTCTAAGTGATATAACATGAAATCATGTAGGGACTGGAATGTTTAGATACAATGTCTCAGATAAAATGGCAATCAACAGATAACACACCTACAACAGGGGGGATGGTGTAATACACAATAATGAGCATGCATCTATGAGAATTAAAGCACTCCTACCATAATGCAACTATCACTTATATCATTTTATGTTTATCTATTTTTCATTCTCATAGGTTAAGAATAAAAAACAATTCCAAGATTATCTATCAAGATCCACCACCCACACACTGCACTACAGAGAGTAGGGTTACCACATATCCAAGTATATGGAAGTACTTTGCAGAAAATAGTTCCATATACAGGAGTGTAGGGTTACCATATATCCAAGTATGTGGGAAGTACACTTCAGAAAATAGTTCCATATACAGGAGTGTAGGGTTACCATATATCCAGGTATATGGAAGTACACTGCAGAAAATGGTTCCATATACAGGAGTGTAGGGTTACCATATATCCAGGTATATGGAAGTACACTGCAGAAAATGGTTCCATATACATGAGTGTAGGGTTACCATATATCCAGGTATATGGAAGTACACTGCAGAAATAGTTCCATATACATGAGTGTAGGGTTACCATATATCCAGTATATGGGAAGTACACTGCAGATAATAGTTCCATATACATGAGTGTAGGGTTACCATATATCCAGTATATGGAGGTACACTGAAGAAAATAGTTCCATATACATGAGTGTAGGGTTACCATATATCCAAGTATATGGAAGTACATTGCAGAAAATAGTTTCATATACATGAGTGTAGGGTTACCATATATCCAAGTATGTGGGAAGTACACTGCTGAAAATAGTTCCATATACATGAGTGTAGGGTTACCATATATCCAAGTATATGGGAAGTACACTGCTGAAAATAGTTCCATATACATGAGTGTAGGGTTACCATATATCCAAGTATATGGGAAGAACACTGCTGAAAATAGTTCCATATACATGAGTGTAGGGTTACTATATATCCACGTATGTTGGAAGTACACTGCAGAAAATAGTTCAATATACATGAGTGTAGGGTTACCATATATCCAGGTATATGGAAGTACACTGCAGAAAATAGTTCCATATACATGAGTGTAGGGTTACCATATATTCAGGTGTATGGAAGTACACTGCAGAAAATAGTTCAATATACATGAGTGTAGGGTTACCATATATCCAGTATATGGGAAGTACACTGCAGAAAATAGTTCCATATACAGGAGTGTAGGGTTACCATATATCCAGTATATGGGAAGTACACTGCAGAAAATAGTTCCATATACATGAGTGTAGGGCTACCATATATCCAAGTATATGGAGGTACACTGAAGAAAATAGTTCCATATACATGAGTGTAGGGTTACCATATATCCAAGTATATGGGAAGTAAGTACATTGCTGAATGGTTATCTAAGGTATATATAGGTCTTTCATACCAGACTTGTTTACTGCATGCTAGTGTATGGATTCACTGGTGTGTGTGGGTGTGTTTTACGTTTATTTATCGGTTGCCCATAAGAGCGACACCTCCTGAAGAGATTAGTCATTTTAGATTGTTGGAGGATATTGCAATGATACAGACAGAGACCCATTCCAGAGTCTCCTCTGGTTCTTTTACGTGCACGGTGTACAGCACCGACACGAGACCTCGGTTTAAAGTCCCATCTGAAAGACTGTTAATGTTATTAGGGTCAGACAGGGGATCGAACCTGCGATCCCTGGATTACCAGTCCAGCGTGTTAACCACTGGACTACAGATCCGGCTGTCTGGTATCACTGGGGTGTAACAGTATTGCTATTATACCGATGCCCTATTATAATTCCCAGTGTATTGGAGGCATTTATAGATACTACAATATCACACACACACACACACACTGCCAAGAATAAGAGAAAAACTGGATAAATATGACAACACAATGACAAATATGTTATCAGTGTTAAAATATATTTAATAACATTGTGTAGTCAACTAGATTATAAACATTTGCATTAGGTGCACAAGTTATAGCATTTCCAATCTACTCGTTATGGAATACTGAAATCTCTTAGCAGTATTTCATGTTGGAAACAAATACAGTAGATTTACATAACTTCAAAAGGGTTTGATAAAAATAGTGGATGTTTGAAATAGATATTTTGTGATATCTGTCAAACATCTGAGAGATTGTGTGAGACTGCAAGATTGTGCAAGACAATCCCAATGATATAAGCTACTAGAGATACTTGGCACACCCAATTATACAATATACAGGTAACTAACTAAGCTCGTCTGAATTATCGACTATGCTCGGCTCTGAATTCTCAACTATGCTCCGCTCTGAATTCTCAACTATGCTCAGATCTGAATTCTTAACTATGCTCATCTGTGAAGCCTCAACCATGCTCAGCTCTGAATTCTCAACTATGCTCTGCTCTGAATTCTCAACTATGCTCCGCTCTGAATTCTCAACTATGCTCAGCTCTGAATTCTCAACTATGCTCAGCTGTGAATTCTCAACTATGCTCAGCTGTGAATTCTCAACTATGCTCAGCTGTGAATTCTCAACTATGCTCAGCTGTGAATTCTCAACTATGCTCAGCTGTGAATTCTCAACTATGCTCAGCTCTGAATTCTCAACTATGCTCAGCTCTGAATCCTCAACTATGATCAACTCTGAATCTACTCCCTCATATTTGGAATTCCAGTCTTTCTGATTCTAACAATAACAAAACACAAAGCACAATTACAAGGCGAATGTACTGTTAATTTTTAATAAATGATTTTACTTCCATTAAATATTTCTCAGCCATTGTACGACAAGAAAATAACATTTTCTAAATTGAAAGCAAGTAATCATTATTAATATAGGACGTTGCCAAATGTTCCAATAAGCAATGAAAACAAAGTATCAGTATTACCAACCTAAGGCGATCTAAGACGCAGACAGATGGGAAGGATTTCTAAAGTCGTAAAAAGTATCAAATATGTCCCGACATGATTTAACGAAATCATTCTCAATCCATCCTGATGAACATGCAATAAATATGAGCCTTAACAAAATTGGTTTGGAATTATATGTTGATTCCATGCTGGCTATATCATTTTGCATCATCTTTTCTTGGAATATATTTATAATGCCAAGGCTAACCAGGAACATAATTATTTTCGTTCTATTGAGATAGATTATTACAGTCTGTATAGCTACAGCCACGTACAGGTGTACGTCCACATATATATAACTTAAGTCCAATGCCTAATCCCATTTAGGACCTCATCCCATTTAGCACCTCATAATTTAGGACCTCATCCCATTTAGCACTTCATAATTTAAGACCTCATCCCATTTAGCACTTCATCCCATTAACCCATAATATATTCTTATTTCATACATTTGGCTGTAGTAGCCCGCCCACATGCCTCGGTGGAGGCGACTAGAAATGATACTACACGCATGCATAATGGCTGCAATTTACAAATCGTAAGCAATGGATAATCAGTGAACTTCATTACCCCACGTTCATAGAGGTTACTACCCCACGTTCATAGAAGTTACTACCCCACCTTCATAGAGGTTACTACCCCACCTTCATAGAGGTTACTACCCCACCTTCATAGAGGTTACTACCCCACCTTCATAGAGGTTACTACCCCACCTTCATAGAGGTTACTGGGAAATATTACGGGTTGTATCCACTATGTTATTCTGATCTTTACAATGGTCTGTTTGACTACTAATCTGTGTGGAATCAGTAATGGCGTGGAGAGGTGCTTCTATGGGGTTAGTGTTCTCATACCATTAACCCGTAATGTGCTGGAAACGAGTATAGTCATTCTGCAACAAGCATAGATCTGATCAGGCTCTATGCTGTTTGCTATTCGGATAGTGGCGCTAAAACACTTGGCTGATAGCAAACAACATGGATTTTGATCAGATGCAGCATTACATCGCAGCTGATCTGGATCTATGTTGTTTGCACCTTCTTCCAATATATTCACCATTTTAAGGGTTAAAAAGTCCTCATTGTTTTAACAAATGTTGTTGAGCATTGTTGTTGGACTGTGTCCAAGCATTACCTTGGTGGGATGCGTCACCAAGGGCGTTACCTCTTCAACTCTACATTCTCCGTGTCAGTTTACAGTAGATTAACCGAATGCTTAGCTTACACATTATAATATTCACAGGAAGCATTTCGTCCACCCTGTAAAGTCTGTGGGAGAGACTACGTCCACCTATACATAAATGAGGGGGGGGGGGTCTAGTGCGTGCGAATGATTGTCCCCCCATTAATTCAATCATTCATTAAAACTTGATTACTTTATGCTTGAAACATGAGCATATAGGTAATCACAATGCCTTTATACATGCCCTTAGAATACCTCCACAGCACAGTCTAAGTGCCTTAGAATACCTCCACAGTACAGTCTAAGTGCCTTAGAATACCTCCACAGCACAGTCTAAGTACCTTAGAATACCTCCACAGCACAGTCTAAGTACCTTAGAATACCTCCACAGCACAGTCTAAGTACCTTAGAATACCTCCACAGCACAGTCTAAGTGCCTTAGAATACCTCCACAGCACAGTCTAAGTGCCTTAGAATACCTCCACAGCACAGTCTAAGTACCTTAGAATACCTCCACAGCACAGTCTAAGTACTTAGAATACCTCCACAGCACAGTCTAAGTCTTAGAATACCTCCACAGCACAGTCTAAGTACCTTAGAATACCTCCACAGCACAGTCTAAGTACCGTAGAATACCTCCACAGCACAGTCTAAGTGCCTTAGAATACCTCCACAGCACAGTCTAAGTGCCTTAGAATACCTCCACAGCACAGTCTAAGTACCTTAGAATACCTCCACAGCACAGTCTAAGTACCGTAATCGTCTATATATAAGACGTAGGTATTTTCATCCAAAATAGTATTCAAGCGTCTGCTGCGTCTTATACCCCAGTTTAGAACTAAATTTCAAAACCAAGTACTCAAAAACGGCAAATGGCATATTTTAACAAAGGGAAATAAATGTTTCATACTATTTTAATCTAAGTCCCGTATGTGCTGTACTTGTTCCGGATTTCGTTGAGTCTAAATCTGTACATGTGTGGAAAATCATTCAAAGTTTTTCCCCCTGGATTTTCTCTATTTTTTAACTGAGTCTTATACTCCAGTGCGACCTATACACAGACGATTACGGTAAACATTTTAGTACAGTCTAAGTAAACATTTTAAATGTTTTGTGCCCAAGGTCTGATAATTGGTCAATGTGTCAGTTAGATTTTAATGAATTACCTTTCTTATACAGTGTTACATGTTAAGTGATGATTGTGTATTGGAGGGGGGTGACCTCAGGGCCCCAGGCAGCAGGACAGACACCGTAATAAACAACCTATTATCTATGACACCTTGATTGGTATATTAATAATGCACACATAACTTTTTTCCCCTGGGGCGTATCGGTGGTCCTGTGGCAACTAGACACTGCACCCATACATCGCGTTAATGTTTTGTTTGTTACGGTTTTACAACTTCATCAGCACCATTTTGGGCTATTTAGTCGGCGGGCAGTTTACCTAACAGCACCTTTTCTGAGCAGGCTCCAGCGGTTAACCAGTACTTGGTGCACCAACCTCTGTAAGAAACTGTCAACTTTTTCATATAAAGTGACACGGCCTGAGTGGGGCTCGAACCATTGACCATCAGTGATGATAGGTTACAGTGGTATTCAAGTCAGCGACTGTAACCACTCGACCAGGTCTCGTGTATTCATGGGGTGTGTACAAGAACTAGGAATGCTTCTGGTATGAACTCCCATTCAACAAGTACTTTTCAATTTCACAAAAACATACCTGAAATGTGAGAAACTACACGTATAGGGTGTCGCAAAAGTTCATATACACAGACAGTCTGAAATATCAAGTTGTACCGAATACATCTTATTAATATTCCATGTGGTTGCAAACTTGAAACATAATGCCAAAAATGTTCAATAAGGCATGAAAAAATTAACATGTATGAATATAAAGTTATAGCCAATGGCAGGTATTTTATGACATCAGTTTAGATGGTTTTTACATTACAGAAATAAAGTCAAAATCAGATTAAAATGCTTAATGTGATATTCTAAATGTTGAGAACAGATTTCCCGTTATTAAATCTCACGTTAAAAAATCGTCATTCTTCTACATCGCTAGGTAACATTTTGCACACTATTTTATATCAATTTGTTTACTTTGATCCTGAGATACACAAAAGAAAAACACACACGGTGTTCCCGCTGATGTAGTTTAAACTTATATACCCTCGCCTCCAGCAAACCATGTGTGCAAGCAGAGGGTATCGTATCATCAAGAATACTCCAGCAAACCATGTGAGCAAGTAGAGGGTATCGTATCATCAAGAATACTCCAGCAAACCATGTGAGCAGTGAGCAAGCAGAGGGTATCATCAATAACACTCCAGCAAACCATGTGAGCAAGTAGAGGGTATACTCAATAACACTCCCAGTAAACCATGTGAGCAGTGAGCAAGCAGAGGGTATCATCAATAACACTCCAGCAAACCATGTGAGCAAGTAGAGGGTATCCTCAATAACACTCCCAGTAAACCATGTGAGCAAGCAGAGGGTATCCTCAATAACACTCCAGCAAACCATGTGAGCAAGTAGAGGGTATCACCAAGAACACTCCCAGCAAACCATGTGAGCAAGTAGAGGGTATCACCAAGAACACTCCCAGTAAACCATGTGAGCAAGTAGAGGGTATCATCAATAACACTCCCAGTAAACCATGTGAGCAAGTAGAGGGTATCACCAAGAACACTCCCAGTAAACCATGTGAGCAAGTAGAGGGTATCACCAAGAACACTCCCAGTAAACCATGTGAGCAAGCAGAGGGTATCACCAAGAACACTCCCAGTAAACCATGTGAGCAAGCAGAGTGTATCACCAAGAACACTCCCAGTAAACCATGTGAGCAAGCAGAGGGTATCACCAAGAACACTCCCAGTAAACCATGTGAGCAAGCAGAGGGTATCACCAAGAACACTCCCAGTAAACCATGTGAGCAAGCAGAGGGTATCACCAAGAACACTCCCAGTAAACCATGTGAGCAAGTAGAGGGTATCACCAAGAACACTCCCAGTAAACCATGTGAGCAAGCAGAGTGTATCACCAAGAACACTCCCAGTAAACCATGTGAGCAAGCAGAGGGTATCCTCAATAACACTCCAGCAAACCATGTGAGCAAGCAGAGGGTATAACCAAGAACACTCCCAGTAAACTATGTGAGCAAGCAGAGGGTATCCTCAATAACACTCCCAGTAAACCATGTGAGCAAGCAGAGGGTATCCTCAATAACACTCCAGCAAACCATGTGAGCAAGCAGAGGGTATAACCAAGAACACTCCCAGTAAACCATGTGAGCAAGCAGAGGGTATTATCAAGAACACTCCAAGTAAACCATGTGAGCAAGCAGAGGGTATTATCAAGAACACTCCAAGTAAACCATGTGAGCAAGCAGAGGGTATCATCAAGAACACTCCAAGTAAACCATGTGAGCAAGCAGAGGGTATTATCAAGAACACTCCAGCAAACCATGTGAGCAGTGAGCAAGCAGAGGGTATCATCAATAACACTCCAGCAAACCATGTGAGCAGTGAGCAAGCAGAGGGTATCATCAAGAACACTCCAGCAAACCATGTGAGCAAGCAGAGGGTATCATCAAGAACACTCCAGCAAACCATGTGAGCAGTGAGCAAGCAGAGGGTATCATCAAGAACACTCCAGCAAACCATGTGAGCAAGCAGAGGGTATTATCAAGAACACTCCAGCAAACCATGTGAGCAGTGAGCAAGCAGAGGGTATCATCAATAACACTACAGCAAACCATGTGAGCAGTGAGCAAGCAGAGGGTATCATCAATAACACTCCAGCAAACCATGTTAGCAAGTAGAGGGTATCATCAAGAACACTACAGCAAACCATGTGAGCAGTGAGCAAGCAGAGGGTATCATCAAGAACACTCCAGCAAACCATGTGAGCAGTGAGCAAGCAGAGGGTATCATCAAGAACACTCCAGCAAACCATGTGAGCAGTGAGCAAGCAGAGGGTATCATCAAGAACACTCCAGCAAACCATGTGAGCAGTGAGCAAGCAGAGGGTATCATCAAGAACACTCCAGCAAACCATGTGAGCAAGCAGAGGGTATTATCAAGAACACTCCAGCAAACCATGTGAGCAAGCAGAGGGTATTATCAAGAACAATCCAGTAAACCATGTGAGCAAGCAGAGGGTATCATCAAGAACACTCCAGCAAACCATGTGAGCAAGCAGAGGGTATTATCAAGAACAATCCAGTAAACCATGTGAGCAAGCAGAGGGTATCATCAAGAACACTCCAGCAAACCATGTGTGCAAGCAGAGGGTATCATCAAGAATACTCCAGCAAACTATGAGAGCAAGCAGATGGTATCATCAAGAATACTCCAGCAAACCATGTGAGCAAGCAGCAGCTATCCTCAATAACACTCCAGTAAACCATGTGAGCAGTGAGCAAGCAGCAGCTACCAGCAGGAACACTTCAGCAAACCATGTGAGCAAGCAGCAGCTATCCTCAATAACACTCCAGTAAACCATGTGAGCAAGCAGAGGGTATCCTCAATAACACTCCAGTAAACCATGTGAGCAAGCAGGTATCATCAAGAACACTCCAGCAAACAATGTGAGCAAGCAGAGGGTATCATCAAGAACACTCCAGCAAACCATGTGAGCAAGCAGAGGGTATCATCAATAACACTCCAGCAAACCATGTGAGCAAGCAGAGGGTATCATCAAGAACACTCCAGCAAACCATGTGAGCAAGCAGAGGGTATCCTCAATAACACTCCAGCAAACCATGTGTGCAAGCAGAGGGTATCATCAAGAACACTCCAGCAAACCATGTGTGCAAGCAGAGGGTATCATCAAGAATACTCCAGCAAACCATGTGAGCAAGCAGAGGGTATCATCAAGAACACTCCAGCAAACCATGTGAGCAGTGAGCAAGCAGAGGGTATCATAAAGAACACTCCAGCAAACCATGTGAGCAAGCAGAGGGTATCATCAAGACCACTCCAACAAACCATGTGAGCAAGCAGAGGGTATCACCAAGAACACTCCCAGTAAACCATGTGAGCAAGCAGAGGGTATCACCAAGAACACTCCCAGTAAACCATGTGAGCAAGCAGAGGGTATCACCAAGAACACTCCCAGTAAACCATGTGAGCAAGCAGAGGGTATCACCAAGAACACTCCCAGTAAACCATGTGAGCAAGCAGAGGGTATCATCAAAACACTCCAGCAAACCATGTGAGCAAGCAGAGGGTATCATCAATAACACTCCAGCAAACCATGTGAGCAAGCAGAGGGTATCATCAAGAACACTCCAGCAAACCATGTGAGCAAGCAGAGGGTATCACCAAGAACACTCCCAGTAAACCATGTGAGCAAGCAGAGGGTATCACCAAGAACACTCCCAGTAAACCATGTGAGCAAGCAGAGGGTATCACCAAGAACACTCCCAGTAAACCATGTGAGCAAGCAGAGGGTATCCTCAATAACACTCCAGCAAACCATGTGAGCAGTGAGCAAGCAGAGGGTATCATAAAGAACACTCCAGCAAACCATGTGAGCAAGCAGAGTGTATCATCAAGAACACTCCAGCAAATCATGTGAGCAAGTAGAGGGTATCATCAAGACCACTCCAACAAACCATGTGAGCAAGCAGAGGGTATCACCAAGAACACTCCCAGTAAACCATGTGAGCAAGCAGAGGGTATCACCAAGAACACTCCCAGTAAACCATGTGAGCAAGCAGAGGGTATCACCAAGAACACTCCCAGTAAACCATGTGAGCAAGCAGAGGGTATCCTCAATAACACTCCAGCAAACCATGTGAGCAGTGAGCAAGCAGAGGGTATCATAAAGAACACTCCAGCAAACCATGTGAGCAAGCAGAGTGTATCATCAAGAACACTCCAGCAAATCATGTGAGCAAGTAGAGGGTATCATCAAGACCACTCCAACAAACCATGTGAGCAAGCAGAGGGTATCACCAAGAACACTCCCAGTAAACCATGTGAGCAAGCAGAGGGTATCACCAAGAACACTCCCAGTAAACCATGTGAGCAAGCAGAGGGTATCACCAAGAACACTCCCAGTAAACCATGTGAGCAAGCAGAGGGTATCATCAAGAACACTCCCAGTAAACCATGTGAGCAAGCAGAGGGTATCCTCAATAACACTCCAGCAAACCATGTGAGCAGTGAGCAAGCAGAGGGTATCATAAAGAACACTCCAGCAAACCATGTGAGCAAGCAGAGTGTATCATCAAGAACACTCCAGCAAATCATGTGAGCAAGTAGAGGGTATCATCAAGACCACTCCAACAAACCATGTGAGCAAGCAGAGGGTATCACCAAGAACACTCCCAGTAAACCATGTGAGCAAGCAGAGGGTATCACCAAGAACACTCCCAGTAAACCATGTGAGCAAGCAGAGGGTATCACCAAGAACACTCCCAGTAAACCATGTGAGCAAGCAGAGGGTATCACCAAGAACACTCCCAGTAAACCATGTGAGCAAGCAGAGGGTATCACCAAGAACACTCCCAGTAAACCATGTGAGCAAGCAGAGGGTATCCTCAATAACACTCCAGCAAACCATGTGAGCAAGCAGAGGGTATCATCAAGAACACTCCAGCAAACCATGTGAGCAAGCAGAGGGTATAACCAAGAACACTCCCAGTAAACCATGTGAGCAAGCAGAGGGTATCACCAAGAACACTCCCAGTAAACCATGTGAGCAAGCAGAGGGTATCACCAAGAACACTCCCAGTAAACCATGTGAGCAAGCAGAGGGTATCACCAAGAACACTCCCAGTAAACCATGTGAGCAAGCAGAGGGTATCATCAATAACACTCCAGCAAACCATGTGAGCAAGCAGAGGGTATCATCAAGAACACTCCAGCAAACCATGTGAGCAAGCAGAGGGTATCACCAAGAACACTCCCAGTAAACCATGTGAGCAAGCAGAGGGTATCACCAAGAACACTCCCAGTAAACCATGTGAGCAAGCAGAGGGTATCACCAAGAACACTCCCAGTAAACCATGTGAGCAAGCAGAGGGTATCACCAAGAACACTCCCAGTAAACCATGTGAGCAAGCAGAGGGTATCCTCAATAACACTCCAGCAAACCATGTGAGCAGTGAGCAAGCAGAGGGTATCATAAAGAACACTCCAGCAAACCATGTGAGCAAGCAGAGTGTATCATCAAGAACACTCCAGCAAATCATGTGAGCAAGTAGAGGGTATCATCAAGACCACTCCAACAAACCATGTGAGCAAGCAGAGGGTATCACCAAGAACACTCCCAGTAAACCATGTGAGCAAGCAGAGGGTATCACCAAGAACACTCCCAGTAAACCATGTGAGCAAGCAGAGGGTATCACCAAGAACACTCCCAGTAAACCATGTGAGCAAGCAGAGGGTATCATCAAGAACACTCCCAGTAAACCATGTGAGCAAGCAGAGGGTATCACCAAGAACACTCCCAGTAAACCATGTGAGCAAGCAGAGGGTATCCTCAATAACACTCCAGCAAACCATGTGAGCAAGCAGAGGGTATCATCAAGAACACTCCAGCAAACCATGTGAGCAAGCAGAGGGTATAACCAAGAACACTCCCAGTAAACCATGTGAGCAAGCAGAGTGTATCACCAAGAACACTCCCAGTAAACCATGTGAGCAAGCAGAGGGTATCACCAAGAACACTCCCAGTAAACCATGTGAGCAAGCAGAGGGTATCACCAAGAACACTCCCAGTAAACCATGTGAGCAAGCAGAGGGTATCACCAAGAACACTCCCAGTAAACCATGTGAGCAAGCAGAGGGTATCACCAAGAACACTCCCAGTAAACCATGTGAGCAAGCAGAGGGTATCATCAATAACACTCCAGTAAACCATGTGAGCAAGCAGAGGGTATCACCAAGAACACTCCCAGTAAACCATGTGAGCAAGCAGAGGGTATCACCAAGAACACTCCCAGTAAACCATGTGAGCAAGCAGAGGGTATCACCAAGAACACTCCCAGTAAACCATGTGAGCAAGCAGAGGGTATCCTCAATAACACTCCAGCAAACCATGTGAGCAGTGAGCAAGCAGAGGGTATCATAAAGAACACTCCAGCAAACCATGTGAGCAAGCAGAGTGTATCATCAAGAACACTCCAGCAAATCATGTGAGCAAGTAGAGGGTATCATCAAGACCACTCCAACAAACCATGTGAGCAAGCAGAGGGTATCACCAAGAACACTCCCAGTAAACCATGTGAGCAAGCAGAGGGTATCACCAAGAACACTCCCAGTAAACCATGTGAGCAAGCAGAGGGTATCACCAAGAACACTCCCAGTAAACCATGTGAGCAAGCAGAGGGTATCCTCAATAACACTCCAGCAAACCATGTGAGCAGTGAGCAAGCAGAGGGTATCATAAAGAACACTCCAGCAAACCATGTGAGCAAGCAGAGTGTATCATCAAGAACACTCCAGCAAATCATGTGAGCAAGTAGAGGGTATCATCAAGACCACTCCAACAAACCATGTGAGCAAGCAGAGGGTATCACCAAGAACACTCCCAGTAAACCATGTGAGCAAGCAGAGGGTATCACCAAGAACACTCCCAGTAAACCATGTGAGCAAGCAGAGGGTATCACCAAGAACACTCCCAGTAAACCATGTGAGCAAGCAGAGGGTATCACCAAGAACACTCCCAGTAAACCATGTGAGCAAGCAGAGGGTATCATCAAGAACACTCCAGTAAACCATGTGTGCAAGTAGAGGGTATCACCAAGAACACTCCCAGTAAACCATGTGAGCAAGCAGAGGGTATCACCAAGAACACTCCAGTACACCATGTGAGCAAGCAGAGGGTATCATCAATAACACTCCAGCAAACCATGTGAGCAAGCAGAGGGTATCACCAAGAACACTCCCAGCAAACCATGTGAGCAAGCAGAGGGTATCATCAAGAACACTCCAGCAAACCATGTGTGCAAGCAGAGGGTATCATCAATAACACTCCAGCAAACCATGTGAGCAAGCAGAGGGTATCATCAATAACACTCCAGCAAACCATGTGTGCAAGCAGAGGGTATCATCAATAACAC
>CM026398.1:54384936-54441662 GCA_014843695.1 Archivesica marissinica | reverse complement strand
CACCAAGAACACTCCCAGTAAACCATGTGAGCAAGCAGAGGGTATCACCAAGAACACTCCCAGTAAACCATGTGAGCAAGCAGAGGGTATCACCAAGAACACTCCCAGTAAACCATGTGAGCAAGCAGAGGGTATCACCAAGAACATTCCCAGTAAACCATGTGAGCAAGCAGAGGGTATCACCAAGAACACTCCAAGTAAACCATGTGAGCAAGCAGAGGGTATCACCAAGAACACTCCCAGTAAACCATGTGAGCAAGCAGAGGGTATCACCAAGAACACTCCCAGTAAACCATGTGAGCAAGCAGAGGGTATCACCAAGAACACTCCCAGTAAACCATGTGAGCAAGCAGAGGGTATCACCAAGAACACTCCCAGTAAACCATGTGAGCAAGCAGAGGGTATCACCAAGAACACTCCCAGTAAACCATGTGAGCAAGCAGAGGGTATCACCAAGAACACTCCCAGCAAACCATGTGAGCAAGCAGAGGGTATCATCAAGAACACTCCAGCAAACCATGTGTGCAAGTAGAGGGTATCACCAAGAACACTCCCAGCAAACCATGTGTGCAAGCAGAGGGTATCATCAATAACACTCCAGCACACCATGTGTGCAAGCAGAGGGTATCATCAATAACACTCCAGCAAACCATGTGAGCAAGCAGAGGGTATCACCAAGAACACTCCCAGCAAACCATGTGAGCAAGCAGAGGGTATAACCAAGAACACTCCCAGTAAACCATGTGAGCAAGCAGAGTGTATCACCAAGAACACTCCCAGTAAACCATGTGAGCAAGCAGAGGGTATCACCAAGAACACTCCCAGTAAACCATGTGAGCAAGCAGAGGGTATCACCAAGAACACTCCCAGTAAACCATGTGAGCAAGCAGAGGGTATCACCAAGAACACTCCCAGTAAACCATGTGAGCAAGCAGAGGGTATCACCAAGAACACCCAGTAAACCATGTGAGCAAGCAGAGGGTATCACCAAGAACACTCCCAGTAAACCATGTGAGCAAGCAGAGGGTATCACCAAGAACACTCCCAGTAAACCATGTGAGCAAGTAGAGGGTATCACCAAGAACACTCCCAGTAAACCATGTGAGCAAGCAGAGGGTATCACCAAGAACACTCCCAGTAAACCATGTGAGCAAGCAGAGGGTATCCTCAATAACACTCCAGCAAACCATGTGAGCAAGCAGAGGGTATCATAAAGAACACTCCAGCAAACCATGTGAGCAAGCAGAGTGTATCATCAAGAACACTCCAGCAAATCATGTGAGCAAGTAGAGGGTATCATCAAGACCACTCCAACAAACCATGTGAGCAAGCAGAGGGTATCACCAAGAACACTCCCAGTAAACCATGTGAGCAAGCAGAGGGTATCACCAAGAACACTCCCAGTAAACCATGTGAGCAAGCAGAGGGTATCACCAAGAACACTCCCAGTAAACCATGTGAGCAAGCAGAGGGTATCACCAAGAACATTCCAGTAAACCATGTGAGCAAGCAGAGGGTATCACAAGAACACTCCAAGTAAACCATGTGAGCAAGCAGAGGGTATCACCAAGAACACTCCCAGTAAACCATGTGAGCAAGCAGAGGGTATCACCAAGAACACTCCCAGTAACCATGTGAGCAAGCAGAGGGTATCACCAAGAACACTCCCAGTAAACCATGTGAGCAAGCAGAGGGTATCACCAAGAACACTCCCAGTAAACCATGTGAGCAAGCAGAGGGTATCACCAAGAACACTCCCAGTAAACCATGTGAGCAAGCAGAGGGTATCACCAAGAACACTCCCAGCAAACCATGTGAGCAAGCAGAGGGTATCATCAAGAACACTCCAGCAAACCATGTGTGCAAGTAGAGGGTATCACCAAGAACACTCCCAGCAAACCATGTGTGCAAGCAGAGGGTATCATCAATAACACTCCAGCACACCATGTGTGCAAGCAGAGGGTATCATCAATAACACTCCAGCAAACCATGTGAGCAAGCAGAGGGTATCACCAAGAACACTCCCAGCAAACCATGTGAGCAAGTAGAGGGTATCATCAATAACACTCCAGCAAACCATGTGTGCAAGCAGAGGGTATCATCAATAACACTCCAGCAAACCATGTGAGCAAGCAGAGGGTATCATCAATAACACTCCAGCAAACCATGTGTGCAAGCAGAGGGTATCATCAATAACACTCCAGCAAACCATGTGTGCAAGCAGAGGGTATCCTCAATAACACTCCAGCACACCATGTGAGCAAAGCTTAAGATTGGAGAATGGCTTTATAAACTCCAAGCCAGGTTAACAGTGTGGTTTCGATCCCCCATCTGACCCTAATAATATTAATAGACTTTCAGTTGGGACTATAGTTCGAGGTCTTGTGTCGGTGCTTTACACCATGCACATAAAAGAACCAGAGGAGACTCCGGAATGGGTTTCTGTCTGTATCATTGCACTTTCTTCCAAAATGACTCTCTTCAGGAGGCGTAGCTCATATGGGCAACCGGTAGCGCCGATAAATAAACATAAAAACACACACAGTGTGAAAACATATTTTAATATATTCTCAAAATGTCCATAACAACTACCCATTTAGGTCAAACTCCTAAATCCAAGATCTTTCAGTAGATTTGTCAAATGACTGTCATCAAAAAATTATAGAAAACATCAAAAGTAATGGAAATTAGGGCTCTGATACTTTTGTCAAGCTCTTAACTATGAATAAAGAATGACAATGCATTAATTTAAATGTATAATAAAATATTGTATTTCAAGATTTTAAACATTAATCATATTAATTTATATCTGATAAAATTCCTGATATGTTCAAGGTTCACCTGGAAGGGCATTCCAAATGTTGAAAACTTTTGAAATTTAATTAGAAATGGCTTATCTCAAGATGGGTGACAATATGAACTTGATTGTGTTCTTCTACTGAGTTGATTGCCTGCTGATTGATCATAAAGTCAATTAATGATTTGTCAATACGGATTATTACCGACTATATTCCACTAGGTGTGGAAGTCGTGATAGCGCAGTGGTAGCACGTACGCTTTAGGTGCGAAAGGCCCCGAGTTTGCGCAACACTTGAGCCGTTACAATTGTACCCTTAGGAAAGGGCATTTAAATTTCACATACATCTTCACTCTCCCTCGTGCTGATGGATTCCATCAGGAATGAGGTCTCCGGAGTGATTAATATAAGTTGGAAGAACTTGTTTTGAACTGTAATTCAGTAGAATATGAACTGTAATTCAACACAGTATGAACAGTATTTCAACATATTATGTACTGTTATTCGATAGAATATGAACTGTAATCCAGTAGAACATGACTTGTAATTTAACAGAATATGAACTGTAATCAACATATTATGTACTGTAGTTAATATAATATGAAATGTTATTCTATAGAACATGAACTGTAATTCAATAGAACATGAACTGTAAATAAACCAAAATATTTTAATACTGATATGAACTGTAATTCAATAACATAAATTATGTACTATATCAATAAAATAGGAAGTCGTGGTAGCGCAGTGGATGCGCGTTCGCTTCAGGTGCGAAATGTCCGGAGTTCGAGCCCTGCTGGAGCCATTACGATTCTGCCCTTAGGCAAGGCATTTAAATTCCACGTTGCCTCATCTCTCTCCCTCGTGGCGATGGATTCCATCAGGAATGAGGTCTCAAGAGTGATTAATATAAGTTGTAAGAACTTGTTTCGCAATCGAGCGAAAATAAATTTTGTGTAAACTGTAAAAAAGAGATGAACTGCAACTCAATAGAATATGAATTGTAAGTTTAACATAATATGAACTGCAACTCAAAATAATATGATTCATAATGAACTGCAACTCAACAAAAATAGGAACATAATAATTATGAACTACATAACATCTAATATAACATCACAGAACTGGGTCAGTGGAGTAATAAAATATTTGGGTAAAATATAAGAATGCCTCAATTGTGGATGGAGGTAGGGATCACAATGTGATTTCATGATCTGGCAAAAAAACCAACCTATGTTTACTGTTATATTATATAGGGTGGGTCCGTAGACAAGTTTGTTTTTACCATATAACAAAAAACGGCACAGAAAAATATGAAAAACAAAATCTTGAATTTATTTCTCTCCAACATTTCATTAAACAAATCAGGGTGGGTCGGGGGGGGGGGGGGAGGAGGGATTTTTTGGCCTCATTAAAAGTCATATTTACACAAACACTTGCACCAGTCTACAACAATAGATATACACCTGCAGAGACAGAGTTCAACCGATCACTGCCAAAAACAAACATGCCATCGTAAATTGTATACCGAAAGCATTAACATATAGCACTAGAACCCATTGTAGACCGTTGTTTGTCCATCCGCTCGGTCGTTTATCTTTATTAAACAAGGGTACACAGCAATGGAAAGAAAACAATGGAGATTGTTATCAGATGAATTAATTTGCATTGTTATCTATTGTTTCCTCCAGGTAGAAATTGTGAACATAGCAAAGTAAATATGCTTACTAAGCGAAATCATAATAGCCAAATACCCCTGTATCAATTTACCAGTACAAATAACACTTGAATGACTCAAAATGTGCTGAGTAGCAAACTGAACTCCACCCTGTTATACAGCTTAATTATAATTCTGCATTGTTCTTCCATTTACATTACCTCTGTATGTTAGAAGTTGCCCCACTAGAGATTAGAGGAGCACTAGAGTTTAGAGGTTTGAAAACGCATGTTTTCAATAAAATCTTAAGTCTGCAACTTTTCGAGTTTTGCATGATTTTGAGAACAAACTTTATGATTACAGATCATTATTTTCTATTTCTTGTGTCACTTATCTTTAGGGAAAAGGCACATGAAGGAGGTTGCTTTCAGAATAGTGTTATGTTCATAAATGTTGCTTTCAGAATAGTGTTATGTTCATAAATGTTGCTTTCAGAATAGTGTTATGTTCATAAATGTTGCTTTCGGTATAGTATTATGCTCATAAATGTTGCTTTCGGAAGAGTGTTATGTTCATAAATGTTGCTTTCGGAAGAGTGTTATGTTCATAAATGTTGATTTCGGTATTGTTAAAAGGTTGTTATAATGATGTACTTGTTACAAAACCAGTATTACACAAGTGCTTCAGTAACGATATCCAACCTGTTTTAACATTTTTAATATACTGGAAAAACTACATATTTTTATGTTCACTATGATAGCCTATTTTCGTCCAGAGCTTCGTTTCTCCGTAATAAATCACAAAAGCAGAGACATGAATGAGCGTAAATCATTTTAGCATATTTTATTAAACATTGTTAGCATAAAACATGTGACACTAGTGTACAGTGCAAATTTATCTTCTCAACATATTTTAATTAATGACCTGTCTTCCGAAATACCATTTAGTGCATTAGAGTAGATTTGTACATGGATCTGGCTCTACATGCTATTTTTTTAAATATTTAAGTCTATTTAACGTCGCTACCGGTTGCCCATTTCAGCGACGGGAAGTTTACCTAACGACACCATTTCCTGGGCAGGCTCCAGCGGTTAACCAGTACTTGTTGCACTAACCTCCGTCAGAAATTGCCATCTTTTTTCATATAAATGAAACACGGTCTGAGCGGGGCTCGAACTCGTGACCATCAGTGATGATAGGATACAGTGGTACACAAGTCAGCGATCGTAACCACTCGACCACGGAGGCGGTAAAAATATAGGATGCTATATATGGTTTGAGTACAGCTATGTGGTTTGCATATTAAGTTTGCTGTACCGGAGTACAGCTATATGGCTTGTATATCAAGCTCAGAGTACCGGACTGAGTAAAGCTATATGGCTTGTATATCAAGCTCAGAGTACCGGACTGAGTAAAGCTATATGGCTTGTATATCAAGCTCAGAGTACCGGACTGAGTAAAGCTATATGGCTTGTATATCAAGCTTAGTGTACCAGACTGAGTAAAAGCTATATGGCTTGTATATCAAGCTTAGTGTACCGGACTGAGTAAAGCTATATGGCTTGTATATCAAGCTCAAGAGTACCAGACTGAGTAAAGCTATATGGCTTGCATATCGAGCTTAGTGTATCGGACTGAGTAAAGCTATATGGCTTGTATATCAAGCTCAGAGTACCGGACTGAGTAAAGCTACATGGCTTGTATATCAAGCTTAGTGTACCGGACTGAGTACAGCTATATGGCTTGTATATCAAGCTCAGTGTACCCGACTGAGTAAAGCTATATGGCTTGTATATCAAGCTCAGAGTACCGGACTGAGTAAAGCTATATGGCTTGCATATCGAGCTTAGTGTACCGGACTGAGTAAAGCTATATGGCTTGCATATCGAGCTCAGTGTACTGGACTGAGTAAAGCTATATGGCTTGTATATCGAGCTCAGTGTACCGGACTGAGTACAGCTATATGGCTTGTATATCGAGCTCAGTGTACCAGACTGAGTAAAGCTATATGGCTTGTATATCGAGCTTAGTGTACTGGACTGAGTAAAGCTATATGGCTTGTATATTGAGCTTTGTGTACTGGACTGAGTAAAGCTACATGGCTTGTATATCGAGCTTAGTGTACTGGACTGAGTAAAGCTATATGGCTTGTATATCGAGCTTAGTGTACCGGACTGAGTAAAGCTATATGGCTTGTATATCGAGCTTAGTGTACCGGACTGAGTAAAGCTATATGGCTTGCATATCGAGCTCAGTGTACCGGACTGAGTACAACTATATGGCTTGTATATCGAGCTTAGTGTACTGGACTGAGTACAGCTATATGGCTTGCATATCGAGCTTAGTGTACCGCACTGAGTAAATCTACAATGAGATGAAGTTATGGCGAACAGACAGGAAGAATGGAGATATTTCAGCATTCCTATTGTTCGACAGCATAACTAAACTGATGTAAAACATAAATTAAAAATATGTACAGTTACAAAAATGATGTTAATATAAGCTAGATTTCAGTGCAGATTGCCCATTCTCTTTCATTTATGGATCTTGGATTACACCCTTTCAAGCTTAGCGACCGACCCGTGTCACTGAGTGTCAGAGCCCGTAAGTGTCTGCATGACAGCCGCCCATTGTCTGTGCCGACATACTGTGATGCTAAGAGCCATCTAGAGCAATACCTAACAATTTTATTCAATACCCAAACAACCTCGTCATGTGTATCTGATCGCAACGGAGATATGAGAACATTATGTAATATCCTTCAACCATAAAAACAGCAAAGCTTAGGCCTATTTAAAAAGAATATCTAGTCTTTATTGAAACTACCCAAATAGTCGTCTTAAATACAGCGATTTAAATGCAGATATAATAGTGCAATTGTAATTATCAATACTTTAAACGGACCAGTTTACCTACACACACTTTTCTTAAGTGTTCTGCTGGTTGGATGGTGAATTAGAATTTTAAGATTATTACGGTAGCTGCAGTGAATTAGAATTTTAAGATTATTACGGTAGCTACTAAGTTTAAAGTTTATTTAATTTATAACGATTGCGAAGCAAGTTTTTACAACGTATATTAATCACTCTCGTTGGCGCGGATGAAAGCGTATATGTGGTCATTTGTGAGGGCGGAAATCGGGAGTACCCGGAGAAAACCCATCTGTCCGATCTGGCGACCACTGTACCATCTCACATACTTTCCAGTCCGAGGATCGAACCCGGGTTGCATTGGTGAAAAGCGAGCGCGCTAACCACTGCGCTAATCGGACAGCCAGCTAATATGTGAGAATATATTAAATGGGAATTCATTTTATGCACAGGCAGAAATCAAATATTGCAGAGATAGTAATACATACTAGCTGACACGGGACAACATTCAATTGTTGATTGACAGATGGAAGGATATGCAAGACACAATCACAGAAATTAACATAACACTTTCAATTTCTGGATATGAAAAGTGGTGGCTGAAGTTTTTCTCTCTTCACAAACCTGCTTTTAATAGCACACTAGAATTGTTTGTTTGTTTGCTCTGGTTTTACAACTTCATCAGCACCATTTTGGGCTATATCGCGGGCAGGCAGTTTACCTAACACCTTTCCTGGGCAGGTTCCAGCGGTTAACCAGTACTTGGTGTCTCTTAACCTCCGTAAGAAACTGCCAACTTTTTCATAAAAAAGAGACATGGTCTGAGTATGGCTCGAACCCATGACCATCAGTGATGATAGATTACAGTGGTATACAAGTTAGCGACCGTAACCACTTTACCATGGAGGCGGTCTCACTAGAATTGTAGAAAATGATTCTATTGTACTCCCAAAATATATTTATGAATGTAAATAAGACAAATATTGAAAATCAGCAAATAACATGGAACATTTCTCGTTCAGCATTATAAGGGTAAAAACATTAAGCTAGACTTTCAAAATAGAGAGACGTCTATGCTATACAAGGGCAGGGATCATTCTAGAGGGTGATGTGGGCGAAATTGTCGCACTAGGGATCCTGACTTCGCCCTCTGGGGGGCTCCACTTTCCCCCCCCCCCCCAAAAAGAAGGTTTTTACGATTTTCAAACAAAACTTTGTCTAGTAAGATACACTGGCCCATTATAAAGCACTCCTTCTATTCAAATGTTGTATTTAATGGTGGTACTGTGCATTTTAACCCTATTTTGCAGAAGTATATAAAGAACACCATTATCATCATCACGGTGACCATTTAAGGAAGCGATCACGCGCTTTCTCACTTCTCCCAAAAATTCTGACAAGGAATGAACCCTGCAAGGGAGAAGTCTATGGTATACACGAGAGAAGTATTATGGTATACAAGGGAGAAGTATATGGTATACATGGGAGAAGTATATGGTATACAAGGGAGAAGTCTATGGTATACAAGGGAGAAGTCTATGGTATACCAGGGAGAAGTCTATGGTATACATGGAGAAGTCTATGGTATACCAGGGAGAAGTCTATGGTATACAAGGGAGAAGTCTATGGTATACCAGGGAGAAGTCTATGGTATACATGGAGAAGTCTATGGTATACAAGGGAGAAGTCTATGGTATACATGGAGAAGTCTATGGTATACAAGGGAGAAGTCTATGGTATACATGGGAGAAGTCTATGGTATACAAGGGAGAAGTATATGGTATACAAGGGAGAAGTTATGGTATACAAGGGAGAAGTCTATGGTATACAAGGGAGAAGTCTATGGTATACAAGGGAGAAGTCTATGGTATACCAGGGAGAAGTCTATGGTATACAAGGGAGAAGTCTATGGTATACAAGGGAGAAGTCTATGGTATACAAGGGAGAAGTCTATGGTATACATGGAGAAGTCTATGGTATACAAGGGAGAAGTCTATGGTATACAAGGGAGAAGTCTATGGTATACAAGGGAGAAGTCTATGGTATACAAGGGAGAAGTTATGGTATACAAGGGAGAAGTCTATGGTATACATGGAGAAGTCTATGGTATACAAGGGAGAAGTCTATGGTATACAAGGGAGAAGTCTATGGTATACAAGGGAGAAGTATATGGTATACAAGGGAGAAGTATTATGGTATACAAGGGAGAAGTATTATGGTATACCAGGGAGAAGTCTATGGTATACCAGGGAGAAGTATTATGGTATACAAGGGAGAAGTATATGGTATACAAGGGAGAAGTCTATGGTATACAAGGGAGAAGTATTATGGTATACAAGGGAGAAGTATATGGTATACATGGGAGAAGTATATGGTATACAAGGGAGAAGTATATGGTATACAAGGGAGAAGTATATGGTATACAAGGGAGAAGTCTATGGTATACAAGGGAGAAGTATTAGTATACAAGGGAGAAGTATATGGTATACAAGGGAGAAGTTATGGTATACAAGGGAGAAGTTATGGTATACAAGGGAGAAGTCTATGGTATACAAGGGAGAAGTATATGGTATACAGGGAGAAGTATATGGTATACAAGGGAGAAGTATTATGGTATACAAGGGAGAAGTCTATGGTATACAAGGGAGAAGTATTATGGTATACAAGGGAGAAGTCTATGGTATACAAGGGAGAAGTCTATGGTATACAAGGGAGAAGTCTATGGTATACAAGGGAGAAGTATTATGGTATACAAGGGAGAAGTCTATGGTATACAAGGGAGAAGTCTATGGTATACAAGGGAGAAGTCTATGGTATACAGGGAGAAGTCTATGGTATACAAGGGAGAAGTCTATGGTATACAGGAGAAGTCTATGGTATACAAGGGAGAAGTCTATGGTATACATGGAGAAGTCTATGGTATACAAGGGAGAAGTCTATGGTATACAAGGGAGAAGTCTATGGTATACATGGAGAAGTCTATGGTATACAAGGAGAAGTCTATGGTATACATGGAGAAGTCTATGGTATACAGGGAGAAGTCTATGTATACAAGGGAGAAGTCTATGGTATACAAGGGAGAAGTATATGGTATACAAGGGAGAAGTCTATGGTATACAAGGGAGAAGTCTATGGTATACAAGGGAGAAGTCTATGGTATACAAGGGAGAAGTCTATGGTATACAAGGGAGAAGTCTATGGTATACAGGAGAAGTCTATGGTTACAGGGAGAAGTCTATGGTATACAAGGGAGAAGTATTATGGTATACAAGGGAGAAGTCTATGGTATACAAGGGAGAAGTCTATGGTATACAAGGGAGAAGTATATGGTATACAAGGGAGAAGTCTATGGTATACAAGGGAGAAGTATTATGGTATACAAGGGAGAAGTATTATGGTATACCAGGGAGAAGTATATGGTATACAAGGGAGAAGTCTATGGTATACAAGGGAGAAGTCTATGGTATACAAGGGAGAAGTCTATGGTATACAAGGGAGAAGTATTATGGTATACAAGGGAGAAGTATTATGGTATACAAGGGAGAAGTCTATGGTATACAAGGGAGAAGTCTATGGTATACAAGGGAGAAGTATTATGGTATACAAGGGAGAAGTATTATGGTATACAAGGGAGAAGTCTATGGTATACAAGGGAGAAGTCTATGGTATACAAGGGAGAAGTCTATGGTATACAAGGGAGAAGTCTATGGTATACAAGGGAGAAGTATTATGGTATACCAGGGAGAAGTATATTGTATACATGGGAGAAGTCTATGGTATACATGGAGAAGTCTATGGTATACAAGGAGAAGTCTATGGTATACAAGGGAGAAGTATATGGTATACAAGGGAGAAGTATATGGTATACCAGGGAGAAGTCTATGGTATACAAGGGAGAAGTCTATGGTATACAAGGGAGAAGTATATGGTATACAAGGGAGAAGTCTATGGTATACAAGGGAGAAGTCTATGGTATACAAGGAGAAGTCTATGGTATACAAGGGAGAAGTATATGGTATACAAGGGAGAAGTCTATGGTATACAAGGGAGAAGTCTATGGTATACAAGGAGAAGTCTATGGTATACAAGGAGAAGTCTATGGTATACAAGGGAGAAGTCTATGGTATACAAGGGAGAAGTCTATGGTATACCAGGGAGAAGTCTATGGTATACATGGAGAAGTCTATGGTATACAAGGGAGAAGTCTATGGTATACAAGGGAGAAGTCTATGGTATACAAGGGAGAAGTATTATGGTATACAAGGGAGAAGTATTATGGTATACAAGGGAGAAGTCTATGGTATACAAGGGAGAAGTCTATGGTATACAAGGGAGAAGTCTATGGTATACAAGGGAGAAGTCTATGGTATACCAGGGAGAAGTCTATGGTATACAAGGGAGAAGTATTATGGTATACAAGGGAGAAGTATATGGTATACAGGGAGAAGTATTATGGTATACAAGGGAGAAGTCTATGGTATACAAGGGAGAAGTATTATGGTATACAAGGGAGAAGTCTATGGTATACAAGGGAGAAGTCTATGGTATACCAGGGAGAAGTCTATGGTATACAAGGGAGAAGTATTATGGTATACAAGGGAGAAGTCTATGGTATACAAGGGAGAAGTCTATGGTATACAAGGGAGAAGTCTATGGTATACAAGGGAGAAGTATATGGTATACAGGGAGAAGTATTATGGTATACAATGGAGAAGTCTATGGTATACAAGGGAGAAGTCTATGGTATACAAGGGAGAAGTCTATGGTATACAAGGGAGAAGTCTATGGTATACAAGGGAGAAGTCTATGGTATACAAGGGAGAAGTATTATGGTATACAAGGGAGAAGTCTATGGTATACAAGGGAGAAGTCTATGGTATACAAGGGAGAAGTCTATGGTATACAAGGGAGAAGTATATGGTATACAAGGGAGAAGTATATGGTATACAAGGGAGAAGTATTATGGTATACAAGGGAGAAGTCTATGGTATACAAGGGAGAAGTATTATGGTATACAAGGGAGAAGTCTATGGTATACCAGGGAGAAGTTATGTATACAGGAGAAGTCTATGGTATACATGGAGAAGTCTATGGTATACAAGGGAGAAGTATTATGGTATACAAGGGAGAAGTCTATGGTATACAAGGGAGAAGTCTATGGTATACCAGGGAGAAGTCTATGGTATACAAGGAGAAGTCTATGGTATACAAGGGAGAAGTCTATGGTATACAAGGGAGAAGTCTATGGTATACAAGGGAGAAGTCTATGGTATACAGGGAGAAGTCTATGGTATACAAGGGAGAAGTCTATGGTATACAGGGAGAAGTCTATGGTATACAAGGGAGAAGTCTATGGTATACAGGGAGAAGTATTATGGTATACAGGGAGAAGTCTATGGTATACAAGGAGAAGTCTATGGTATACAAGGGAGAAGTCTATGGTATACAGGGAGAAGTATATGGTATACCAGGGAGAAGTCTATGGTATACAAGGGAGAAGTATATGGTATACAAGGGAGAAGTATATTGTATACAAGGGAGAAGTCTATGGTATACCAGGGAGAAGTCTATGGTATACAAGGGAGAAGTATATTGTATACAAGGGAGAAGTATTATGGTATACCAGGGAGAAGTCTATGGTATACCAGGGAGAAGTCTATGGTATACCAGGGAGAAGTATATTGTATACAAGGGAGAAGTATTATGGTATACAAGGGAGAAGTCTATGGTATACAAGGGAGAAGTCTATGGTATACAAGGGAGAAGTATATTGTATACACGGGAGAAGTATATTGTATACACGAGAGAAATCTATGGTATACAAGGGAGAAGTATATGGTATACACAAGAGAAATCTATGGTATACAAGGGAGATGTCTATGGTATACAAGGGAGAAGTCTATGGTATACATGGGAGAAGTATATATATGGTATACAAGGGAGAAGTCTATGGTTGACTCAGCCATATTCTCTATGAAAACCTTTCTCCCCGAGTCCAAATTAGGGAGAAGTGAGGCAGCATATCAGCCTAAATCACCCTCTAGCTCATGCCCTGCAGGTATTCTAAAACAAATTGAGGGGGGGGGATAAAGTTTGCACCAACAAATTGAGGGGGGGGGGGTAAAGTTTGCACCAACAACTTAGGGTCATATTTTGACTGTCCAGCTATATACTATTAGTGGTGAAGTAAAACCCCAGGTGTTTTAGAGCAGTATTTCAGGGATGGACGGGTACCTGGGTAGAACCACTGACCTTCCGCATGCCAACTGGATAGCTTCCTCAAATGAAAGAATTGTGGGATTCGAACCTACAGCAGTGAGGGACAACGAGCATAACCACTCGGCCAGAAGGAACAGAGTTGGACTCAAACAAAATTAGAACATGTATATAAACCACTGGTGGCTTAGGTCAGCCAGTCTACCAATATAATCTACCATGGTGGCTTAGGTCAGCCAGTCTACCAATAGAATCTACCATGGTGGCTTAGGTCAGCCAGTCTACCAATAGAATCTACCATGGTGGCTTAGGTCAGCCAGTCTACCAATAGAATCTACCTGGTGGCTTAGGTCAGCAAGTCTACCAATAGAATATATGGTGGCTTAGGTCAGCCAGTCTACCAATAGAATCTATCTTAGGTCAGCCAGTCTACCAATAGAATCTACCTGGTGCTTAGGTCAGCCAGTCTACCAATAGAATCTATCTTAGGTCAGCCAGTCTACCAATAGAATCTATCTTAGGTCAGCCAGTCTACCATATAATCTACCATGGTGGCTTAGGTCAGCCAGTCTACCAATAGAATCTACCATGGTAGCTTAGGTCAGCCAGTCTACCAATATAATCTACCATGGTGGCTTAGGTCAGCCAGTCTACCAATAGAATTTACCATGGTGGCTTAGGTCAGCCAGTCTACCAATATAATCTACCATGGTGGCTTAGGTCAGCCAGTCTACCAATATAATCTACCATGGTGGCTTAGGTCAGCCAGTCTACCAATATAATCTATCTTAGGTCAGCCAGTCTACCAATAAATCTATCTTAGGTCAGCCAGTCTACCAATAGAATCTATCTTAGGTCAGCCAGTCTACCAATAGAATCTATCTTAGGTCAGCCAGTCTACCAATAGAATCTACCATGGTGGCTTAGGTCAGCCAGTCTACCAATATAATCTACCATGGTGGCTTAGGTCAGCCAGTCTACCAATAGAATCTATCTTAGGTCAGCCAGTCTACCAATAGAATCTATCTTAGGTCAGCCAGTCTACCAATAGAATCTATCTTAGGTCAGCCAGTCTACCAATAGAATCTATCTTAGGTCAGCCAGTCTACCAATAGAATCTATTCTTTCTGCAAATGTATCATACACGATTATTTACAGTCAAACCTGTCTTAAGCAGCCAGCCAAGGGAAACACAGAAAGTGGCTGCTTAGCACAGGTGGCTGCTTAATAGAGGTCAAATATATAATAAAACAACATATTGGGAATTTGGACATTGGCTACTTAATACAGGTTGGCTGCTTAATAGAGGTGACCACTAACAGGTTTCACTGTAGTTTCATCTGTTCAGAAGTGAGTTGGCAACTGTGTTTGTCTTGTGATAATAAAAAAAAATAATTCTACATAGCAGTGCAAGAGTGTCACAGCAGAAAAAGATTCTGGATCACAGTAGGTCACAACATGAAATGATGCTAGAGGATTAGTAGATTACTTTCACCCTAGAATCTCCCTCCTGCTGTGACACGCAACACTACCGACTAGAATCTAGAGATCACTGTGCTAGTTCTTACAAATTTATTTTGCTCGATTGCGAAACATGTTCTTACAACTTATATTAATCACTCTCGAGACCTCATTCATGATGGCATCCATCGCCACGAGGGAGAGAGAAGAGGCAATGTGGAATTTAAATGCATTGTCTAAGGGCACAATCGTAACGGCTACAGCTGGGCTCGAACTCCTGGCCTTTCGTATCTGAACGCGCTACCACTGCGCGATCATGACCACTGTGCTGATGGAGGTATAAACATCAGCCAGTGTTTATAATCCAACGCAACATAAAATAATCTTAATTTTGTTTTAAATAATTGCATTACAATGAAAAATGAAATATGCAGTATTCAAATTCATCTTCCATGGTTGACACATTATAAATTATACTTGCATATTTCTTCATTTGCATAATTCCTCGATAGCCGAAATGCTGCTTCTTGTTAATAAAATTACTATTAAAAGCATGTTCTTCAAATCACTTGTTTAAAGAACTGGGTTAAGACGTTATAAAAACAACATGTTACACTTTTAACGATAAAACTCTCATTTACAGACAAACATTTACCTTCAATGACTTTATTTGGTAAAGTTGCATACAAAACTCCTTATAATTTGCATAAAATCCAGGTGAGCCTCACATACTACACACACCAAGTAAGCTTTTGTTTCTCTCTCAGTCAAGATAGAACAACTGCCGTCATACGGTCGCTTACATCAACGACAAAATCACAGCCCAGGTTAAAGACACACTACACATGCAAATCATTACTATAAATAGATTTCCCCCAAAGTAGTCAAATTGACTTAAAATGGAATTTGAATAAGTTTTTTATTTCGAGATTACATTATCAATTCTATAAACTGACAAGGTAGTATTTATGATTAACTTAAAATTGTATTGTTGATGACATAAGCTGTTCGATGATCGAATCATAGCCCTAGGCTCTGGAGGTACACGAAAACTATATATGAAAATTGAAACTTAAGACCTAAGTTTAACATATGGAGAGTTGTTATGTTAGCTAGTGGGACAGTAAGGGTATAATCTCAAAAGCACACCTGCTGTTAAAGCACCCTTTTCTGTCAAAGACATCCCACAAGTTTTGGCGGGAAAATCTAATTTCGGTCTTGTTTAGTTTGTAAATATCAAGATCCAGCTCTTTCGTTCATATCTACAACAATAGAAAATTAAAATGAGTTTCATATGTTGTACAGACTGTCCTTTCAAACATGAAAATAAGTTAGTGTAATTTGATAACTGCAGATAATTCGGTTATGATAGTGTAAAACTGTTATTACTAGTAAGTGACAAACTATTTACATTCCTATTCTACTGAGACATAAAAATATAAACCAGACTAAGATAAAATTTTTAGATAAACTTTAATTTAATGTATCAATGCCGTGTTAGATATCGGCTATCAGCCAGCAGAACTACTTTTCTCAACCTACTTAAACTGTATATCACAATGTCACTTCCCCACTTACTGATTTTATGACTACATTATATTATCCGGATGGACAGAGATATATAAAGATGGCAGATAAAACTGGGGCTCTTACACAGACGGATCTGTAGCCCAGTGGTAACACATTGGACTGGTAATCCAGGGATCGCAGGTTCGATCCCGCGTCTAACCCTAATAAAATTAACAGTCTTTCAGATGGGACTTTAAACCGAGGTCTCGTGTCAGTGCTTTACACCGTGCACGTAAAAGAACCAGAGGAGACTCTGGAATGGGTCTCTCTCTGTATCATTGCACTATCCTCCAAAATCTAAAATGACTAATATCTTCAGGAGGCGTCGCTCATATGGGCAACCGGTAGCGACGATAAATAAACGTATAACACACTCTGGGGCTCTTAGTGGCCTCAGCTCCACTAAAATATAAAGGTCCATCTTCACATCATGTAACATACGAGTTATCTAAGAGGTAATCCATTGTTAAAATCTTTTAAAATGGCATAAAAAAGGCACCAAGCCAAAATCTGTTTCATGTATTAATAGCATATTGCCACTACACATTCTTTCGAAATAATTTCAACAATTATTTGTTCATCATTATAATGTAGTTTTGTGATCTGTAAATTCAAAGGTTAAGCCAAACAACCTGCTAATCATGTCTGAAGTGGCTTTTGCACAGCATAGAGCCAGAACAGACAGCACAGATCAGACAGCACAGATCAGGCAGCACCAATCAGACAGCACTGATCAGACAGATCAGATGGCACAGATCAGACATCACAGATCAGGCGACACCGATCAGACAGCACTGATCAGGCGACACCGATCAGACAGCACAGATCATGCAGACAGCACAGATGAGGCTCTATGCTGTTTGGATAGTGGAGCTAAGACACTTGGCTGAATATCAAACAACATAGATCTTGATCAGATGCGGCATTACGCTGCGGCTGATCTGGATCTGTGTTGTTTGCACATTCCTTCCAATTTATTCAGCTTTTGAATGGTTAAAATATGAATTTCCGATAATGGTTAGCCATGCTCTGGATAGCAAAATGTGTTTATTATTGTACTCTATTCTAATTATGCGATACTGTCCGATTCTGTCCGATAATTTAATTCATATAACCGAGTTATCCAAAATTAATAATAATGCCCAGGTGCAAAGGTATGTATGCATGTTCCATTTTTGTCAAACCGTTTGCATGGTCCTAGACATGTTGTCCTGGGCAGGCTTAGCCGACCTAAGCGGTTAACCAGTACAAAGCAAAGTATGTACGGTGCCTTGCTCTATGACACTACATACGTACCCCTACCGAGCATCAAACCCAGGACCCCTTGATTCCAAATCCAACACTCTACGACTGGACCACGGACGTCACACGATTAGCATGCTAGGTTGAAGCATCTTATTATATTATTCAGGATAAACAATGTTGTTTCACACATGGTGTTTGAGCTTGTTTACATAACTCTGTTATGTCATCAAATGTCATATTCATCTGTTTATTAGTTGATTTAATTTGTATCTGTTAGTATTTTAAACATTATTTATATAGCAAGTTTTAACAACTTATATTAATCACTCTCGTTGGACCGGATGAAAGCGTTTATGTGGTCATTCGAGTGGGAGGAAACCAGAGTACCCGGAGAAAACCAACCTGTCCGATCTGGCGACCACCGTACCATCTCACATACTTCATATCTGTTAGTACTGTTTGTATCTGTTAGCACTGTTTGTATATGTTAGTACTGTTTATATTTGTTAGTACTATTTGTATCTTGTTAGTGCTGTTTGCATCTTGTTAGTACTGTTTGTATATGTTAGTACTCTTTGTATCTGTTAGTACTGTTTGTATATGTTAGTACTGTTTGTATATGTTAGTACTGTTTGTATATGTTAGTACTGTTTGTATATGTTAGTACTATTTGTATCTTGTTAGTGCTGTTTGCATCTTGTTATTACTGTTTGTATATGTTAGTACTCTTTGTATCTGTTAGTACTGTTTATATGTGTTAGTACTATTTGTATCTTGTTAGTACTGTTTGCATCTTGTTAGTACTGTTTGTATCTGTTAGCACTGTTTGTATATGTTAGTACTGTTTGTATATGTTAGTACTGTTTGTATATGTTAGTACTGTTGTATATGTTAGTACTGTTTGTATATGTTAGTACTGTTTGTATCTGTTAGTACTGTTGTATATGTTAGTACTGTTTGTATATGTTAGTACTGTTTGTATCTGTTAGTACTGTTGTATATGTTAGTACTGTTTGTATATGTTAGTACTGTTGTATATGTTAGTACTGTTTGTATATGTTAGTACTGTTTGTATATGTTAGTACTGTTTGTATATGTTAGCACTGTTTGTATATGTTAGTACTGTTTGTATATGTTAGTACTGTTTGTATATGTTAGTACTGTTTGTACTGTTTGTATATGTTAGTACTGTTTGTATATGTTAGTACTGTTTGTACTGTTTGTATATGTTAGTACTGTTAGTATATGTTAGTACTGTTTGTACTGTTTGTATATGTTAGTACTGTTTGTATATGTTAGTACTGTTTGTACTGTTTGTATATGTTAGTACTGTTTGTATATGTTAGTACTGTTTGTACTGTTTGTATATGTTAGTACTGTTTGTATATGTTAGTACTGTTAGTACTGTTTGTATATGTTAGTACTGTTTGTATATGTTAGCACTGTTTGTATATGTTAGTAGTTGTATATGTTAGTACTGTTTGTATATGTTAGTACTGTTTGTATATGTTAGTACTGTTTGTATATGTTAGTACTGTTTGTATATGTTAGTACTGTTTGTATATGTTAGTACTGTTTGTTATGTTAGTACTGTTTGTATATGTTAGTACTGTTTGTATATGTTAGTACTGTTTGTATATGTTAGTACTGTTTGTATCTGTTAGTAGTTTGTATATGTTAGTACTGTTTGTATATGTTAGTACTGTTTGTATATGTTAGTACTGTTTGTATCTGTTAGTACTGTTTGTATCTGTTAGTACTGTTTGTATATGTTAGTACTGTTTGTATATGTTAGTACTGTTTGTATATGTTAGCACTGTTTGTATATGTTAGTACTGTTTGTATATGTTAGTACTGTTTGTATATGTTAGTACTGTTTGTATATGTTAGTACTGTTTGTATATGTTAGTACTGTTTGTATATGTTAGTACTGTTTGTATATGTTAGTACTGTTTGTATATGTTAGTACTGTTTGTATATGTTAGTACTGTTTGTATATGTTAGTACTGTTTGTACTGTTTGTATATGTTAGTACTGTTTGTATATGTTAGTACTGTTTGTACTGTTTGTACTGTTTGTATATGTTAGTACTGTTTGTATATGTTAGTACTGTTAGTACTGTTTGTATATGTTAGTACTGTTTGTATATGTTAGTACTGTTTGTATATGTTAGTACTGTTTGTATATGTTAGTACTGTTTGTACTGTTTGTATATGTTAGTACTGTTTGTACTGTTTGTATATGTTAGTAGTTTGTATATGTTAGTACTGTTTGTACTGTTTGTATATGTTAGCACTGTTTGTATATGTTAGTACTGTTTGTATATGTTAGTACTGTTTGTATATGTTATTACTGTTTGTATATGTTAGTACTGTTTGTATATGTTAGTACTGTTTGTATATGTTAGTACTGTTTGTATATGTTAGTACTGTTAGTACTGTTTGTATATGTTAGTACTGTTTGTATATGTTAGTACTGTTTGTATATGTTAGTACTGTTTGTATATGTTAGTACTGTTAGTACTGTTTGTATATGTTAGTACTGTTTGTATATGTTAGCACTGTTTGTATATGTTAGTACTGTTTGTATATGTTAGTAGTTTGTATTGTTAGTACTGTTAGTACTGTTTGTATATGTTAGTACTGTTTGTATATGTTAGTACTGTTAGTACTGTTTGTATATGTTAGTACTGTTTGTATATGTTAGTACTGTTTGTATATGTTAGTACTGTTTGTATATGTTAGTACTGTTTGTATATGTTAGTACTGTTTGTATATGTTAGTACTGTTTGTATATGTTAGTACTGTTTGTATATGTTAGCACTGTTTGTATATGTTAGTACTGTTTGTATATGTTAGTACTGTTTGTATATGTTAGTACTGTTTGTATATGTTAGTACTGTTTGTATATGTTAGTACTGTTTGTATATGTTAGCACTGTTTGTACTGTTTGTATATGTTAGTACTGTTTGTACTGTTTGTATATGTTAGTACTGTTTGTATATGTTAGTACTGTTTGTATATGTTAGTAGTTTGTATATGTTATTACTGTTTGTATATGTTAGTACTGTTTGTATATGTTAGTACTGTTTGTATCTGTTAGTACTGTTTGTATATGTTAGTACTGTTTGTATATGTTATTACTGTTTGTATATGTTAGTACTGTTTGTACTGTTTGTATATGTTAGCACTGTTTGTATATGTTAGTACTGTTTGTATCTATTAGTACTGTTTGTATATGTTAGTACTGTTTGTATATGTTAGTACTGTTGTATATGTTAGTACTGTTTGTATATGTTAGTACTGTTTGTATATGTTAGTACTGTTGTATCTGTTAGTACTGTTTGTATATGTTAGTACTGTTTGTATATGTTAGTAGTTTGTATATGTTAGTACTGTTTGTATATGTTAGTACTGTTTGTACTGTTTGTATATGTTAGCACTGTTTGTATATGTTAGTACTGTTTGTATCTGTTAGTACTGTTTGTATATGTTAGTACTGTTTGTATATGTTAGCACTGTTTGTATATGTTAGTACTGTTTGTATATGTTAGTACTGTTTGTATATGTTAGTACTGTTTGTATCTGTTAGTACTGTTTGTATATGTTAGTACTGTTTGTATATGTTAGTACTGTTTGTATATGTTAGTACTGTTTGTATATGTTAGTACTGTTTGTATATGTTAGTACTGTTTGTATATGTTAGTACTGTTTGTATATGTTAGTACTGTTTGTATATGTTAGTACTGTTTGTATATGTTAGTACTGTTTGTATATGTTAGTACTGTTTGTATATGTTAGTACTGTTTGTATATGTTAGTACTGTTTGTACTGTTTGTATATGTTATTACTGTTTGTATATGTTAGTACTGTTTGTATATGTTAGTACTGTTTGTATATGTTAGTACTGTTTGTATATGTTAGTACTGTTTGTATCTGTTATTACTGTTTGTATATGTTAGTACTGTTTGTATATGTTAGTACTGTTTGTATCTGTTAGTACTGTTTGTATATGTTAGTACTGTTTGTATATGTTAGTACTGTTTGTATATGTTAGTACTGTTTGTATATGTTAGTACTGTTTGTATATGTTAGTACTGTTTGTATATGTTAGTACTGTTGTATATGTTAGTACTGTTTGTATATGTTAGTACTGTTGTATATGTTAGTACTGTTTGTATATGTTAGTACTGTTTGTATATGTTAGTACTGTTTGTATATGTTAGTAGTTTGTATATGTTAGTACTGTTTGTATATGTTAGTACTGTTTGTATATGTTAGTACTGTTTGTATATGTTAGTACTGTTTGTATATGTTAGTACTGTTGTATATGTTAGTACTGTTTGTATCTGTTAGTACTGTTGTATATGTTAGTACTGTTTGTATATGTTAGTACTGTTTGTATCTGTTAGTACTGTTTGTATATGTTAGTACTGTTTGTATATGTTAGCACTGTTTGTATATGTTAGTACTGTTTGTATCTGTTAGTACTGTTTGTATATGTTAGTACTGTTTGTATATGTTAGTACTGTTTGTATCTGTTAGTACTGTTTGTATATGTTAGTACTGTTTGTATATGTTAGTACTGTTTGTATATGTTAGTACTGTTTGTATATGTTAGTACTGTTTGTATATGTTAGTACTGTTTGTATATGTTAGTACTGTTTGTATATGTTAGTTAGTTTGTATATGTTAGTACTGTTTGTATATGTTAGTAGTTTGTATATGTTAGTACTGTTTGTATATGTTAGTAGTTTGTTATGTTAGTAGTGTGTATATGTTAGTACTGTTTGTATATGTTAGTACTGTTTGTATATGTTAGTACTGTTTGTATATGTTAGTAGTTTGTATATGTTAGTACTGTTTGTATATGTTATTACTGTTTGTATCTGTTAGTACTGTTTGTATATGTTAGTACTGTTTGTATATGTTAGTACTGTTTGTACTGTTTGTATATGTTAGTACTGTTTGTATATGTTAGTACTGTTTGTACTGTTTGTATATGTTAGTACTGTTAGTATATGTTAGTACTGTTTGTACTGTTTGTATATGTTAGTACTGTTTGTATATGTTAGTACTGTTTGTACTGTTTGTATATGTTAGTACTGTTTGTATATGTTAGTACTGTTTGTACTGTTTGTATATGTTAGTACTGTTTGTATATGTTAGTACTGTTTGTATATGTTAGTACTGTTTGTACTGTTTGTATATGTTAGCACTGTTTGTATATGTTAGTACTGTTTGTATATGTTAGTACTGTTTGTATATGTTAGTACTGTTTGTATATGTTAGTAGTTTGTATATGTTAGTACTGTTTGTATATGTTAGCACTGTTTGTATATGTTAGTACTGTTTGTATATGTTAGTACTGTTTGTACTGTTTGTATATGTTAGCACTGTTTGTATATGTTAGCACTGTTTGTATATGTTAGTACTGTTTGTACTGTTTGTATATGTTAGCACTGTTTGTACTGTTTGTATATGTTAGTACTGTTTGTACTGTTTGTATATGTTAGCACTGTTTGTATATGTTAGCACTGTTTGTATATGTTAGTACTGTTTGTACTGTTTGTATATGTTAGCACTGTTTGTATATGTTAGCACTGTTTGACGGCGGAGGGGACTTATACACAGTGGTATAAAATTAAATTTCCTTTTTTCCAGATTTTATATTGCATTAAATTAAAATTTATTATAAAAACACAATTGGATTATATTCTGTTAATTTATAAACTATTTATTCTTATTGGTTGTAGTAATAAATTGGCTTACTCTCCCTACTGGCAAACCCCATATGGGCAAGTGATTATTCGTGATGATGATTGAGCTTATTTACCCTCGCATCCGGCGAACCATATGGATGAACGATGTGATGATGATTGAGCTTATTTACCCTCGCATCCGACGAACCATATGGATGAACGATGTGATGATGATTGAGCTTATTTACCCTCGCATCCGGCGAACCATATGGATGAACGATGTGATTATTCATGATGATGATTGAGCTTATTTACCCTCGCCTCCGGAGAACCATGTGGGCGAACGATGTGATTATTCATTTTAAGCTAGCTGCGTGTGTGTATTACGTTTATTTATCGTCGCTACCGGTTGCCCATATGAGCGATGCCTCCTGAAGAGATTAGTCATTTTAGATTTTGGAGGATAGTGCAATGATACAGACAGAGTCATTCCAGAGTCTCCTCTGGTTCTTTTACGTGCACAGTGTACAGCACCAACACGAGACCTCGGTTTAATGTCGCATCTGAAAGACTGTTCATTTTATTAGGGGCAGACGGGGGATCGAACCTGCGATCCCTGGATTACTACAGATCCGTCCAGCTGCCTTTTCAAATAATAAATTTTGTATTTATGAGGAGGCAATTCTTTTTCCATTGCAAACACATAATCAAATAACAATTAAACCATAAAATTATATGTATATTTAAATTTTATGAAAATATTACAAACTCAATTCTTATATTAAATCAGATTATAAATCCACATAGCTGACATCTTAATATTTGAATTACCTCCCTTTATTTATAAATGTATTATCTTGACATCTTAATATTTGAATTACCTCCCTTTTTTATAAATTATAATCTCGACATCTAATATTTTAATTACCTCCCTTTATAAATTATTATCTCAAAATGTTAACATATGAATTATCTACCTTTATTTATAAATTATAATCTCGACATCTAATATTTTAATTATCTCCCTTTATTTTATAAATTTATTATCTTGACATCTTAATATTTATTGTAGTGTTAACTTCAAAAAAGCTTTATAAAAGCATGTCTTTGATAGTTCAAAGCCTTTAGATAATTTGGTGGAGGTCACCTAGTCATTATTCTTGTGAAATTGATCATCAATTTCCGACACTGGTTTTAGAGATTCTCTTAATTTTCAACATATTTTAGTCATATAGCATAGCCACCTAAGATCCTTATCTTCTGACAGACCAATTAACATTCAACTGATTTGATAAAAGGCCTCACACTGTGACCATTTCTGTGGAATCAACTGAGATTTGAACCATTGATTTAAATGACCTTGATACTACTCATTAGTGATAAACCGATTATCGCTAAGTCGCCGACAATCGTTCGCCAGCATGGACATCGGCGATAATCGATTGTGAAAATGTGTAATCGATTATAATCAACGAGTCTTTTTTTTTTTTTTTTGAACCACGTTTAAGGCCCGTTTATTTTCCTCGTCATAGGTGACCTGTGGGTCGAGGGCATCCCACAAGCACCTTACAATAATGTACATTTTTTAACGAGTAGAATAAACAAACGGCATGAATAATAGTGTATATAAAATATATCAAGTCATTATCATGTTGGCCTTAAAGTGCTGAAAAAATGTTCAGTTACACTTAGAAAAAAAAAAGAAGAGAAAAGTGGTCTGCAGCCTACATTCTACCAAGTGATTGATGACAATTATTTTCAATATAATTTTAAATTAAAACTTTTTAGCATATTGCTTCCATATTTCGTCAAATTCAAATAATTTGTTCTGTATTGAAGCTGTCTCAAGTTCAGTATCATATAATAGTTTTAATCGACACATCAGATGTTGAACGGATGGTTTTATGTCTTTATTTTTGTCTCTTACTTTTATGTTTGTTTATACCTCAAATAAAACTACGATTTACTATTGGCTGTGTTTTATTAGCATTGCACGTTTGCAACAACAATTCTAACTGTATCTAGTACTAGACTTTTCACTAGTATGTCACTAAGTGTTCTGTCCTCTATTAACTAAAAACTAATTTTATATCAGGTGGCAGTCCAGTAACTTAAAGTCTAGTACTCAGATGTAACTGAGTAACTAATTTGTCGAAACTAGTAACTTGTAAGTAATTTATTAGTACTAAATAGATTGTTAAACTCACAAATTAGATGGAATGATTTTGATTTATAACTATATCAATTGCCTGATTAATAATCGATTATCTAATCAGCTTACCCGTCCGATTATTCCGATTAATCGATTATGGATTTTGAAACCGATGCACATCACTACTACTCATGAGTGCCATATGACAACCCTAATTAATGGTTTACCTCATTAATTGTAGCTACTTTGGAAAAGGGTCACACACATATCAACCATTTCTGTGAATTTCCATTTATTTGACATTCCAATGCAAGGAGGTGGGTATGTATGGATGACAGATCAGTTACCGGGTACAATAGATCAAGTATATCAGGACTCGAAACCAACACTCGCAAGCTTGCAAAATGCGATTGAAATATTCATTTAGCGAATAAATGTTCAGCCGCTTGAAATTTTTTGCAAGTGTAAAATATTGGGTTACTACAAACACATCGGTATTATTTTCAAACTTAAGCAATGAAAAATACTCAATGTAAAAAAAAACCCAACCCTTATTCATGTTCTAAATTACTATCATGTCTAAATGAAATGGGATACTATACCGTATTTACCGATGCATAACACGCTAGCATGTATAATGCAAACCTACTCTAATTACTAATGACCTTTCTGCCGATTTTGATTGACAGCTGGCGTTAGCCAATCGCATCGCACCATTCGCGCACACCCCCGGCAACGGTTTATCGCCGCCATCTTGTTAGACAAACAATGCATATTAGACAAACTAGTAACGAGTAGACACATTTGAAAAGGCGTGAATTTGATCGAAAATACTGGTTTTAAATTGTTTTAATGATGTTGAAAATGTGTAGCTTTGGTATGTGGGTTAGTTATAGTACAAAATTAGTCGATATCCTGGTGATCGACGTTAAATTCAACCCATTTCAAAATCCTTGGACAAATCTAAAAGTGTGTATATGAACCACAAAATACCAGACAGCTGCTTTAAAAACAATGCATCTATAAAAACACCGACTGACCCCATATAGTCATTCTTTTATCGCAAACACAGCAACCAAATTTAAGCGTGTCACACTGTTTATTTGGAGTAATCAACAACTTACCGGTACATCACAGAGACCGCCGACATAATATCCCGATATCAAGATCAAAGTATTGCACATCGGAATTTAGCACTGATTGTGCTAATAATTGGTCAATTATAAAATGTGTGCACACAATTATAGTATTGATTACTACACCGAGTCATTGTTTTATCGTTCTGTCAGACAAACGAGTTATTTAGTAAAATTTTAATCAAATCTGATAACGAGTGATCGTGATCTGAAAAAATAATTACAAATTAATTAATGCTGTCTGTCATTGACAATGGTGAAAAGATGTAGTTACGAGCTGTGTGACAGTGATAGTAGATATCCAGATCGATTGATAGGTGACGTTTAATTCGTGCCATTTCCAAAACCTAAGACAAATCTTGACAAATGTCTAAGGTGGATTAAGTTGTGTGGACGACCAAACGACCAACTGAATACATCCAACATTAATGTAAACATATATATTTGCACACAAGTAAGTTGAAATTAATTTATTTATGCATAATAAAATATTTCGAAAAAATATATTCTGCATTTATAGATCTACTGTTCACAAGAGATATGTGAGTATAATGGTGATTACAATTATACATGTGGTTCATACATATTGTCGTGGATGGTGGACTAGGGATCAGATAGTAGTAATAGTACCCATGCATGTGCAGAGCTGTGGGATTCCCATATTAACTCAGTGAACGTACTGGTGTTCAGTTTTTTGGGCCTAATGTTCGAGTCTTCTAGGAGGCATAGGGTCGAGTCTCTCAAGACGGTGGCATATTTCATTTCTTTTAATGTCAAAGTTGACACGATGTGGTTGTTCACTCTTCCGTTGACTGCGAAAGCATTTTCCACGAACACTTAACATGCCCTCATCCGTTAAATATATCTGTACATTAGAGAAATAACCTTCACTAAAGAACCTAAACACTTGTTGACTTGCTTTCAACAAGATATTAATATCTGGGTAAAATAAAACTGAGAAATTCCACGGAATTTTATCTAGATTAACTCATTGCAGGTCTGCGTTAGACGCCATTTTGTTAGATAGCTTGTCTCGCGTGGTTACAGCGAGTACCTGTAACTATGGGGGGCGTGCCTAAGTAGCGTTTGCAGAAAGGTCAATTACTATCATGTCTAAATGAAATGGGATAAAATACCATATTTACCGATGCATAACATGCTAGCATGTATAATGCAAACCTACTCTAAATTACTATCATGTCTAAATGAAATGGGATAATATACCGTATTTACCGATGCATAACACGCTATCATGTATAACGCAAACATACTTTTTGGCATGAATGTCATAATTGGTGAAATTTCGTATTTTCAAAGGGGCATAGCTCAAAAATGTTTGGCAAATTGGTAAATAGTCTATAGTATAAATGTCTAGTCATATTTTAGGAGAGAATTTACATTCAATTCCAGGTCAAAATGTTACGAGAATGGAATGACAACCGAGACAAAAACTGCCGGAAGCATTATCATTATGACATTTTCACTGCCTTCTACCAGCATCAGTTTTCAGTACATTATCTTGTGCTGGTGTACATTTATGTCACGTTATTTTCATATTGACTGCATAGATATGTAACCTAGGTGATAAGGATATGCAGCCAGTATGGGAGTCGAAACCGGGTCCTCTTGCTTACAGGGCGACTGATCTACCGACTGAGCTAATATAAAACCAGGCTGCCTACATATCTCACATAATGGTTTATATGCACACTCCCTCGCCAAATTGGAATTCTTCCATGAATTTCTAGTGGGATATATATATATATAAATGTATATATAGATACATTGCGAAATATCTCTATAATATTTTTCAAAGAGGAGAGCTGTGTAACGCAGGTGAAATAAACCTGCAACCAGTCCGGGACCCGAACTTGGGGCCTCTAACTTACAGAGTGAATGCTCTACCACTGAGCTAACCGGGCTGCCTACATATCATCTTACATATTGGGTTAACAACTTAGCATAAAAACCGCTACAGAGTACAGACAGAACTATCTCTATCATAACACTATAATATTATATGACCACAATTGACCACAATTAAGAAAATGGGGCCAAATAAGAAAACCGATAATTTAATGTTTTCTCAAACTCTCCTGCATACTCTGGGACATTTTTGTCTTTTTTCCCTCTAAAGATTATTTAATGTCACTACCGGTTGTCCATTTGTTACATACATGTAAAAGACTTACATAAAGTACATACATGTACATATTTATGGGGAGGGGCAAGAACTTGTGGCCCAACCCATTTGCTAATTATTTATCGGTTATACGATTGTTATTGTTATATACATGTATATAGAACAATAAAATATTATCAAATCATAAAGATTTACATAAAGTACATACATGTAAAAGATTTACATAAAGTACATACATGTAAAAGATTTACATAAAGTACATACATGTAAAAGATTTACATAAAGTACATACATGTAAAAGATTTACATAAAGTACATACATGTAAAAGATTTACATAAAATACATACATGTAAAAGATTTACATAAAGTACATACATGTAAAAGATTTACATAAAGTACATACATGTAAAAGATTTACATAAAATACATACATGTAAAAGATTTACATAAAGTACATACATGTAAAAGAAAGTTTTGCAGCTATTTGTCAAGTACAAGTTATTATTATTTTTATAACCTTTATGAATACAGTGTCGTAATTTTCATGGTTTTACTGCATATATATGTGCTGCTATGGTAACACATTTAAGTTATAAAACATTATTTTTTACCAAAAAATAAAAATGTACAAAAACTGACAAAGCTTTTTTAACAAATGAATTGTGAAGTATATCTGCAAAACTATTTCTTCAACATTTAATATTAATCAGGTGTTTACTACCTGCCATAAAAAGCTGTAGGGAGTTTAATTGTTAATTTAGGCTAACCTCAACCCACTTATGTGACCCCCCCATAAACCAACAACTCCTCCATAACAACCGCTTGCTTTGCTCCAGTGGTTGTACGGTTTAGAGAGGTTTCATTGAAGTACACCTGGTATACCAGCCATTAATGCCAAGCCATTCTAAAACTGTAACAATTGGAATGCTGCCTAGTTTCTGTACGCCCATTTCTCTGTCTCTTTTGTCAACCTTGCAGAACTGACCTGCAACACACACTGAACATAAGGTCAGCAGGAATATTTCACAACACACACTAACACTGCACATAAGGTGGGTGATCAGCAGGAATATTTCACAACACACACTAACACTGAACATAAGGTGGGTGATCAGCAGGAATATTTCACAACACACACTAACACTGCACATAAGGTGGGTGATCAGCAGGAATATTTCACAACACACACTAACACTGAACATAAGGTGGGTGATCAGCAGGAATATTTCACAACACACACTAACACTGAACATAAGGTGGGTGATCAGCAGGAATATTTCACAACACACACTAACACTGCACATAAGGTGGGTGATCAGAAGGAATATTTCACAACACACACTAACACTGAACATAAGGTGGGTGATCAGCAGGAATATTTCACAACACACACTAACACTGCACATAAGGTGGGTGATCAGCAGGAATATTTCACAACACACACTAACACTGAACATAAGGTGGGTGATCAGCAGGAATATTTCACAACACACACTAACACTGAACATAAGGTGGGTGATCAGCAGGAATATTTCACAACACACACTAACACTGAACATAAGGTGGGTGATCAGCAGGAATATTTCACAACACACACTAACACTGCACATAAGGTGGGTGATCAGCAGGAATAATTCACAACACACACTAACACTGCACATAAGGTGGGTGATCTGCAGGAATATTTGGAAAACACACTAACACTGCACATAAGTTGGGTGATCAGCAGGAATATTTGGAAAACACACGAACACTGCACATAAGGTGGGTGATCAGCAGGAATATTTTACCACACACACTAACACTGCACCTAAGGTGGGTGATCAGCAGGAATATTTGGAAAACACAATTTTGGCCAATCTGTCCTTTTGCCCCCTAAGCAGGACTTTGACCTTCAAGTTACCACCCTGTGTGTATTTCACAACACATCTGTTTACATGTACATTTGGTGTGGCTTCATCATTGTGACCTAAAAATGAGTGGGAAGAATGAACAAGCAATCCTTGCAAAGTATGTTATAGTCAATGACACTGTTATCTATTGAAAGTTCAGCCATTTTTTATATGGAAATAAATATTATTACCAGGGTAATTGACAATACATGTTAACATGTAAATGGCTCACCACCTGTCACTTTATATGAAATACAACTTCAAAAGTTTATGAAACTGTAGTTTATACATATTTATTTTAGCTCGATTGCGAAACAAGTTCTTACAACTTATATTAATCACTCTCGAGACCTCATTCCTGATGGAATCCATCGTCACGAGGGAGAGAGAAGAGGCAACATGGAATTTAAATGCCTTGCGGACACAATCATAATGGCTCCAGCGGGACTCAAACTCCGGACCTTCCGCACCTGAAGCGAACACGCTGCACTGCGCTCTCATGACTTCCACTATGAAACTGTAAGGAGTACATTGTACGTTAATTACAGTTATGTACCAATAATATTACAGTTGTGTGCGAGTCATAAATGTAGTGACAATTAATTAATAATATTAATTGCCATATATTTATCCTTGCCTCCATAAATTTACCGTGACACACCCACAATTACTAGGAAAGAGGTAGCCATATAAGCAAGTTGCTTTCTCCTCAATCCTACATGTATTTTCTTATTGTGATCATTATACTATGTATATTCATTGAAATAAAAAAAATAAAAAAATAAATATTGTTTAACCCTTTCAACCCCACAGGCCTCTAAATAGGCTTATGAAAAGTTTTTTGCCAGTAATAATTATTACTATTTTTAGATCAAATTACCCATTGGAAAAGTTTTTTGCCAGTAATAATTATTACTATTTTTAGATCAAATTACCCATTTTGATACATGAACTGATCCAAATGTAATTTTGTTATTAATTTATTGGTCTAAAAATATCATGGACTAGTCCATGTCAGTTACTTGGGGTTGAAAGGGTTAAACTAAACCCACAATTACTGTTTATGACTTATTTTCCCCAAGTCAAGTTTTTATACAAATACCGTCCATACACCCGTATAAGACGACCTCCCCCCCCCTCCCCCTCCCCCTACTTTGGTCTTGAAATCTGTTGGGTTTGGCATGCACGCGCATATACATGTCTCCTCTGGTCTTTTTACGTGCACGGTGTAAAGCACCGACACAAGACCTCGGTTTAATGTCCCATCTGAAAGACTGTTAATTTTATTAGGGTCAGACGGGGGATCGAACCTGCGATCCCTGGATTACCAGTCCAGCGTGTTTACCACTGGACTACAGTTCTGTCTGTAGGGGTTGATAAAATGGACACCAGACACAAGTATAAATTGCATGTTTAAAGTTGAAATTTTTTCAGTGTCCAGGTGCTTGCTTTCATTTCTAAAACGTAATTATGGATTTAAAAATATTTTTTTTAGAAGCCACATTGAGGTCATAATCTGGTGCTAAAAAAGTTGTCTTATAGGCGAGTATTGGACGGTAGTTTTGCGACAGCATCTTGTGGGTTCTAGCTTACTGTGCCCTGCCATTTGAGCTATTGAGGATGGATACAGTGTCAGCCTTGTAACCAAGAGGTTTGTGCGGCCCCGAGACCCATCAAAACAACAGTAGTGGAATCCTTAAAGCAGCATTACATCGTATGAAATAAAAGATATTTGAAAAATTCAATTTTTACGTATGGGTAGCAATGCTGCTACACATTATATTACATATAAGTACATTATACTTTGTATGCTTATGTTCATTTGGTAAACAGTGTTTTTTTGCGATAAAACAAACTTGAAACCGAAAGTAGGACTTCCCGAGTCGATCAGTCACGCACTTGTTTACAACCGGAATGCATCGTCCGCACTTGTTTACATTCGCAATGCATCGTCCCCATTTGTTCCACGTTGTCTTTTTTAATTAAATTACTTGATATGTTGATTCATACCTCTGTTAGCTAAGTCTTTTAGGGACATTTCTACATCCCCGCGAGGGGTTCGACATTAGAGGAAGATAGATAGATAGATAGATAGATAGATAGTATTTCATGTTCAAAATATATATGTTGTTTTCTACATCCTCTGTTGTTTCACGCATGCGCGCTGTGCGTGTTTACATTTCGTGTGTTGATAAACAAATTCGAGTATACGACGGTTTAAATTTATTGGAATTTTATCGTTTCTGAGCGACTATTTCGATTTTTGTAAACACACACACATTAGTATTTATATTTTACCCAAAACATCCTTATTACGATGTAATGCTGCTTTAAACTAATGCATTTGATCAGATATGATGATACAGAATATCATGCATAACGATCAGTAGTAAAATATAATCAATACGATTATATGAATATTGATAATATTTGGTTATTAGTTTGCTCCAAATACTCTAAAAAGGTTAGAAATTGTGTTGAGAGTAAATATACTAGACAAAGTAAACGCACACCTACATTATATACTAGAGGACAAAGTAAACGCACACCTACATTATATACTAGAGGACAAAGTAAACGCACACCTACATTATATACTAGAGGACAAAGAAAACGCACACCTACAATATATACTAGAGGACAAAGTAAACTCACACTACATTTAGGGACAAAGTAACGCAACCTACATTATATACTAGAGGACAAAGTAAACGCACACCTACATTATATACTAGAGGACAAAGTAAACGCACACCTACATTATATACTAGAGGACAAAGTAAACGCACACCTACATTATATACTAGAGGACAAAGTAAACGCACACCTACATTATATACTAGAGGACAAAGTAAACGCACACCTACATTATATACTAGAGGACAAAGTAAACACACACCTACATTATATACTAGAGGACAAAGTAAACACACACCTACATTATATACTAGAGGACAAAGTAAACGCACACCTACATTATATACTAGAGGACAAAGTAAACGCACACCTACATTATATACTAGAGGACAAAGTAAACACACACCTACAATATATACTAGAGCACAAAGTAAACGCACACCTACATTATATACTAGAGGACAAAGTAAACGCACACCTACATTATATACTAGAGGACAAAGTAAACACACACCTACAATATATACTAGAGGACAAAGTAAACGCACACCTACATTATATACTAGAGGACAAAGTAAACACACACCTACATTATATACTAGAGGACATAGAAAACCACACCTACATATATACTAGAGGACATAGAAAACCAACCTACAGTATATACTAGAGGACAAGTAAACGCACACCTACATTATATACTAGAGGACATAGTAAACGCACACCTACATTATATACTAGAGGACAAAGTAAACGCACACCTACATTATATACTAGAGGACAAAATAAACGCACACCTACATTATATACTAGAGGACAAAGTAAACGCACACCTACATTATATACTAGAGGACATAGACAATGCACACCTACATTATATACTAGAGGACAAAGTAAACGCACACCTACATTATATACTAGAGGACAAAGTAAACGCACACCTACATTATATACTAGAGCACATAGTAAACGCACACCTACATTATATACTAGAGGACATAGTAAACGCACACCTACATTATATACTAGAGGACATAGTAAACACACACCTACATTATATACTAGAGACATAGTAAACCACACCTACATTATATACTAGAGCACATAGTAAACGCACACCTACATTATATACTAAGGACAAGTAAACCACACCTACAAAGTAAACACACACCTACAATATATACTAGAGGACAAAGTAAACGCACACCTACATTATATACTAGAGGACAAAGTAAACACACACCTACATTATATACTAGAGGACATAGAAAACACACACCTACAGTATATACTAGAGGACATAGAAAACACACACCTACAGTATATACTAGAGGACATAGTAAACGCACACCTACATTATATACTAGAGGACATAGTAAACGCACACCTACATTATATACTAGAGGACAAAGTAAACGCACACCTACATTATATACTAGAGGACAAAATAAACGCACACCTACATTATATACTAGAGGACAAAGTAAACGCACACCTACATTATATACTAGAGGACATAGACAATGCACACCTACATTATATACTAGAGGACAAAGTAAACGCACACCTACATTATATACTAGAGGACAAAGTAAACGCACACCTACATTATATACTAGAGCACATAGTAAACGCACACCTACATTATATACTAGAGGACAAAGTAAACACACACCTACATTATATACTAGAGGACAAAGTAAACGCACACCTACATTATATACTAGAGGACAAAGTAAACGCACACCTACATTATATACTAGAGGACAAAGTAAACGCACACCTACATTATATACTAGAGGACAAAGTAAACGCACACCTACATTATATACTAGAGGACAAAGTAAACGCACACTTCGGATAAGTGTGTTTTTACATGCAAAACAATAACTATATAAATACATAGTTTTAAGCAAGACACTTAAATTCCCATTGCTTCTTCCCGTTCACTCACGACGATGTATTACATCATGAATGAGGTCTCGAGAGCGATTATTCTAATGATCTAAAAACTTCTTTCGCAACTGAGCTTAAATAAATTTGCATAAACTATCAAGGCCTCTCTGTCCCTGAGAACTGAGTTTTGCTTTGTTTGTATTTGGTATTATGGCCAGTCAACACTGTCATGGTTAGAGACAGCCAGCCCAGAGAGGTGTGATAGCATAATATGGCAGATTAGACACAGTACACAAGACCGATTTTAGTCTCATCCAAGACTTACAAGACTGGGAAAAACTAGAAATTATGACAAAGGCTCCGGACAGGGTCTGAGGGATCAAATCCATCGAATCCATGATGCTGGGTAGTCCAGTCAACCATTTTACGGTAGTGCCTCTTTTCGCTCAATGACAACTTCTTTACAATGAATATGGAACAGATATCACTACTGCCTTGCAACATACAGCTGCAAAGTTAGTTTATTCTCAGGAGAGTTTTGAGGAAATGAGCAGCCTTCACCAACTACCTCTCCGACCTCAAACATACCATGTCACATACAACTTTTTTACTAAGACCTCCATCCCTGCGAAAATATAGCAGGTTTATAGCAAAACTAATGCCACACAAAAATTATTAATAAAATGTTTTCAAGACATTTAATCAACTCTGTACCTACTACCTACATAAGGGGAATAACTCATCAAAACAACTTTAGAAGATAAAAGTACCAATTATATCCCTTAGATCATGGCCAGAGTAGAAATGTATCCACTTAATTACAACAAGTAAAAATGTGCTCACTTAATAACTCGAAAATGACAGAGTCTAGGTCACTGAAACTTTATCAGTTGACAGGGAAGTTGTTGGTGGCCAGTATATGACTATATTGATCACTGAAACTTTATCAGTTGACAGGGAAGTTGTTGGTGGCCAGTAGATGACTCTATGTCGATTTGGGGTCATTAAATTAAAGGTCAAAGAAGCTGTAATCTCAGCCGTGAGCAGTTCCAGTCCAAAAATAGTTATTGTAATCACAGACTCACAGACAAAAAATCACAAATGAAAAAGTGAATGAGGTATTGCCATGCCTACAAAATACCTACTGGATACAGTGATGTGTGTATACCTGAGAGTATGCCAGCAAGGTGTGTGACATGACACAAAGTGGGTGTATATACCTGAAAGTGTGCCCGCAAGGTGTGTGACATGACACAACGTGGGTGTGTATACCTGAAAGTATGCCAGCAAGGTGTGTGACATGACACAAAGTGGGTGTGTATACCTGAAAGTGTGCCAGCAAGGTGTGTGACATGACACAAAGTGGGTGTGTATACCTGAAAGTGTGCCCGCAAGGTGTGTGACATGACACAAAGTGGGTGTGTATACCTGAAAGTACGCCAGCAAGGTGTGTGACATGACACAAAGTGGGTGTGTATACCTGAAAGTATGCCAGCAATGTGTGTGACATGACACAAAGTGGGTGTGTATACCTGAAAGTATGCCAGCAATGTGTGTGACATGACACAACGTGGGTGTGTCTATACCTGAAAGTATGCCAACAATGTGTGTGACATGACACAAAGTGGGTGTATACCTGAAAGTGTGCCAGCAATGGGTGTGACATGACACAAAGTGGGTGTGTATACATGAAAGTGTGCCAGCAAGGTGTGTGACATGACACAAAGTGGGTGTGTATATACCTGAAAGTGTGCCAGCAATGTGTGTGACATGACACAAAGTGGGTGTAGTGTGTATATACCTGAAAGTATGCCAGCAATGTGTGTGACATGACACAAAGTGGGTGTGTATACCTGAAAGTATGCCAGCAATGTGTGTGACATGACACAAAGTGGGTGTGTATACCTGAAAGTATGCCAGCAATGTGTGTGACATGACACAACGTGGGTGTGTCTATACCTGAAAGTATGCCAGCAATGTGTGTGACATGACACAAAGTGGGTGTATACCTGAAAGTGTGCCAGCAATGTGTGTGACATGACACAAAGTGGGTGTGTATACCTGAAAGTATGCCAGCAAGGTGTGTGACATGACACAAAGTGGGTGTATATACCTGAAAGTGTGCCCGCAAGGTGTGTGACATGACACAAAGTGGGTGTGTATACCTGAAAGTGTGCCCGCAAGGTGTGTGACATGACACAAAGTGGGTGTGTATACCTGAAAGTGTGCCCGCAAGGTGTGTGACATGACACAAAGTGGGTGTGTATACCTGAAAGTGTGCCCGCAAGGTGTGTGACATGACACAAAGTGGGTGTGTATACCTGAAAGTATGCCAGCAAGGTGTGTGACATGACACAAAGTGGGTGTGTATACCTGAAAGTGTGCCAGCAAGGTGTGTGACATGACACAAAGTGGGTGTGTATACCTGAAAGTGTGCCAGCAAGGTGTGTGACATGACACAAAGTGGGTGTGTATACCTGAAAGTATGCCAGCAAGGTGTGTGACATGACACAAAGTGGGTGTGTATACCTGAAAGTATGCCAGCAATGTGTGTGACATGACACAAAGTGGGTGTGTATACCTGAAAGTATGCCAGCAATGTGTGTGACATGACACAAAGTGGGTGTGTATACCTGAAAGTGTGCCAGCAAGGTGTGTGACATGACACAAAGTGGGTGTGTATACCTGAAAGTATGCCAGCAATGTGTGTGACATGACACAAAGTGGGTGTGTATACCTGAAAGTATGCCAGCAATGTGTGTGACATGACACAAAGTGGGTGTGTATACCTGAAAGTATGCCAGCAATGTGTGTGACATGACACAAAGTGGGTGTGTATACCTGAAAGTATGCCAGCAATGTGTGTGACATGACACAACGTGGGTGTGTCTATACCTGAAAGTATGCCAGCAATGTGTGTGACATGACACAAAGTGGGTGTATACCTGAAAGTGTGCCAGCAATGTGTGTGACATGACACAAAGTGGGTGTGTATACCTGAAAGTGTGCCAGCAAGGTGTGTGACATGACACAAAGTGGGTGTGTATATACCTGAAAGTGTGCCAGCAATGTGTGTGACATGACACAAAGTGGGTGTGGTGTGTATATACCTGAAAGTGTGCCAGCAAGGTGTGTGACATGACACAAAGTGGGTGTGTATACCTGAAAGTATGCCAGCAAGGTGTGTGACATGACACAAAGTGGGTGTGTATACCTGAAAGTATGCCAGCAATGTGTGTGACATGACACAAAGTGGGTGTGTTATACCTGAAAGTATGCCAGCAATGTGTGTGACATGACACAAAGTGGGTGTATACCTGAAAGTGTGCCAGCAATGTGTGTGACATGACACAACGTGGGTGTGTTATACCTGAAAGTATGCCAGCAATGTGTGTGACATGGTGTGTATACCTGAAAGTGTGCCAGCAATGTGTGTGACATGACACAAAGTGGGTGTGTATACCTGAAAGTGTGCCAGCAAGGTGTGTGACATGACACAAAGTGGGTGTATATACCTGAAAGTGTGCCAGCAATGTGTGTGACATGACACAAAGTGGGTGTATATACCTGAAAGTATGCCAGCAATGTGTGTGACATGACACAAAGTGGGTGTGTATACCTGAAAGTATGCCAGCAATGTGTGTGACATGACACAACGTGGGTGTGTCTATACCTGAAAGTATGCCAGCAATGTGTGTGACATGACACAAAGTGGGTGTATACCTGAAAGTGTGCCAGCAATGTGTGTGACATGACACAAAGTGGGTGTGTATACCTGAAAGTATGCCAGCAAGGTGTGTGACATGACACAAAGTGGATGTATATACCTGAAAGTGTGCCAGCAATGTGTGTGACATGACACAAAGTGGGTGTATATACCTGAAAGTGTGCCAGCAAGGTGTGTGACATGACACAAAGTGGGTGTGTATATACCTGAAAGTGTGCCAGCAATGTGTGTGACATGACACAAAGTGGGTGTGTATACCTGAAAGTGTGCCAGCAAGGTGTGTGACATGACACAAAGTGGGTGTATACCTGAAAGTGTGCCAGCAATGTGTGTGACATGACACAAAGTGGGTGTGTATATACCTGAAAGTATGCCAGCAATGTGTGTGACATGACACAAAGTGGGTGTGTATATACCTGAAAGTATGCCAGCAATGTGTGTGACATGACACAAAGTGGGTGTGTATACCTGAAAGTGTGCCAGCAATGTGTGTGACATGACACAAAGTGGGTGTGTCTATACCTGAAAGTATGCCAGCAATGTGTGTGACATGACACAAAGTGGGTGTGTGTATACCTGAACGTATGCCAGCAATGTGTGTGACATTACACAAAGTGTGTGTGTATACCTGAAAGTATGCCAGCAATGTGTGTGACATGACACAAAGTGGGTGTGTATACCTGAAAGTATGCCAGCAATGTGTGTGACATGACACAAAGTGGGTGTGTATATACCTGAAAGTATGCCAGCAATGTGTGTGACATGACACAAAGTGGGTGTGTATATACCTGAAAGTATGCCAGCAATGTGTGTGACATTACACAAAGTGGGTGTGTATACCTGAAAGTATGCCAGCAATGTGTGTGACATGACACAAAGTGGGTGTATATACCTGAAAGTATGCCAGCAATGTGTGTGACATGACACAAAGTGGGTGTATATACCTGATAATATGCCAGCAATGTGTGTGACATGACACAAAGTGGGTGTGTATACCTGAAAGTGTGCCAGCAATGTGTGTGACATGACACAAAGTGGGTGTGTATACCTGAAAGTATGCCAGCAATGTGTGTGACATGACACAAAGTGGGTGTGTATACCTGAAAGTATGCCAGCAATGTGTGTGACATGACACAAAGTGGGTGTGTATACCTGAAAGTATGCCAGCAATGTGTGTGACATGACACAAAGTGGGTGTGTATACCTGAAAGTATGCCAGCAATGTGTGTGACATGACACAAAGTGGGTGAGGTAATGACACATCATCTCATCAGGATGAACATTTTATTTGCAAATCATCAAGTCAAGATATTGTGCTAACAACATTCTGTATTCGGATTGGCGGGGGGTAATCATTTACTTTTAACCTGCATGTGTGACCTTGACCTTTGGGTAAGGACCTGGACCTTGGATGCGATATGTTATGTTCATATGGGGAACATTTGTGCCAAATTATTTTCACAATCACTCATGCATGACAAAATTACAGTGTTGACAATTTTTTTATATTAACCCAATATTTGACAGATCATTAACTTGTATGTGTGACATTGACCTTTGAGGTAGGGTTCCGGGTCTTGGACATGTCCTGTCATCTTGATGTGGGGAACATTTGTACTTCAAAATCCTTCATTGCATGACAAAGCTACATCCCTAACACGGAATAGCCAGAACACGAAATAGACCAATATTTACCAATACCACGTCAAATGTCACCCAAACCTGGAGTAGGGACCTGGGACTTCATGAACGAGACACATCAACTTCATAAGGGGAACATTTGCGCAACATTATTTTACAAACCCCTCATCCAGGACACTTACAGGGCAGGGCGGACATGCTATATTTGACCAATAACATCCAAGTTAGTCCTATATATAAGACCTCTACATAATTATTTTTTTCGATCTGTTATGCCTTGATAGTAAAAACAGTTTTCTAGTCTAAATATTTGGACTACATCCATGCGCGATATTGACTTTCGAGGTTTAAACTTTATTTATTTTACAACGATTTCGAAGCAAGTTCTAACAACTTATATTAATCACTCTCATTGGTGCGGATGAAAGCGTATATGTGGTCATTCGTGTGGGAGGAAACCGGAGTACCGAGAGAAAACCAACCTGTCCGATCTAGCGACCACCGTACCATGTCACATAATTCCCGGTCCGAGGATCGAACCTGGGTTGCATTGGTGAGAAGCGAGCGCGCAAACAACTGCGCTAATCGGACAGCCGATGGTTTGAGGTTTCACAGGTAAGGGACTACAACATATCAAATTCAATATTCTGCAGCACCAAGTTGTTGCATGATCTCTCTGATTGCCGATTCGGGACAGTTAGAATCATACATTGCTCAGATCACTTTTTTCCGTATAAATAGGCAAGACAGAAGTCCAGACCAATATCACTTCATAGATAACTGTAAGAGTGCAGTGGTTTTACACTATTTACAACTAGCATATTTATGCATACTGGCAGTTGGTTTTACACTATTTACAACTAGCATATACATGTATGCATACTGGCAGTTGGTTTTACACTATTTACAACTAGCATATACATGTATGCATACTGGCAGTTGGTTTTACACTATTTACAACTAGCATATACATATATGCATACTGGCAGGTGGTTTTACACTATTTACAACTAGCATATGTATGCATACTGGCAGTTGGTTTTACACTATTTACAACTAGCATATTTATGCATACTGGCAGTTGGTTTTACACTATTTACAACTAGCATATACATGTATGCATACTGGCAGTTGGTTTTACACTATTTACAACTAGCATATGTATGCATACTGGCAGGTGGTTTTACACTATTTACAACTAGCATATGTATGCATACTGGCACTGGCAGGTGGTTTTACACTATTTACAACTAGCATATGTATGCATACTGGCAGAGTATGGCAGTTCAAAGTACTTATCAATTACAATTAATTATCATATGCAGATAAGACGGAACATGTGATAGCACGATTGAAGCTGAGAACCAACACTGACCAAGGCAACTGAACAAATATTTTGTCTATGTCGATTTGTCCGAATGCCATATCAGTTGCAAGTGTCTATGAATTTATCATTATGGTTGATTGACAACGTTAGTGGAGTACGTAGTTCGAAAAAGAAATAACAGAAAATACTAATCGATCAAATTTAAACTATTGTTATTTAATACTTACTCAGTAATTTACCAACTAAAATATTTAAACCAAACTGCGCCACGCTTTTTCCCGTAAAATCTTTATCTCAACCAGCCGATAAGAATATAGTATCAACCACGCATAAAGAACGCCTTCTTCACTTGCTTCACTAGATTCATACTACCTCTAATCATTAACGCTGGAGCAGTTACAATTGTGCCCTTTGACAAGGCATTTAAATTCCACGTTGCCTTTTCTCTTTCCGATGGATTCCATCAGGAATGAGGTCTCGAGAGTGATTAATATAAGTTGAAATAACTTGTTTCGCAATCGAGCTAAAATAAATTTGTATAAACTAAGCTCTAATCATTATAGTGTTTGCTTTTAACTATAGCTTTGTATATCCTTTTATCTTTTTAACTTGCACATACCATTTTAGATTAACTGACTGTTCTAGACTGCACCTACCTGGCAATAGCCTGGGTTCCAGTCTGTCGATTTTTCACTTTTTAACTCCTGGCAATATGATCAGCAACTCAATACGGCCCGATTAATAGTCTCGGTGTTAAAATATATGTATTTGACTGACAAGGCAAAATATATCCACGCCTATTCCCAGGCTAGCCTGGCAGTAATAAGTTGAAGTTTAAACCCAGAATCTGATGACTCATCATAGCATATTTTGAAGTAAATTAGTGAAAAATCGACAGACTGGAACCCAGGCTAGACTCCTCAGTACTGTCTGTACACAGTTTATTCGACATGTTTCATGTTTCTGTAATCTGTAATGTTGGCCCTAACTTCTACATCTATTAACATGTTTGGCTAATATTCGCACGCACTCACGGCACGCACGCACGCACACACACACACACACACACACACACACACACACACACACACACACACACAAATTGTAAAATGATGATACTTTACAGACTGTGATGAGGCCCAACATGCGATTTGACGTTGACGGGCTCAGATTTCCAGGGTTTTTCCTATAGAAAATAGTGTTTTATCCCTGTTTTTTTCTGGGCGAGTCAAATGAAAACGCAGTATTCCAACGGAGAATTATTTTTGAACATTTTAGGAATTCGGGATTTCAAATCAACTTCAGGGTAGGGTATATTTACACAGTAGTTCTAGCTTCTAGCATACTATACACATAGTTGTATATAAACTATATATACACATACATGTATAATACCGGTGCACCAGTGATAAGCGCATACAATAAACCTGAAGGGATCTTACCGAAACGAAATGCAAGATTCAAGCAGACTGACAAATGATGATTGGGGATTACCATGTGCACGCATCATGATGATTGGGCTTATTTACCATCGCCTCCGGCGTGCATGCATCACATAGCTGCAGGAAGCTTATACCATGTAGTTATGAATAAAACAGTCTTATAGTATATTAGTTGCTTCCGGTTGTATCGCGGGATAGCTTGTATCGCGGTATTTCCCATTTCGACAATCAGTCTGAAAAAGCGCCACCTATCGTCAGTATCCACGGGGCCAGTTTTACGACGGAAGTCTGCTATTTTGTTTGTAAACCAAATGGACTAAAATATCAACACAAAATGGTAAGTACAGTTTATGCTTAGTATATACACCTGTATTTCACGAAGCTAGTCAGTTTGCCCCACCCTCTACCCTAAAAAGGTGCTCATCAGCTGAAAACACAAAAACCGGAAATAAAATATGTACTACCAAAACGTACGTCTGCTACTATATTTTATGAATGAAAGTAGTAAATTCCACAAAAAGTGAATATTACGATGTCACCGGTTTCCAAATATGGTCATACAATTTTGAGGACCGAACAGACTTTTTAGAAAAACACAAAATACACAAAAATATAATAAATTTTATAACAACTACAGTAGTTTCAATAAGGAGGCTCGGTTAATGGTTTTTTTTGTCTAATTTAAATATAATTGTGACTTATTTTGTTCTACTTCAGAAAATTACCTTCAGTTTTACATACATGTAGTATTTACATAATTTATGGTTTTCTTTTTACTAGGGGAACCAAGGATTAAAGTACACCGTCTACAGTATGATAGAGCCAAGCTGCAAAGAGCATTTGATGCTACAACACAAGGCGTGTCTGTTTACAAAGCTGCCAGCCTATACAGTGTTCCAGAATCAACTCATCGTGACAGAACGAGATGTATAAACAACATTGATGAAACTGGCATTTATATATATAAATACAGAACACTCTCCATCTAAAATAGTATGCAGCAAGTACTCTGTTGCACAGGCCGTTGCATCACCTAGATCTGCAAATGTAACCATAATAGCAGCTGGAAATGCAATTGGTAATCCTATACCTCCATACCATGTGTTCCATGTGTTCCGCGGTGCGAAATGGAATCCGGATCTTATCCCAAGTATTTATAAACTACCTGTCTAAGCATTTTACTCAATATGTACGGTTGTCATCGGGAAAGGGTGAACAAAAAACTTTAATTTTGTATGATGGACATAGGTCGCATGTTCTACTAACACATGCACAATTATGGGCTGAAAAAAAGAATGCAATCGTGTTTGTCTTGCCTTCTCACACTTCTTATTTAACTCATTGTATGTCGATATCGTCGGTCCATTCAAGTATATGTACAACATTGAATGCCATGTCCACATGAACAAGTCCGGGGAGACAATATGCAAGTATAACATAGCTAAACTTACAGCAGGCCCTTACTTGAAAGCATTGCGTCCAGAGAATCTTGTCAGAGTTTCGCAAAGCTGGCATACATCCATTCAACCGGTAAAGTCATAACGCCAGCACAGGTAGCGCCTGCTGTCATTCACTCAGCAGGAAAAACTGATTCCAGTGACCATGAACCTGCTTCACAGGAGATTGTACAGGATGATATAGATGCTGCTTCAAAGGAGACTGTTCAGTATGGTATGGATGATGCTAACGACACCACACAAGAACCCCAGGTGAATGTTCAAGCAGAACCTCAGCAGTCTGGCTCTGAAAGCAAAGTAAAACAGTTCTTCCAGAAAAGAACCATTACAGTGATAAAGCCAAAGCCACGCAAGAAGTTTGTACCTCCATTCATTTGTTGAAAATCTGGCAAAGAAATCAAACATGGCTGTTCTAAAAGCAGCTGGGGCTAAGACATGTACCGGTAAAACATTGTCACTGACACTATTAAGCCAAGAGCAGTACTAAACCCAATAACAGAGGCAAAAGCACGTAATGCTGAACCTGTCGCTGGTCCATCTGGTTTAAATAAAGGTGGAAAACACATATATTTCACCACAGATACAGACACGGACTTAAGTGATTGCAGAAGATTTACCCATTCCAGAAGACCAGTTGTGTTGTATATGTCACCAATGGCGTCTGGAAAATTACAACAATGGCAGGGTATTTGCATACTGACTTGGGGTAAATGCAGCGTCTGTGATCACTCTACACACCTCAGATTCTGCACTAGTGTCAGATCATTGTGAGGCGACAGTGTGTTCAGATGTCAACACTGCCCATCACAAGAAGAATAAACTTAAACACAGTACACAGTTCAGTTAAAGTTGTTTTGTTAAACTGTTACAAGTTAAAATATGTGTTGCGCATTTAAAACTGCTAAATATCGTTTTAAGTAACATTTGTATAAAGAACATTTATCGGGGCCTCAATATGTATGACAATAATTGGAAAAGCCTGGATGACGCGATACAACAGGAAGTAGTTTTTTTAATCAAAGGTCAAACATGGCGGACGAATAAATCAAAATAAACAAATGAAAAATATGACAAGAGTAATTGCTGGTGTGCGACCATGAAAACAAAATGTTAAAATAACTGACATGATGAAGATAATTTTGAGGTAAGTGTTTTATTGTATACATTATTGATATGATCGTTTTGTACCGCGATACAAGGAGAAACCAGTATATAACAATTGTAGCAGTGTTAGAACGGTACATGTTTCAACTAATTTTCAGTCATATTTCAGAGCCACATGCCTCTGCTATTACAGATGTAACTATGTTATATATATATATATATATATACAATATAGATCATCTGCTGAAAACAGTGCACATTACATGAATAGCGCATCCCATTTATCTTGTCAGCAAGTACACATACTTTACACTAGCCAACATAATCTTTTTACAAGCATAGTCATCTATATAGTTGACAGACGTTGCTATGTCGCATATCTGACAATAAAATGCATACGTTATGTTATTCAGAGGCAAATATGGAAATGAACATTTGACACGAAACAATTACAGGTATGGTATTGGAGACATACTACATTGCTATTTATTATTTTATATTTTCTAACGGTTGAAAGCAGTGCAGTCCACGTCTGCTACGTTGCTAACGTCAATCAAACTGTCAATCACAATCTACGGCCATATCATGAAAACACCGGTTCTCGTTGTTAAGCAACTCGAGCCCGGTTAGTACCTGGAGTGAGCGGGTGCTGTAGACTTTTTATTATTTTGTCTGTTGCTATTTATTATTTTATATAATGAAAGCAGTGCAATAACACATTTATTTCTCACTGCTGTCACGTCTGCTACGTTGCTAACGCATGTCGTGTTCAAACTTCAATCACGTCGTTTATGACGTCGCACTTCTAAACACGACGCTAGTGCCATTTACGCGCAGTTGTACCGTTTTCTATCACGAAAACACTTTCAGCCTTACATGTCATCGAATAATACATGTATTTCACTACTTAACAAACAAAGCTATTTTCACTCGTCGCTAGCGAACAATATACTATTCTTGTTTTCATTTGTTTTGCACATTTATATGTTGAGCAGTAGTGGGGTATCGCGCTCATGAATTGAAAACTGGCAGTAGCTCGTGCGATATAAGACTCAGCGGCATCTTATTCTCGTTAAGCGTCATACTATTCTCTTATACATCATGGACTTTTTCATATATTAGCCACATTTCAACTGTCAGAACGAATTTAGAATCATTATCAAATATATTAAGATAGAAACATGTTCCGACCATCCCATCTATTGATCACTGCAACACATGACAATCTGCTATCCAGGCCGTCATAAGTAAAGCTAGCATTAAAACGAACAAGAATGACTGCTATAACATATACACTAGAGTATATTTTATTTTAACACTTTGGGAGACAACTCCGTCGATCATGTTGAGGTAATAATGGATGGATTATGGTTTACGCGCAGACACACGTGACTCTTCTTTCGATGCAACTATAAGTAAATGAGTTTCGAACTAGTCCGGGTATGCGAATTAAGTAAATGACATGTTGAATTCAATCTACAAACGATGTCGCACATTTGACAACAAACTGCATACGATATGTTATTTATTCAGAGGCAAACATGGACATGAACATTTGAAACAATTACAGGTATGGTACTGGAGGCATACTACCAATAAATACTAGTCATTCAAGTATAAATCTTCAAGAAAAAGCATTATTGTTGTTCGCCATGATCATAATAAACCGACAGCCTGCTCAATATTTTCTTTATAAGCAAAAATCCGAGTTAGCATCGTGTCTACGGCCATATCACGTTGAAAGCACCGGTTCTCGTCCGATCACCGCAGTTAAGCAACGTCGAGCCCGGTTAGTACTTGGATGGGTGACCGCCTGGGAATACCGGGTGCTGTAGACTTTTTATTATTTTTGTCTCTTGCTATTTATTATTTTATATTTTCTAACGGTTGAAAGCAGTGCAATAACACATTTTATTTCTCACTGCTGTCCACGTCTGCTACGTTGCTAACGTCAATGTCGTTTTCAAACTGTCAATCACAATCTACGGCCATATCACGTTGAAAACACCGGTTCTCGTCCGATCACCGAAGTTAAGCAACGTCGAGCCCGGTTAGTACCTGGATGGGTGACCGCCTGGGAATACCGGGTGCTGTAGACTTTTTATTATTTTTGTCTGTTGCTATTTATTATTTTATATATTTCTAACGGTTGAAAGCAGTGCAATAACACATTTTATTTCTCACTGCTGTCCACGTCTGCTACGTTGCTAACGTCAATGTCGTGTTCAAACTGTCAATCACGTCGTTTATGACGTCAAATATGCACTTCTAAACACGACGTTCTAGTGCCATTTAACGCGCAGTTGTACCGTTTTCTATCACGAAACACTTTCAGCCTTAAACAAAATGTCTTAGTTTAAATGAATGATCGAATAATACATGTATTTCACTACTTAACAAACAAAGCTATTATTACCACTCGTCGCTAGCGAACAATATACTGCACACCGATTCTTGTTTTCATTTGTTTTGCACATTTTATATTTTTGCTCGTGTTGAGCAGTAGTGGGGTATCGCGCTCATGAATTGAAAACTGGCAGTAGCTCGTGCGATATAATGGACTCAGCGGCATCTTATTCTCGTCACGCTAAGCGTCATACTATTCTCTTATACATCATGGACCTTTTTCATATATTAGCCACATTTGCACAAACTAAGTCAGAACGAATTTAGAATCATTATCAATGTAGCTGCACAATATTAAGATAGAAACATGTTCCGACCATCCCATCTATTGATCACTGCAACACTGACAATCTGCTATCCAGGCCGTCATAAGTAAAGCTAGCATTAAAACGAACAAGAATGACTGCTATAACATATACACTAGAGTATATTTTATTTTAACACTTTGGGAGACAACTCCGTCGATCATGTTGAGGTAATAATGGATGGATTATGGTTTACGCGCAGACACACGTGACTCTTCTTTCGATGCAACTATAAGTAAATGAGTTTCGAACTAGTCCGGGTATGCGAATTAAGTAAATGACATGTTGAATTCAATCTACAAACGATGTCGCACATTTGACAACAAACTGCATACGATATGTTATTTATTCAGAGGCAAACATGGACATGAACATTTGAAACAATTACAGGTATGGTACTGGAGGCATACTACCAATAAATACTAGTCATTCAAGTATAAATCTTCAAGAAAAAGCATTATTGTTGTTCGCCATGATCATAATAAACCGACAGCCTGCTCAATATTTTCTTTATAAGCAAAAATCCGAGTTAGCATCGTGTCTACGGCCATATCACGTTGAAAGCACCGGTTCTCGTCCGATCACCGCAGTTAAGCAACGTCGAGCCCGGTTAGTACTTGGATGGGTTGGAATGTGCTGTGACTTTTTATTATTTGTCTCTTGCTATTTATTATTTTATATTTTCTAACTGAAAGCAGTGAACGTCTGCTACTAACGTCAATGGTTTTCAAACTGTCAATCACAATCTACGGTCACGTTGAAAACACCGGTTCTCTCCGATCACCGAAGTTTATTATTTTTGGGAATCTCTTGCTATTTATTATTTTATATTTTCTAACGGTTGAAAGCAGTGCAATAACACATTTTATTTCTCACTGCTGTCCACGTCTGCTACGTTGCTAACGTCAATGTCGTTTTCAAACTGTCAATCACAATCTACGGCCATATCACGTTGAAAACACCGGTTCTCGTCCGATCACCGAAGTTAAGCAACGTCGAGCCCGGTTAGTACCTGATGGGTGACCGCCTGGGAATACCGGGTGCTGTAGACTTTTTATTATTTTTGTCTGTTGCTATTTATTATTTTATATTTTCTAACGGTTGAAAGCAGTGCAATAACACATTTTATTTCTCACTGCTGTCCACGTCTGCTACGTTGCTAACGTCAATGTCGTGTTCAAACTGTCAATCACGTCGTTTATGACGTCAAATATGCACTTCTAAACACGACGTTCTAGTGCCATTTAACGCGCAGTTGTACCGTTTTCTATCACGAAAACACTTTCAGCCTTAAACAAAATGTCTTAGTTTAAATGAATGATCGAATAATACATGTATTTCACTACTTAACAAACAAAGCTATTATTACCACTCGTCGCTAGCGAACAATATACTGCACACCGATTCTTGTTTCATTTGTTTTGCACATTTTATATTTTTGCTCGTGTTGAGCAGTAGTGGGGTATCGCGCTCATGAATTGAAAACTGGCAGTAGCTCGTGCGATATAATGGACTCAGCGGCATCTTATTCTCGTCACGCTAAGCGTCATACTATTCTCTTATACATCATGGACCTTTTTCATATATTAGCCACATTTGCACAAACTAAGTCAGAACGAATTTAGAATCATTATCAATGTAGCTGCACAATATTAAGATAGAAACATGTTCCGACCATCCCATCTATTGATCACTGCAACACTGACAATCTGCTATCCAGGCCGTCATAAGTAAAGCTAGCATTAAAACGAACAAGAATGACTGCTATAACATATACACTAGAGTATATTTATTTTAACACTTTGGGAGACAACTCCGTCGATCATGTTGAGGTAATAATGGATGGATTATGGTTTACGCGCAGACACACGTGACTCTTCTTTCGATGCAACTATAAGTAAATGAGTTTCGAACTAGTCCGGGTATGCGAATTAAGTAAATGACATGTTGAATTCAATCTACAAACGATGTCGCACATTTGACAACAAACTGCATACGATATGTTATTTATTCAGAGGCAAACATGGACATGAACATTTGAAACAATTACAGGTATGGTACTGGAGGCATACTACCAATAAATACTAGTCATTCAAGTATAAATCTTCAAGAAAAAGCATTATTGTTGTTCGCCATGATCATAATAAACCGACAGCCTGCTCAATATTTTCTTTATAAGCAAAAATCCGAGTTAGCATCGTGTCTACGGCCATATCACGTTGAAAAAAGCAAAACCGGTTTTCCGTCCGATCCACCGGCGTTACGCAAAGTCCGAGCCCCGGTCGTCCGGGATGGTGACCGCAGGGATGACGGTGCTGTTAGACTTTTATATTTGTCTCTTGCTATTTTATATTTTTTATATTTTTAAAAACGGTTGGAAAGCAGTGCAATAAACAACTTTTTATTTCAATTGCTGTCCACACGTCTCTGTACGTTGCTACCGTTCAAATGTCGTTTGCAAAAAACTGTCAATCCAATTACGCCACATATTTCACGTTGAAAAAACAACAGGTTCCTTGTCAGACACCGAAGTAGAGTTAAGGCAAAAACGTCGAGACCGGTGTAGTACATGGGGGATGGGTGGACCGCCTGGGGAATAAACGGGTGCTGTAGGACTTTTTATGATTTTGTGGGTCTGTTGCTATTTTATATTTATATTTCAAAAACGGTTGAAAACAGGAAAATAAAACACATTTTTTATTCTCACTGCTGTCCACGTCTGCTACGTTGCTAACGTCAATGTCGTGTTCAAACTGTCAATCACGTCGTTTATGACGTCAAATATGCACTTCTAAACACGACGTTCTAGTGCCATTTAACGCGCAGTTGTACCGTTTTCTATCACGAAAACACTTTCAGCCTTAAACAAAATGTCTTAGTTTAAATGAATGATCGAATAATACATGTATTTCACTACTTAACAAACAAAGCTATTAGTACCACTCGTCGCTAGCGAACAATATACTGCACACCGATTCTTGTTTTCATTTGTTTTGCACATTTTATATTTTTGCTCGTGTTGAGCAGTAGTGGGGTATCGCGCTCATGAATTGAAAAAAAAAAAACTGGGCCAGTAGCTTCAGTGCGTTATTAAATGGGGGAAACTTCCAGCGGCCATCTTATCTCGGTCACGCTAAGGGGTCCATTTACTATCTCTTATACATCAGGAACCTTTTCATTAATGGCCACATTTGCAAAAACTAAGTCCCAGGAACGAAAATTTAGAATAATTATAAATGTAGGCTGCACCCAATATTACGATAGACACAGGTTTTCCGACCAATCCCCCTCTTATTGATCAATGCAACACTGGAACAACATCTGCTATCCAAGGCCGTCATTAAGAATAGCTAGCATTTAAAACGAACCAGACTGGACTTGCTATAACATATTTTTTAATCTAGGAGTAATTTATTTTTAAAAAAACTTTGGGGGAGAACAAAACTCCGGCGCTTCTGTGGAGGTAAAATGGAGATTAGGGTTTTAAGGCGCAGGGCCCACACGTGACTCTTTTTCTTTCGATTGCAAAAAACTATTAAGTAATGAGTTTCGAAAACTAGGCCGGGTTATGCGAATTAAGAAATTGACATGTTGGAAATTTCAATGCTTACCAAACGATTGGGTCGCACATGGACAACAAACTGCAGTTACGATATGTTATTATTCAGAGGGGGCAAACATGGACAGAACATGTGACACATTTAAGGTTTGTTACTGGAGGCTACTACCAATAAATACTAGTCATTCAAGTATAAATCTTCAAGAAAAAGCATTATTGTTGTTCGCCATGATCATAATAAACCGACAGCCTGCTCAATATTTTCTTTATAAGCAACAATCCGAGTTAGTATCGTGTCTACGGCCATATCACGTTGAAAGCACCGGTTCTCGTCCGATCACCGCAGTTAAGCAACGTCCAGCCCGGTTAGTACTTGGATGGGTGACCGCCTGGGAATACCGGGTGCTGTAGACTTTTTATTATTTTTGTCTCTTGCTATTTATTATTTTATATTTTCTAACGGTTGAAAGCAATGCAATAACACATTTTATTTCTCACTGCTGTCCAAGTTTGCTACCGTTGCTAACCGTTCATGTCGTTTTAAAAAACTGTCAATCAACAATCTACGGGCCAATCTCACGGGTGGAAAAAACACCCGGTTTCGCGGCCGATTCACCGAATGAAGCAAACGGGTCGAGGGCCCGGGTAGACTGGGATGGGTGACCGCTGGGAATACGGGGTTGCTGGTAGGAATTTTTTATTAATTTGGTCGTGCTATTTATATTTATAATTTCTAAACCGGTTTGAAAAGCAGTGCAATTAACAACATTGTTATTCTCATGCTGTGTCCCCCGTGCAATTACGTTGCACGTTCAATGGTGCGTGTTTCAAAAAACTGTCAATCACGTCGTTTATGACGTCAAATATGCACTTCTAAACACGACGTTCTAGTGCCATTTAACGCGCAGTTGTACCGTTTTCTATCACGAAAACACTTTCAGCCTTAAACAAAATGTCTTAGTTTAATGAATGATTGAATTTAAACAATGGTATTGTCATACTACAAAACAAAGGCGAGTATGACCCACTCGGTCGGCTAGCGAACCAATTACGCACCCCACGATCTGGCTTTTAATTGTTTTGAACTTTAATTTTGCTGTCTTCGTGTGAAGCAGTTGGTGGGTATCGCGCTCATGGAATTGAAAAAACTGGCAGTAGCTCGTGCGATATAATGGACTCAGCGGCACCTTAGTCTCGTCACGCTAAGCGTCATACTATTCTCTTATACATCATGGACCTTTTTCATATATTAGCCACATTTGCACAAACTAAGTCAGAACGAATTTAGAATCATTATCAATGTAGCTGCACAATATTAAGATTAGGAAAACCATGTTCGAACAATACATTCTATTGATTCCTGCAAACCAATGACAAATCTGCTACTCCAGGGCCGTTCCTAAGAAAAGCTGAACTTAAAAAACGAACAAGGAATGACTGCTATAAACATATACCCCAGAGAGGGTATATTTTTATTTTACCACCTGTGGGGGGATGGGGGACAACTCCGTCAGATCAGTTTGAGGTACTAGGGGGAGGGATTATGGTTTTTACGCGCGGGGGACCACACGGACTCTTTTCTTTTCGAATGGCAACTATAAAGTAAAAATGAGAGTTTTTCCGAAATAGTCGGGTATTTGCCGAAATTTAAGTAAATGACATGTTGAATTCAATCTACAAACGATGTCGCACATTTGACAACAAACTGCATACGATATGTTATTTATTCAGAGGCAAACATGGACATGAACATTTGAAACAATTACAGGTATGGTACTGGAGGCATACTACCAATAAATACTAGTCATTCAAGTATAAATCTTCAAGAAAAAGCATTATTGTTGTTCGCCATGATCATAATAAACCGACAGCCTGCTCAATATTTTCTTTATAAGCAAAAATCCGAGTTAGTATCGTGTCTACGGCCATATCACGTTGAAAGCACCGGTTCTCGTCCGATCACCGCAGTTAAGCAACGTCGAGCCCGGTTAGTACTTGGATGGTTGACCGCCTGGGAATACCGGGTGCTGTAGACTTTTTATTATTTTTGTCTCTTGCTATTTATTATTTTATATTTTCTAACGGTTGAAAGCAATGCAATAACACATTTTATTTCTCACTGCTGTCCACGTCTGCTACGTTGCTAACGTCAATGTCGTTTTCAAACTGTCAATCACAATCTACGGCCATATCACGTTGAAAACACCGGTTCTCGTCCGATCACCGAAGTTAAGCAACGTCGAGTCCGGTTAGTACCTGGATGGGTGACCGCCTGGGAATACCGGGTGCTGTAGACTTTTTATTATTTTTGTCTGTTGCTATTTATTATTTTATATTTTCTAACGGTTGAAAGCAGTGCAATAACACATTTTATTTCTCACTGCTGTCCACGTCTGCTACGTTGCTAACGTCAATGTCGTGTTCAAACTGTCAATCACGTCGTTTATGACGTCAAATATGCACTTCTAAACACGACGTTCTAGTGCCATTTAACGCGCAGTTGTACCGTTTTCTATCACGAAAACACTTTCAGCCTTAAACAAAATGTCTTAGTTTAAATGAATGATCGAATAATACATGTATTTCACTACTTAACAAACAAAGCTATTAGTACCACTCGTCGCTAGCGAACAATATACTGCACACCGATTCTTGTTTTCATTTGTTTTGCACATTTTATATTTTTGCTCGTGTTGAGCAGTAGTGGGGTATCGCGCTCATGAATTGAAAACTGGCAGTAGCTCGTGCGATATAATGGACTCAGCGGCATCTTATTCTCGTCACGCTAAGCGTCATACTATTCGCTTATACATCATGGACCTTTTTCATATATTAGCCACATTTGCACAAACTAAGTCAGAACGAATTTAGAATCATTATCAATGTAGCTGCACAATATTAAGATAGAAACATGTTCCGACCATCCCATCTATTGATCACTGCAACACTGACAATCTGCTATCCAGACCGTCATAAGTAAAGCTAGCATTAAAACGAACAAGAATGACTGCTATAACATATACACTAGAGTATATTTTATTTTAACACTTTGGGAGACAACTCCGTCGATCATGTTGAGGTAATAATGGATGGATTATGGTTTACGCGCAGACACACGTGACTTTCTTCTTTCGATGCAACTATAAGTAAATGAGTTTCGAACTAGTCCGGGTATGCGAATTAAGTAAATGACATGTTGAATTCAATCTACAAACGATGTCGCACATTTGACAACAAACTGCATACGATATGTTATTTATTCAGAGGCAAACATGGACATGAACATTTGAAACAATTACAGGTATGGTACTGGAGGCATACTACCAATAAATACTAGTCATTCAAGTATAAATCTTCAAGAAAAAGCATTATTGTTGTTCGCCATGATCATAATAAACCGACAGCCTGCTCAATATTTTCTTTATAAGCAAACATCCGAGTTAGCATCGTGTCTACGGCCATATCACGTTGAAAGCACCGGTTCTCCATATCACGTTGAAAGCACCGGTTCTCGTCCGATCACCGCAGTTAAGCAACGTCGAGCCCGGTTAGTACTTGGATGGGTGACCGCCTGGGAATACCGGGTGCTGTAGACTTTTTATTATTTTTGTCTCTTGCTATTTATTATTTTATATTTTCTAACGGTTGAAAGCAGTGCAATAACACATTTTTATTTCTCACTGCTGTCCACGTCTGCTACGTTGCTAACGTCAATGTCGTTTTCAAACTGTCAATCACAATCTACGGCCATATCACGTTGAAAACACCGGTTCTCGTCCGATCACCGAAGTTAAGCAACGTCGAGCCCGGTTAGTACCTGGATGGGTGACCGCCTGGGAATACCGGGTGCTGTAGACTTTTTATTATTTGTGTCTGTTGCTATTTATTATTTTATATTTTCTAACGGTTGAAAGCAGTGCAATAACACATTTTATTTCTCACTGCTGTCCACGTCTGCTACGTTGCTAACGTCAATGTCGTGTTCAAACTGTCAATCACGTCGTTTATGACGTCAAATATGCACTTCTAAACACGACGTTCTAGTGCCATTTAACGCGCAGTTGTACCGTTTTCTATCACAAAAACACTTTCAGCCTTAAACAAAATGTCTTAGTTTAAATGACTGATCGAATAATACATGTATTTCACTACTTAACAAACAAAGCTATTATTACCACTCGTCGCTAGCGAACAATATACTGCACACCGATTCTTGTTTTCATTTGTTTTGCACATTTTATATTTTTGCTCGTGTTGAGCAGTAGTGGGGTATCGCGCTCATGAATTGAAAACTGGCAGTAGCTCGTGCGATATAATGGACTCAGCGGCATCTTATTCTCGTCACGCTAAGCGTCATACTATTCTCTTATACATCATGGACCTTT
>CM026398.1:54328768-54380344 GCA_014843695.1 Archivesica marissinica | reverse complement strand
TATATACAAAACGATTAGTTGTAGACAACTATTCGACTGTACCATACGGTTTTTATCATGATTAAAAAACATGGGTTTCTATGAAAAAGAATATATAGAGTTAAGAACAATTTTTGTTAAAAATACGTCAAATATTAATAGTATTTGTGACTCTATTGGGATTCCTGACACTAATATTGCCATACTTAAAAAGAGATTTAGGAATGATAATATTATTTTGTTAGCAGCATTATTTAATAGTTGGTATCGTGTAGCTATAAATATACTACCATTATGGGGTATAACTCCAAACTTAATGTTAGCCTACGGTTATTATATAACAAATAACAAACAGACCAGTAGGTTATTATTAAACGATGAGCAAGAATATATGTTCATTGATACTCATAGAGAATTGTTTAAAGAAATAAGTGATGACATGAGAAGAAATTATTACATCTACAAACTACCATTCTAAAAATGGAAGATATAAACCTAAATGTTGTACCAGTTGAAATTAGACAAAAGATATATAAGGAACTTGTTAATAGTTCTATAATGAATAGAAAGTTAAAAGATGAATTAATGAACCAATGGTTACGTATACAATTAACAATAATTTCAAGAGAAGCTCTACATTATGATTATTCCGAGAGTGTTAAACTAATGACCTATTTAAGAACAGATATAGAATCAAGAGATGATTTTTCGTTTTGTGTTAAAGAAAAACTATTTAAAGCTCTAAATGAACGAATAGAAGACTTGGAAGATCTTACTAGTACAATATGGAAATTTGAAATAAGAAATGCAACATTTGATGATATAAATAATATAATTATTTCATGTAGAAATAGAACCGATTGTTATATGTGTATTTCACAATATTTACAAACAAGGTTTACTCTTGGATATTCGTCAAAACCCTATACTATACCTACAGCACGAGGGTTTATAATTTTAAATCATCGTGTAGGTAAATATACAATTAGACAAATCATTAGAAAAGGTGGTATGAACCAGGTTGCAATGAATATACCTATAAATACATAATACGATGATTTACAAATATACTGCAATGTAATATTACAGTCAGGCAGTCCTGATATTGTGCCTGAACTAGTAGCTATAATCAACAATAATTAACGAAGATGTCAAAGATATGGGCGAAATCATATATTTCATTGTATTATATTCTTGAATATAGTTTATATACAGAAGCGTTACACCAAACTATTGACTTCGATATGAAAACAGATGAAGAAATATATGATAAATTATATCAAATAAGAACCTTTGATATATTTCAAAAGAATATAGAAGAACTTTTACAAATGGACTATTACGATGTTATTCTGAATATGGATTCAATAAACTTTGATGATTGGAAAATATATGTGGCTAATAATAGAGATGTAATAACCATTATAAGATCATGGATATATAACCGTTATCAGTTAGAGCTTTAAAAATGACTGCAACTAGACGAACATTAGCTAGGGGTATCTATAAAGCAGCATTAGTAAATGCTTTTATAGATATGGTTGAGGATTTTGATGATATAAGCTATGATATTATAGAACGAGAATTAAAATCTCAACACTTTTATAACGCCTTTCTAAAGAGTGTTGATTGGGTGAGTCTTATATTTCTACGTGGTGTTGTACATTGGAGTATTGATGAATTACACACTGAAATAATAAACAACAAGGATATTATCCCAATGTTATATAAATATTGGAACATGTATATGGATGTACATAATAATGATGTAATACGTTATTTAGAAATGTGAATGGTACATGACCTATATTAGACTTTTATAAATTGACCTGTTACTATTAATAGATTTGTAATAGCTCTTATATAAGATTGTGTTATAGAAACTTATCAGTTAGAACTTTACAATGGTTGACACAACACATACATTGGATAGCGATGTCTACAGATCAGCATTAATACATGCTTTTATAAATAACACGGATGATTTTGAGGATATGAGTTATGATATTATAGAACGAGAATTAAAGGCTCCATATTTTTACAATGACTTTTTAGAGAGCATAGATCACATGCGTGTTGTATATATATGTGACATTGACCATTGGACCTTTGAGGAATTTACAATTGGAATAGTAAACAACAAGGATATTCCAACAATGTTATTTAAATGTTGGTTATATAACTAATAATAGATAGACAATAGCTCTTATATAAGATTGTGTTATAGAAACTTATCAGTTAGAACTTAACAATGGCTGAACAACCACGTACATTAGATACTACAGTATACAGAGCTGCATTAATACGTGCATTTATAAATAACACGGATGAACTTGACGATATGAGCTATGATATTATAGATCAAGAATTGAAGTCACCCCACTTTTACAGTGACTTTCTAGACAGCGTCGAGTACATGAGCCTTATATTTCTATGTGAAGTTGAACGTTGGAGTCATGATGAATTTACAGCTGAGATAGTAAACAACGACAATGTTCCAGTATGGTTATTTAAATGTTGGAAGACGTGTATGGAGATGGATATTAAACCTGGATGGTGCAATGTTACAGATGATGACCTGGAAGAGCTATATTATACGGAGACTATTTGAGGATAATGGCATGATTTACAATATATGATGGAATTGTAATTCATTTTGGACAATATATGAACTATGGACAATACAATATATGAACTATATTGAACTATTTTTAGATTTTGATTGAGAATATTATTAAATATCATATTTAGCATTATTTATGTTAGTCATTACTTGTACACCATGGAGGGTAGTATGTTTTTACATCATCCATGTAATATTTTTATTTGTGGGCCGAGTGGTTCTGGTAAAACACAATTTGTTAAACAATTAATCAAATATAAAAAAGATATATTTGATATTGTTCCAGACAGAATAATATGGTGTTATAAAGAATGGCAATCTATTTATGGAGATTTACAAGAAAGTGAGGGTACTTCGATTAAGTTTATTGATGGAATACCTGATAATGATGAAGATATTACATCTGATATATCAACTCCAAGTTTAATAGTTTTTGACGATATGTTAGGGGATGTTGATGAAGAAAAAATCAAATTATGGTTTACACGTAAAGGGCATCATCGTAATGCTAGTATAATATATATAACTCAAAATATGTACCAACAATCTAAATCATCTAGAACAATAAGTTTAAATTCACATTATATGGTGTTATTTCAAAATAGTAGAGATAAAGGTCAAATAAAAGTATTGGCTAATCAAACACAATTACCCCATCTATTACATGCTTACCACGATGCAACTACTAACCCTCATGGTTATTTATTATTAGATTTTCATCCATCAACTCCAGAACAATTTAGAATTAGGACAGACATTTTTCATCATTGGCAAACAGGGGATGATAGAGGAGCTATAATATATACACATTAGATGTTATTTTTTCATTTACATTTTAGCAATCATGGAGACTACACCAATTTCATTAATTAGAGCGCTAACAAATTTGGGGGCTGAAAGAAATCATGACACTAGAATTATTTTATTAAATAAGGGTTTAGCCCAAATGATGAAATGGTTTATATTAGCTTCCAAAAATATTTTAGATAAAAAAATTAAATTACCTAAACCTACACAAAAATTTATGGATAAAAATAAACATATTCTTGAACAAATTGTTGATGATAATGTAAGTTTAGATAAAAAGAGAGAATTAATTTTAACTCCTGGAGGTATGGGTTTTTTGGGTGGTGGTTTAATAAAAACACTAATAAAATGGGATGGTAATAAAATGATTAGAAGTTTTAAACCACCTAAAAATTCTCCTAATAGAAATGCTAGTAAAAAAAAACAACCTAGAAAACAATCATCTGGTAAACAAAAACAAGTAGTTAAAAAACAACCTAGGAAACAAACTAAAAAATCGCCAGTGACAAAAAAACCAATAGGTAAAAATATGAATCTTTTAAGAAAAACCATTTTAAATAGTGAACGTCAAGCAAATTTAAAACTAAGATTAAAAAATAAAATATTAAATAAACAAAACCCTACTAGTTATCCATTACTTAGAAAAATATTAGGTACTCCTGTTATAAATATAAATCATCAAAATCAAACCCAAAATTTATCAGATTTAATATCAGAAAATTCATTTATTTTAGATAATCAAAATTTAAAATCTAGAACTCCATCACCTATATTACCTTCATTATCTCAAAATAATGTATCAAAATTATTAACATCCATAGAAAAAAACAATATACCTGATAGCGATACATTTATTAATAACAGTATTAATAATAGTATTAATAGTACTCCAATACCTTTAGCACCACATTATCAACTTGTTGGAGAGACCCCATCTATAAATAATCTTCCAAACATAAATGATTTTTCAAATATATCTGGATTATATATGGATAATAATGATACTAGTACATTTCCATTTACAGCTACAAAAGTAGACCTAAAGGCTTTATTAGGAAGTCCTGAAATATCGGATGATTTATCATTTTTTCATCCAAGTAGAACTTCTACACCAATTAGTGATATGTCGTTTGTATATGACACTCCTCGATCTCCTACCCCTATAATATCACGTTTTCAACCTTTAAACACAACACCAAAAAAGAAAAAAGTATCATTTGTAATCCCTAATAAACAAATAAGTGAAAAAACATTAAAATTTAAAAATAAACTGGAAAAGAAAAATAAAAAAAAGAAAAAATTGATTAAAAAGTATATTAATTAAGGTATAAATACATTGGATTTTTGTTATATCAAATCAGTTACACTTAAACTACTGAAAGGTATGGCTGGAAGAAAATCGAGAAGAGTTAAAAGAAGAAGACGTAATAATATTACTATCAAAAGAGTACAAAGAGGGGGTGGAAGAAGTCGAAGACGTAGTAGAAGAGGGCGAAATCAAGTTGGGGGTGGTGCTGCTATGCCATTGTTGATTCTAGGTTCAATGTTAGCACCAGTTATAGAAAAATCACTTGGAGGTTTAATTAACAAACTTTAGTTTGTTATAATGGTTAAATCTAATAAAGTACCATTAATTAAAAAAAATGGGGAAATGTTAATAGCATTGTCAAATGCACCTCAGAAATTTAGAAGAAATATAATTGTACATGCACCAAATGAACTTATTAATAGTATATGTGAATGTTGTAAAAATGTTTTAAAGGGTAATGTAACCATGTCAAATGGTCATACATCTCAGTTGAAAGCTCATAGTAAACACATACGGAAATTAGCTGACCATAAAATAAGTATTAAACAAAAGAAAAAAATATTAAATAATAAAAATAATAGTGATTTACTTTCATTATTAGGAACTATTATTAAACCTATTTTAAAAGAAATATGAAAAAAATGGTTATTGTTCCGATGAAAACATTAGAAGAAATGAATCAATGGAAAACTCAGCATAGACCTACTTTACCAGTTAATCCTGATATTAGTAAAACATCAAATTTACAATCTGAAATGGGGGATATTTTAAAACGAGATGATTTAAATGAATCAGATAAATCAAGATTATTTGGTGAAACATTACATAAATTTAAATTATCCCATACTAAAGCTATATCATCACCTCCACCAGTTAATATTTCTGAAAATACTAAACCAAAACATGTACATGGAATTAATGATGCTATTATTGAAAGTATTCCTAAAACTATGCAACATAAAGGTACATTATTATTAGAACGTTTAAAACAAGATCCAAATATAAAATGGGATGAAAAAGGTGTTTTAGAAATTAATGGTAAAACAATTGCAGGTTCAAATATAATAGATTTAGTTAATGATGTAATTAGACAAAGAAAACAATCATACAAACCCCCTACTGGTTGGAATTATTTTTCTAAAATTTTAAAAGATATTAATATACCAACAGAATATATAGGCAACAAACAACGTTGGACATCAATGCAAAAAGGTTATGATAGTGATGATGATGATGAATTTTTTGACACAAGTAATATAGTAGATTCAAGTTTTTCTTTTCCACCTACACCATCAACACCTTCAACATCAGGTATAAAACCTTCAACATCAGGTATTAAAAAAAAAGGTAGAAATAAAAAAGGGAAACAAAAATGGGAAAACTATTAAAAGCAGGATTATTAAAAAAAATTGAGAATACTTTAAAAAATATCTATTATAATCCTAAACACCCCTCAAGTTTTTCAGGTATAAATAAATTATATCAAACAATTAAAAAATATAAAACTATAGGTAAATATGTTTCGTTAAATATAGTAAAGAATTGGTTACAAAAACAAAATACTTATACATTACATAAACCTATAATAAGAAACTTTAAAAGAAGAAAAACCATTTCAGGAGGTATTGATTATCAATGGCAAGCTGATTTAGCAGATTTACAAAAATATAGCAAATTTAATAATAATTTTAGATATCTATTATGTGTTATAGATGTTTTTTTCTAAATATGCATGGGTAATACCTATTAAAAATAAAAGTGGAGATACAATGATTAAAGCATTTCAAACTATTTTAAATAAATCTAAAAGAATTCCTAAATCATTACAAACAGATAAAGGTTCGGAATTTAAAAATAAAATATTTCAAACATTTTTAAAAAATAATAACATTTATTTTTTTACAACTGAAAACCCGGAAACAAAGGCTAGTATTGTTGAACGTTTTCAGCGCACTTTAAAGAATAGAATGTGGAAGTTTTTTACACATAATAAAACTAGAAAATATATAAATAAATTAAATGATATAGTTTATGCTTATAATCATAGCTTTCATAGAAGTATTCAAACATCTCCTGTACTTGTTACAGAAAAAAATGAACCAGAAATAACCGATATCTTATTTGGTGATAATATTAAAAAAGAAATAAAAACAAATAAAATAGAAATTAACGATTTAGTTAGAATTAATAAAACTAAAAAAACATTTGATAAAGGTTATTTACCTAATTGGACAACTGAATTATTTAAAGTTTATAAAATTAATAATTCAATTCCTGTATCAGTGAAAATAAAGGATTTAAATAATGATATAATAAAAGGGTCATTTTATTTACAAGAAATTCAAACTATAAAAGACAATAAAATTTATGATATTGATTCAGTTGTTGGAAAACGTACACGGATAATAAACGGTAAGAAAATAAAAGAAATAAATGTACATTGGGAAGGGTATCCAAAAACATTTAATTCTTGGATTCCAGAAACAAATTTAATATAATGTCGTCCGATGAATCAAATATTACAATACCATTTTGTGACAGAAAACCAAAAAATACATTAATATTTATTTCCCAAATCATTGTGATTTATTTCATTATTATAGCAGCTATCATCCAATTAAGTCTACAAAATACAAACAAAGATTTATGGATAATATTATTAAGTAGTTCATTAGGATATATATTACCATCTCAAAATTTAAAATTCGATAAGAAAAAATGAATTCTTTTTATGTAACTTTACTTAGTGATTCTTCATATGAAACATTTCCAAATAATACATTACATAATTTTACAACAAAATTACCTAAATCAATAAATATAAAAAAAGAAAATTGGGAAGTAGCTTTAGTTGAATTAATTCATCCATCACAAATTATAAACATAAATAAAGAAGATTCGGTTTTTTACTATGTTACTACTGATGATATATTAGGAAACTTTATATTCATAGTTACTAGTTCTAATTATACATATGATAATGGACTTCATAAAATGAAATGTAGTATAAAACCAGGTGTATATTCAGGAATTGGTCATGTTGTATATGAAATTAATAATTCTTTACAAAAATGTTTAAAGTATAGTATTTCTAATAATGAAATAAGTTTATCTATATCATTATCAAAATCTAGTAAAAGACCTGAAATTAATTATATTGTAAATGTTAAGGATAAACCTCTAGGTAATATAGGTCTTTTATTTTCAGATTCTTTATTTGAAAAAATAGGTGGAGATAAAAACAATAATCGTATTATTTATGATAATAATGATCTAGATTCTTTTCCTTTTGCATCTGATTTAAATATAGGTTCAAATCAATTATTTATTTATTCCGATATAATAGATTATAGTTTATTAGGAAGTGTAGAAAGTCCTATTTTAAGAATAGTACCATTTGAAAATAAAAGAAAATCATTTCAGGTGCATAGAGAATTTGTACACAAACATTATTTAGCAATATCAAAATCTATTTTTGATGAAATAAAAATAATTATAACAGGAGAATCAGGCACCTCTATTAACTTTGTTAGTGGTAAGACAATATTAACATTACATTTTAGACAAAGGAAACAAATATGAATATTACAAATTCTTTTTATGTAACATTAATAAGTGATAAAGCAGAACGTTCAACAAATAAAAGTGATTTTACAACTAAATTAGCTAAAACAATTAATTTTAAAAAAGAAGAATGGAAAGTTGCATTAGTTGAACTAATTATACCATCACATGTAATTAACATAAATGCCACAAATGATTCTTTTTATTTAGCAGTAAGAAATATTAAAACAAAATCAATTAATTCTAAACATGAAACTGTCTGGCTAGAGGATACAATTCGTCCTGATTTTCAATATGTATCTTTAATGGAAAAAGCACTAAATAAAACAAGCATGCGTGTATATTTGAAGGATCGAGAACCATTTTTGGGTAAATATTCTAATAATATTTTTTCATTTAATTGTAATATACCCAATGGCGGTTATACACATATCGACCATTTATTAGAGGTAATTAATAGTCAAATAGACAAATATTTCGCAAAGGCTTTATTAACTTTAGATTATGATGTTTATAAAACTACTAAAACAGGTGTTGTTATAAAATTAGTTTATAATCATAATACAAAAAGAATATTTTTAAAATCGAATGATAATAATCATATTGGATTAATTTTTCATAAAGACATCATTGCAAAATTTGGTGGAAGATTAGATAATCTTAATGTAAAAAACTACGGTATTTTTTTTAAAAATAATAGAGAGGATATTTTTAAATATAATGTAGACTTAAATATAAATTTTAATAATTTGTACATTTATAGTGATATAGTTGAACACACAATAGTAGGCCATACAGAAAGTCAATTATTAAGAATTATTGAATATCAAACATCTATTGTTAATAATAATAATCATTTAGAATTTAAAAATTACCATTATTTACCTGTAAGTAAATCTAATTTTGACGAACTTACTATATTAATAAGAGGTAGCACTGGTGAAGAGGTTCATTTTATGAAAGGTCTTACAATTGTAAAGCTGCATTTTAAAAAATTATAATGTTGCCTGTATATAGAGGTCGAGGTAAACAATATGGATATGGAGTAGGAAGTATAATAAAAGGTATAACCAAAAAAACAATACCTCTATTAGAACCAATAGGTAAAAATATTTTAAATACACTTAAACATGATGGGGTAGATGAAAGTATTGGAGCATTTACAGATATTATTCATGGAAAAAATGTAAAGCAGGTTGTAGGGGATAGAGGGTTACAAACAATTAAAAAAATAAGTAGAAATCTATTATCTGGTTTAGATAATTCTATTCAAGGAAGAAAAACAAACAAAGAATCATCTAAGAAAAAAACTATAAAATCAAATGGACATAAGAAAAAATTTCATTTGAAAAAAAAGATACGAAGAAGTAAGGTTAATAAAAGAGCATTAGATATATTTGATTAAATATGATGGAACATGGTTCATGTGGTTGTAGTAAGAGTGAATTAGATGTTAATATTGTACCTCCTACCATGGCTTCTATGGTAGAAGGACAATGGACAGAACATTATCCAATTGTTAACCCTAGAAATAATGACGGTCCTATAGAATTTATGATTCCTGCACAAACACAAAAATGGACTGATGTTAATCAGTCATATTTAAGATTAAGATTAAAAATTACAAAAGAGGATGGGTCTGATATTGAGGATGATACTAATTTATCTACAATTAACAATTTTTTTCATAGTTTATTCAGCAGTATTGATTTATACTTGAATAATAAATTAATTCCATGTACAGATAAATATGGGTACAAAGCTTATTTTGAAAATTTACTAGGGACATCAGCTCAAAATAAAATTAGCATACTAAATGATTTAGAATTGTTTAGATTAGACAAAGCAGGCGATGTTACAAAAAAATACAAAAGCTAATGGAGGTGGGGGTTGGTTAGATAGAAAACTAAAAATTACTAAGAAAAATTTAGAAATGTGTGGGAAAATACATCTTGATTTATTTTTACAAGAAAAATATCTACCTAATGGAATAGATATAAGACTTAAACTAAATAGAGCTACTACCGATTTTTGTTTGATGGGGTCAGATGCTAAGGGTAAAATAGATATCCTAGAAGCTGCTTATAATGTTAGAACTGTAACACTAGCTCCTACTGTAGCTAATAATTTATATCAAAATATTCACAAAATATCAATACCAATAAGAAGAGCTGTAATAAAAACATTTACAATTACAGCAGGTTTACAATCTAAAATTGATGATTATACCTTTTTAGGTCAAATGCCTAAACGAATGTTTATAGGAATGGTTAAAAATTCTGATATGTATGGAAATCCAACCACAAACCCATTTAATTTTCAACATTTTAAAATATCTAAAATAGATATTAGTTTAGATGGTAAAAGTATTCATAATAAAACACTAGAACCTGATTTTACTAGTGCTACAAATAAAAAAACTTTACAATCATATTTCACACTATTGAATGCTATGGGAGCTAATATGCATGATGATTCATTTGGATTTCCACTAAAAGAATATGAAAATGGACATACATTGTGTGGATTTGATTTAACAGCCGATCAAGGAAGTGAAGAAGGACATCTACACCCTATAAAAACAGGCAACCTACGAATTGAATTGGGATTTAGTGAAGCACTAGCAGATCCTATAAACGTTATTATATATGCTGAATATGATAATCAAATAGAAATTAACAGTATCAGAGAAGTGATTACAGATTATTAACAATGGATACATATTCACTACAATATTTATTGGACAAATCTACTATATTAAAACATTTAAATGGAATTGTGTGCGCAAAAGATGAACTAGCTATGGAACAATATACAAAAAAAACATATATTGTAAACACAGATGATTCAAACCAACCAGGAAAACATTGGGTGTTAATATATTTCATGGAGGACATTGGATTTTATTTCGATTCTTATGGAAATACACAACATATAAAAGAAGAAATTGTGAACTTTATGAACAAAAATTGTAAAAAATGGACAAAAAAATTGTATTAGAATTCAAAGCACATATAGTGTTATGTGTGGTGTATTTTGTTTATTTGCACTTGATATGTTAGTTAGAGGAATTGATTTAAAACAATTACTAAAAAATATGTTCTATACAAATAATGAATATTTGTATAAAAATGACATTATTATTAAAACTTGGTTTGATAAACATTATGGAAAATTATATGAACATGGTATATTGATGAAGGAACTAGACACTGTTTATGTTAATTATAACCAAGGTTGTAAATGTGAAAAAACTTTAAATTAACATGTATTCAAATTAACATGTATGTTACTAATGCTTTAGTTATTAGTTAATAGTTAATATTGGAAAATAAAAATATTATATTGAACATTTATTATGGGTTATGTTATTTTTAGTAGTCATTAGGGGTGGAACTATGGGGGCATGTCAAACATGTGCATGTGTATAAATCCCCATAGCGCCATAAAAAAATCCCCATACTGCCACCCACCTCGGTAAAATCCCCATATTCAATAAAACATCCCCCAGGAGGTGTTGATTGATATGGTTAATGATGAAATAACACGAAAGAGAATACCAAAAGAGGAGAATTTTGGTAATATGTTGTCAAATGTACATTTACATTTGGGTACATATATGGAAAGTGTTATTAAACATTATTTATATAACAAACATATTGCGGTTGTTAAACATAGAGATATAGAAGCTGTGTTAAAAGAAACACTTGGTATAGATGATTGGTCTATAATATATAATAACTATTTAGAGAAGACAAAAATAACTCCAGAGGATGGTGATTATATAAATGTATGCGGTGTATTACTATACCATCATTTAGAAAGACAGTATTAACCATATTATGGAGAACAGAATAACACATGATATGGTATTATTTTATGGACAAAACAGTGTTTTCAGTAACTTTTATCCTGCAGACTGTATAGATAGTGATGGTGTGAAATATATATGTACTGAACAATATTTTCAACATAAAAAAATGCTACAATGCCAGGAACATAATATCGCAGCGAAGATACTTAATTCTACTAATCCATATGAGATCAAGCATCTAGGACGCTCAAGATCTACAAACTTTGATGTAGTACAATGGACAAACGATTCAACAGATGTACTTTTTGAAGCAAATTGGTTAAAATATAACCAAAATGCACACTTAAAAAGAATTTTATTAAATACTAATAATAAAATTCTTGCTGAGGCTAACCCCAGAGACTGTATTTGGGGTATTGGTTTAAATATGTGGAATAAAAATGCTACAATACAAGCTAATTGGAAGGGTCATAATCAATTTGGAGAATTATTAATGCATGTTAGATATTTTATTAGGAATAAAAATTGTTAGTTGTATCTTAGTTAATTATTAGTTATTATTAGAAAATAAAAAAATTATATTGAAATTTATTATGTGTTATGTTATATTTAGTAGTCACTAGGGTGGAACTATGGGCCATGTAACCCAAAACGGCCCATACTGTCATCCACAGCAAAAGTGCCCTATAAATTATTAAAAAGTGCCCCATAGTGCCAAAAATATTATATTGAAAAAATCATTTTATTTATTAAATTTTTTATTTTTATTAAAAATATTATTTTATTAAAAATTTTATTAAAAATTTATTTTATTTATTAAAAAAAATTACTTTATTAAAAATTTTATTTTATTTTTATTAAAAATTTTATTTTATTTTTATTAAAAAAATTATTTTATTTTATTAAAAATTTTATTAAAAAATTTATTTTATTTATTAAAAAAATTATTTTATTTATTAAAATTTTTATTTTATTTTTATTAAAAATTTTATTTTATTTTTATTAAATTTTTTATTAAATTTTATTTTTATTAAAAATTTATTATGTGTTATGTTATTTTTAGTAGTAGGGTTGGAACTATGGGGGCATGTCAAACATGTGCATGTGTATAAATGCCCCATATTCAATAAAAGTTGCCCCATACTGCCACCCACCTCGGTAAAATGCCCCATATTCAATAAAAGTTGCCCCATAGTGCCACCCTATACTACTACTACCAATCAAATTTCATGTCACAGAAATGTGTTTTCCGTTATTTTCAGATTACTGTCACATGGTTTTTTAAGCAGACCATAAAGATTTTCCTTTTACAAAAATAAACAAATAGATCTTCATATTTACCTTAAAGCGACACTACATCGGTGCAAAAAGCAAATTTCTAAAAAATGTACCATTGGCGTACCGGTAATCGGCCGTCTAATGCTTTTTGGTGAATGTCTTCTAGTCAGTCTCTTTTACGGCAAGTGGATTAATATTACTAAGTAAAATGATAATTTCTGCATTTAATGCAGTTGTCTAAACAGAGATTGCATAACAAATTTTCCAAATAAAATACACTCACTCGCTTATGATTTTAACATGGTGCCGAAAAAAGTACCTATTATTGGCCGACCTTGAAAATTCATGTAACAGAAATGTTGATTACAGTTAAGTTCCAAAAAGCTAATTAACATTGGGCATAATAATAATTGTTACTCGAAACGGAGGAATTTAACATGCAACAAATTATTATTACTCTTCAATATGAGGTAAGTTGTTACATGGAGAGAAATGTCGCTTAATGTGAAGAGTGGCACACCATACTGTCTTGCTGCCGATTTTACTGGCAAACCCATGTCTCTAACAGCCTGATATGCATTTGTCAGAGCAATTGGTGAATAGAGACGCCAGGTTGGATTTGGAAAAAATGGATGAAACTGAATTAGCATAAACAGTAAATATCTTGGAAAAATAGTATTTTTGAATAAAAAATGTTAAAAAGCTGTAAGAGGAACACTATATTTGAATTGACCTATAAAATGCTCATTATGACATTGTCGCATAACTATCACGTGATTTTCCTGAGCAGACGATGAAATTTCTCATTTTACAAAAACAAACACATATTTCTTTATATTTACCTCTGTTTAAGGGATTTTTAGGATACACATAAATGGGATTAATGAAAACATCAACATTTGCTTACTTTCAAATAAAATGTGAAAATGTATCTGCTTTACGCACAGTTTGCTCTTTGATATAAAGTAATCTGTGAACCCAGAAGTACCAAAGCAGCTGTTTTGATAGAAATCACGTCGTTTGCGGGCTGAATGTAACAAAAATCATTTATCAGGGATGTTGGCGATAATTTCGTATTATATGGCACAATTTCCCCCCAAATATTTCCCACTGAATCTGAGTAGTTCAACTAATAAACAACCATCGTATACAACATATATATGGGAAAACATCAACATTCAACAAAATAAAATTTGCATCTTTTGCGCATTTTCGTTTTAGGTAGTTCTAATGACGTCATTCTCGTTCTGGACGTACGGTTCTGAACACTGGGGGTGGGGGTGATTGGTGTTACATACATGTATTTCAAAAACACATTTCATATTTTTGATTATTTTAGTAATATTAATAGTAATATTTAGCATGTATCTAATGTGAGGTGTACCACTTACAGCATGTATCTAATGTGAGGTGTACCACTTACAGCATGTATCTAATGTGAGGTGTACCACTTACAGCATGTATCTAATGTGAGGTGTACCACCTACAGCATGTATCTAATGTGAGGTGTACCACTTACAGCATGTATCTAATGTGAGGTGTACCACTTACAGCATGTATCTAATGTGAGGTGTACCACTTACAGCATGTATCTAATGTGAGGTGTACCACTTACAGCATGTATCTAATGTGAGGTGTACCACTTACAGCATGTATCTAATGTGAGGTGTACCACTTACAGCATGTATCTAATGTGAGGTGTACCACTTACAGCATGTATCTAATGTGAGGTGTACCACTTACAGCATGTATCTAATGTGAGGTGTACCACTTACAGCATGTATCTAATGTGAGGTGTACCACTTACAGCATGTATCTAATGTGAGGTGTACCACTTACAGCATGTATCTAATGTGAGGTGTACCACCTACAGCATGTATCTAATGTGAGGTGTACCACTTACAGCATGTATCTAATGTGAGGTGTACCACTTACAGCATGTATCTAATGTGAGGTGTACCACTTACAGCATGTATCTAATGTGAGGTGTACCACTTACAGCATGTATCTAATGTGAGGTGTACCACTTACAGCATGTATCTAATGTGAGGTGTACCACTTACAGCATGTATCTAATGTGAGGTGTACCACTTACAGCATGTATCTAATGTGAGGTGTACCACTTACAGCATGTATCTAATGTGAGGTGTACCACTTACAGCATGTATCTAATGTGAGGTGTACCACTTACAGCATGTATCTAATGTGAGGTGTACCACTTACAACATGTATCTAATGTGAGGTGTACCACTTACAGCATGTATCTAATGTGAGGTGTACCACTTACAGCATGTATCTAATGTGAGGTGTACCACCTACAGCATGTATCTAATGTGAGGTGTACCACTTACAGCATGTATCTAATGTGAGGAGTACCACTTACAACATGTATCTAATGTGAGGTGTACCACTTACAGCATGTATCTAATGTGAGGTGTACCACTTACAGCATGTATCTAATGTGAGGTGTACCACTTACAGCATTTATCTAATGTGAGGTGTACCACTTACAGCATGTATCTAATGTGAGGTGTACCACTTACAGCATGTATCTAAAGTGAGGTGTACCACCTACAGCATGTATCTAATGTGAGGTGTACCACTTACAGCATGTATCTAATGTGAGGTGTACCACTTACAGCATGTATCTAATGTGAGGTGTACCACTTACAACATGTATCTAATGTGAGGTGTACCACTTACAGCATGTATCTAATGTGAGGTGTACCACTTACAGCATGTATCTAATGTGAGGTGTACCACCTACAGCATGTATCTAATGTGAGGTGTACCACTTACAGCATGTATCTAATGTGAGGAGTACCACTTACAACATGTATCTAATGTGAGGTGTACCACTTACAGCATGTATCTAATGTGAGGTGTACCACTTACAGCATGTATCTAATGTGAGGTGTACCACTTACAGCATTTATCTAATGTGAGGTGTACCACTTACAGCATGTATCTAATGTGAGGTGTACCACTTAAAGCATGTATCTAAAGTGAGGTGTACCACCTACAGCATGTATCTAATGTGAGGTGTACCACTTACAGCATGTATCTAATGTGAGGTGTACCACTTACAACATGTATCTAATGTGAGGTGTACCACTTACAGCATGTATCTAATGTGAGGTGTACCACTTACAGCATGTATCTAATGTGAGGTGTACCACCTACAGCATGTATCTAATGTGAAGTGTACCACTTACAGCATGTATCTAATGTGAGGTGTACCACTTACAGCATGTATCTAATGTGAGGTGTACCACTTACAGCATGTATCTAATGTGAGGTGTACCACCTACAGCATGTATCTAATGTGAGGTGTACCACTTACAGCATGTATCTAATGTGAGGTGTACCACTTACAGCATGTATCTAATGTGAGGTGTACCACTTACATCATATCTAATGTGAGGTGTACCACCTACAGCATGTATCTAATGTGAGGTGTACCACTTACAGCATGTATCTAATGTGAGGTGTACCACTTACAGCATGTATCTAATGTGAGGTGTACCACTTACAGCATGTATCTAATGTGAGGTGTACCACTTACAGCATGTATCTAATGTGAGGTGTACCACCTACAGCATGTATCTAATGTGAGGTGTACCACCTACAGCATGTATCTAATGTGAGGTGTACCACTTACAGCATGTATCTAATGTGAGGTGTACCACTTACAGCATATCTAATGTGAGGTGTACCACTTACAGCATGTATCTAATGTGAGGTGTACCACTTACAGCATGTATCTAATGTGAGGTGTACCACTTACAGCATGTATCTAATGTGAGGTGTACCACCTACAGCATATCTAATGTGAGGTGTACCACTTACAGCATGTATCTAATGTGAGGTGTACCACTTACAGCATGTATCTAATGTGAGGTGTACCACTTACAGCATGTATCTAATGTGAGGTGTACCACCTACAGCATGTATCTAATGTGAGGTGTACCACTTACAGCATGTATCTAATGTGAGGTGTACCACTTACAGCATGTATCTAATGTGAGGTGTACCACTTACAGCATGTATCTAATGTGAGGTGTACCACTTACAGCATGTATCTAATGTGAGGTGTACCACTTACAGCATGTATCTAATGTGAGGTGTACCACTTACAGCATGTATCTAATGTGAGGTGTACCACTTACAGCATGTATCTAATGTGAGGTGTACCACTTACAGCATGTATCTAATGTGAGGTGTACCACTTACAGCATGTATCTAATGTGAGGTGTACCACTTACAGCATGTATCTAATGTGAGGTGTACCACTTACAGCATGTATCTAATGTGAGGTGTACCACTTACAGCATGTATCTAATGTGAGGTGTACCACTTACAGCATGTATCTAATGTGAGGTGTACCACCTACAGCATGTATCTAATGTGAGGTGTACCACTTACAGCATGTATCTAATGTGAGGTGTATCACTTACAGCATGTATCTAATGTGAGGTGTACCACTTACAGCATATCTAATGTGAGGTGTACCACTTACAGCATATCTAATGTGAGGTGTACCACTTACAGCATATCTAATGTGAGGTGTACCACTTACAGCATATCTAATGTGAGGTGTACCACTTACAGCATATCTAATGTGAGGTGTACCACCTACAGCATATCTAATGTGAGGTGTACCACCTACAGCATATCTAATGTGAGGTGTACCACTTACAGCATATCTAATGTGAGGTGTACCACTTACTTCATGTCTAATGTGAGGTGTACCACTTACTTCATGTCTAATGTGAGGTGTACCACTTACTTCATGTCTAATGTGAGGTGTACCACTTACAGCATGTATCTAATGTGAGGTGTACCACCTACAGCATATCTAATGTGAGGTGTACCACTTACTTCATGTCTAATGTGAGGTGTACCACTTACTTCATATCTAATGTGAGGTGTACCACTTACTTCATGTCTAATGTGAGGTGTACCACTTACTTCATGTCTAATGTGAGGTGTACCACTTACTTCATGTCTAATGTTTCAGATATCAGATGATGTACAAAGAAGATTGCTAGGTCTGCCAGAAAGAAAACCAAATTCAGGTATTTAAAATCCAACATACTCGCAGGTGTGCTGAAATATAAAAACATCTCTCGAGACCTCATTCCTGATGGAATGCATCGCCACGAGGGAGAGAGAAGAGGCAATGTGGAATATAAATGCCATGCATAAGGGCACAATCATAACGGATTTAGCTTGGCGCGAACTGTGGGGGGGGGGGCTTTCGCACACTGAACTTGCTACCACTGCGCTATATAAAAGCTTACTCCCTGAGCTCAAAATAGGGAGAAGCATGGCAGCCCAGAGGGGGACTATTCCTCCCTCTAGTTGTAGCCCTTGTAAAATTAACATAGTGATGAATCTTTGTCACAAATTCCCAAGGCAGGACACCATACATGTACAGGGATTTCAATAGAAGCCGGCAACCGGCGAACTCCGCCGTCTACTATCGACATCTGAGCCGCCTACTTTTGCCATGCCACGTCCCAATTGTACCTGTTAATGCAGGTTCTTTATAATTAGAAAAATATGTCAATAAAGTTAATATTTCCCCTCAATTTTGGTTGTTTTGCAACGCGAATCGCAACGCGATCGAAACTGTCCGCCGATTGTCCGCCATCTTGAAATTGAGAGAAGAGTGAGACTGGTGACTAAGTAAGATGCCTCGATTACATGCTGCAGTCTCTTCCGGTTTTCCATGTGCTTTTGAAGTTGATTAAATAGGTGTCTAAATGTGTAGAATGATAAATGTATAATAAACGTTTTTATATACGAGTACAATCAGTTGTTCTTACTCAATCACAATTACAACTGAAACTCGGTGACACACACAAAGACTATTAGTTAATTATGTATCAATGGGCCGAAGTGTCTTAGGAAATAAGGGCCGAAGTGTCTTAGGGCCGAAGTGTCTAAGGCCGTAGTGTCTATGGGCCGAATTGTCTTAGGGCCGAAGTGTCTGGTTACCATTAAATATGGCAGATAAAAAGCGTGCCGCTGGCAGTATCTTGTCATATTTTAATAAAAGACTGCGACCAGAAGAAGATTCAGGTAAGCATAACTAAATAAGAATAATAAGAATAAGAATAACTTCAATAATTTAAAAGAAAATGCTATAAATTCAACATTTTTACCGATCTTTCGAACTACACAGTCATCCTACTTTATAGGAGATTTATGGATACAGACGGCTACTTCGTTGCTTTCAACGTCTACTCAAAATTTTATTGAAACCCCTGCATGTACTTACATACATGTGTGTATATCACAGGCTTTACAGTAACAATTTCACAGGGCTAGCAATAAGGACTACTGCATTACTAAAGGTATTTGTTCAAAGACTAAACTTTCACCATTTTCTACTTGTCTAAACTTTCTAATTGTGACTATTCCAAAATAATAATTGACTAGCCGGCCCCAGGCTAGTGGGTAGCCGACCCCGGGCTTGTGGGTAGCCGGCCCCAGACTAGTGGGTAGTCGACCCCGGGTTAGTGGGTAGTCGACCCCGGGCTAGTGGGTAGCCGACCCCGGGCTAGTGGGTAGCCGACCCCGGGCTAGTGGGTAGCTGACCCTGGGCTAGTGAGTTACAGTGATGACTGATGCCATGCAAAATCTATGTATTTTGTTTGCTTGCACAATTTTAAATGTCAACAACCATAGACAACGTGATCTCATGTTAGCAGTGATGATGTACAATAGACCTTTATTATCCAGGAGGCCCTGAAGGTGAGGGATCACCGCAACTAACCAATGAACAGATAAACGCTATAAAAGAACAGATAGAGAATGAATACAGACAGAGAATTACAGATGCTGTAAGTAACTCAATGAATAATGATAATAGTATAATAGATATAGATGGTGGATTACAGATGTTGTAAGTAACTCAATGAATAATGATAATAGTATAAGAGATATAGATGGTGGATTACAGATGTTGTAAGTAAACTCAATGAATAATGATAATAGTATAATAGATATAGATGGTGGATTACAGATGTTGTAAGTAACTCAATGAATAATGATAATAGTATAAGAGATATAGATGGTGGATTACAGATGCTGTAAGTAACTGACTCAATGAATAATGATAATAGTATAATAGATATAGATGGTGGATTACAGATGTTGTAAGTAACTCAATGAATAATGATAATAGTATAAGAGATATAGATGGTGGATTACAGATGTTGTAAGTAACTCAATGAATAATGATAATAGTATAAGAGATATAGATGGTGGATTACAGATGTTGTTATGTTAGTTATATTTCGGGTTTTACGCCTGCATCAGCACCATTTTGGGCAATATCGCCGGCGGGCAGTTTACTTAACAACACCTTCCTGGGCAGGCTCCAGCGGTTAACCAGTACTTGGGTGCACCAACCTCCGTAAGAAACTGCCAACTTTTTCATATAAATGAGACACGGCCTGAGCGGGGCTCGAACCCGTGACCATCAGTGATGATAGGTTACAGTGGTATACAAGTCAGCGACCTTAACCACTCGACCACGGAGGCGGACAGATGTTGTAAGTAACTCAATGAATAATGATAATAGTATAAGAGATATAGATGGTGGATTACAGATGTTGTAAGTAACTGACTCAATGAATAATGATAATAGTATAATAGATATAGATGGTGGATTACAGATGCTGTAAGTAACTCAATGAATAATGATAATAGTATAAGAGATATAGATGGTGGATTACAGATGTTGTAAGTAACTCAATGAATAATGATAATAGTATAATAGATATAGATGGTGGATTACAGATGTTGTAAGTAACTCAATGAATAATGATAATAGTATAAGAGATATAGATGGTGGATTACAGATGTTGTAAGTAACTCAATGAATAATGATAATAGTATAATAGATATAAATGGTGGATTACAGATGTTGTAAGTAACTCAATGAATAATGATAATAGTATAATAGATATAAATGGTGGATTACAGATGTTGTAAGTAACTCAATGAATAATGATAATAGTATAAGAGATATAGATGGTGGATTACAGATGTTGTAAGTAACTGACTCAATGAATAATGATAATAGTATAATAGATATAGATGGTGGATTACAGATGTTGTAAGTAACTGACTCAATGAATAATGATAATAGTATAATAGATATAGATGGTGGATTACAGATGTTGTAAGTAACTGACTCAATGAATAATGATAATAGTATAATAGATATAGATGGTGGATTACAGATGCTGTAAGTAACTCAATGAATAATGATAATAGTATAATAGATATAGATGGTGGATTACAGATGTTGTAAGTAACTCAATGAATAATGATAATAGTATAAGAGATATAGATGGTGGATTACAGATGCTGTAAGTAACTCAATGAATAATGATAATAGTATAATAGATATAGATGGTGGATTACAGATGCTGTACGTAACTCAATGAATAATGATAATAGTATAATAGATATAGATGGTGGATTACAGATGTTGTAAGTAACTCAATGAATAATGATAATAGTATAATAGATATAGATGGTGGATTACAGATGTTGTAAGTAACTGACTCAATGAATAATGATAATAGTATAAGAGATATAGATGGTGGATTACAGATGCTGTAAGTAACTCAATGAATAATGATAATAGTATAATAGATATAGATGGTGGATTACAGATGTTGTAAGTAACTCAATGAATAATGATAATAGTATAATAGATATAGATGGTGGATTACAGATGTTGTAAGTAACTCAATGAATAATGATAATAGTATAATAGATATAGATGGTGGATTACATATGTTGTAAGTAACTCAATGAATAATGATAATAGTATAATAGATATAGATGGTGGATTACAGATGTTGTAAGTAACTCAATGAATAATGATAATAGTATAATAGATATAGATGGTGGATTACAGATGTTGTAAGTAACTCAATGAATAATGATAATAGATATAGATGGTGGATTACAGATGTTGTAAGTAACTCAATGAATAATGATAATAGATATAGATGGTGGATTACAGATGCTGTAAGTAACTCAATGAATAATGATAATAGTATAATAGATATAGATGGTGGATTACAGATGTTGTAAGTAACTGACTCAATGAATAATGATAATAGTATAATAGATATAGATGGTGGATTACAGATGTTGTAAGTAACTCAATGAATAATGATAATAGTATAATAGATATAGATGGTGGATTACAGATGCTGTAAGTAACTCAATGAATAATGATAATAGTATAATAGATATAGATGGTGGATTACAGATGTTGTAAGTAACTCAATGAATAATGATAATAGATATAGATGGTGGATTACAGATGTTGTAAGTAACTCAATGAATAATGATAATAGATATAGATGGTGGATTACAGATGCTGTAAGTAACTCAATGAATAATGATAATAGTATAATAGATATAGATGGTGGATTACAGATGTTGTAAGTAACTGACTCAATGAATAATGATAATAGTATAATAGATATAGATGGTGGATTACAGATGTTGTAAGTAACTGACTCAATGAATAATGATAATAGTATAAGAGATATAGATGGTGGATTACAGATGTTGTAAGTAACTCAATGAATAATGATAATAGATATAGATGGTGGATTACAGATGTTGTAAGTAACTCAATGAATAATGATAATAGTATAAGAGATATAGATGGTGGATTACAGATGTTGTAAGTAACTGACTCAATGAATAATGATAATAGTATAATAGATATAGATGGTGGATTACAGATGTTGTAAGTAACTCAATGAATAATGATAATAGTATAAGAGATATAGATGGTGGATTACAGATGTTGTGCAAGTAAGGTGGTCGAGCGCTTACGGTCGGTGACTTTAAATCACTTGCCCGTCCCCGCTGTAGGTTCGAATCACACTGGGGGTGTTGAATTCTTTCAAGTGAGAAAGCTATCCAGCTGGCTAGCGGTAGGTCAGTGGTTCTATCCAGCTGGCTAGCGGTAGGTCAGTGGTTCTACCCGGGTACCCGTCCGTGCCTGAAATACTGCTCGGAGAGTGGCCATATGACCTACGCTGTTGGTGCTACTTTAAACTCCACAAACAAACAAACAAAAACAAGTAAGTAATATTAATGCAGACAGAATCTGTTCTATTTTGTACAAATGCAGCATGCTATGCATGTATATATAACTTGCCACTCAAAGCATGTGTGTATGATTCATCACCCTTCCATGTACATGCATCATGTGCACTCAGCTTCACCAATTAACAGCTCTAATAGGCGTTTTAATAGCCGATGTTGAATGAGGGACACTGTTTTGGCGTTGTCCATATTATGTCCATAACCCATTCAGGCCGTGTCTCATTTATATGAAAAAGTTGGCAGTTTCTTACGGAGGTTGGTGCACCCAAGTACTGGTTAACCACTGGAGCCTGTCCAGGAAAGATAAACTGCCTGCTGGCGATACAGCCCAAAATGGTGCTAAAGCCCAAACAAACATTGTGTCCATGAGTCTGAATTATATCTGGTCAGATTAACTACTACACTATTCAGCAGATTTGAACCAGCATTTCCCAACTGCAGCTCTATGAAGTGTAGTTGAATATATTATATATCATCACGATTTTCTGCTTGGATGATAGTATGGAGTTATAGCCCTTTGCAATTTATTTTATATTACCACGTTGAGTAGTAATCTATGGATAAGTTTAAACTTTATTTATTTTTACAACGATTGCGAAGCAAGTTTTAACAACTTATATTAATTACTCTCGTTGACGCGGATGAAAGCGTCAATGTGGTCATTCATGTGGAAGGTACCCGGAGAAACCCTCCTGTCCAATCTGGCGACCACATACTTCTCGGTCCGAGGATCGAACCCGGGTTGCATTTTGTGAGAAGCGAGCGCGCTAACTACTTCGCTAATCGGACAGCCAACTCTGGATAGGTAAATATTCGCATATTTATTGCAATGCCTAATTCTGCCCAGGCCGATTTTGTTTTGAAAATGTTCAACGCCCCAACTATTATAATAAAGCTTTCAGTTGTATATTTTCCTCCATTTAAAGGATTTCCTTTTTTGGTCAAAATCTTGCATAATAAATATTGTCAGCTTTGGTCTAAGCAGTTCAGAAAAGATAAATTTTTCACTTATTTATGTAGGGGGTGATCCTCTCTTTTTTTCCAGTATTATTTGACAGATTTTCTCATTTTCCATTCACAGCCCTGAGTCTGGCATCAGGAGAATAATACATGTACATGTATATAATTTCTCCAAATCTCTGAAGCACTCCCCCCCCCCCCAGTTCCCCGATACAGTGCACTGTACTTGTGATGCCAATCACACTAAATCTCCTGTTTCATGGCAGGGTCCGCCTCCGTGGTCGAGTGGTTAAGGTCGCTGACTTGTATACCACTATAACCTATCATCACTGATGTTCACGGGTTCGAGCCCCGCTCAGGCCGTGTCTCATTTATATGAAAAAGTTGGCAGTTTCTTACTGAGGTTGGTGCACCCAGGTACTGGTTAACCGCTGGAGCCTGCCCAGGAAAGGTGTTGTTAGGTAAACTGCCTGCCAGCGATATAGCCCAAAATGGTGCTGATGCAGGCGTAAAACCCGAAATATAACATAACATAATTCACGGCAGGCAATCATTTTACTGACGTTTCTTGTTGATTATGTTTTCATCTGAAAAGACCATTGTATCATATAGAGACATGTGGCGTGTATTTCAGACTTCACAGAGTCATAAGATAAAGGCGGAGGAGTTTGCTCGAGCAGTGCAAGAAGTGGAAGCAAAATTTATGTAAGAAAATATTAGCCCTTTCTCCACTTAAACAACATACAACACCTTCATCGCTTCCCACATATAGTCACCGTTCTCTATCCCCATAGATAATAATCATTGAGTCTGTATTACAGTATACCTATCAACAGTATGGACAAATGAGTAATTTGTCTCTTTTGAGGAGAATAACGGGGTTCATTCTAGGTCAGAATTTTTGGGAGAAGTGAGAAAGCGTGCGAACGCGTCCTTAAATGGTGTTATAATTGTTATTTAATAAAACAAAATATGGTTAAAATGCACAGTATGACCATTAAATACATTGAATAAAAGAAGCGCTTTATAATGGGCCAGTGTATCTTAAAAACAATTTTGTTTAGGGATAAGTGGGGCCCCCAGAGAGAGAAGTCAGGGTCCCTAGGGCGACTATTTCGCCCACATCGCCCTCTAGAATGATCCCTGAGAATAGGTTAGTGTAACATGTATGAAAGTTGGCATTGACTTATCCATCCAACACAAGTTGTAGTACCTCCATGGTGGCGTGGTTACCGCCGTGGACAGGCAATCACTTGGCATTCACCTTTGTTGGTTCAACTTCTACTAGCTTTACATTCTTAAGTAAGGTCCCAAGGTTTGTGGTTCTACCTGGGTCTTCCTCTAACATATAGCTGGAATGGTAATATATTACTGAAAGTGATAAACCGTACAGTAAGAAAATTATGAACCACCTAGTATAGAGATCTGTACTTGGAAACAACAGGCTCCATGCACTACCAGGCTCCATGCACTACCATATTATTGGATATATGGGCCTTGTACACTTTTGTATATCGAACCAGGGCTCATTCTAGAGGGCGACTTTGGCGAAAAAGTTGCCCTAGGGACCCTGACTTTGCAGCCTAGGTGCCCCATATCTCTCTAAAAACAAAAATAACAAAATTATTTTACAATTTTCATGCAAGATTTTGTACAGTAAGATACACTGGCCCATTATAAAGCACTCCCTCTATTCAATTGATGTATTTAATGGTCATACTGTGTATTTTAACCCTATTTTGCAGACATTTATTAAAGAACACCATTTAAGGAGGCAATCGCCCAATTTCTCACTTCTCCTCTAGTATATGAAACATTTTGTGCATTGAAGATTATGAAAACTGTCTGTAATGATATTATATGTTTCACTTCGCCTGTGACACAAATAGACTGGTTTTGTTTTTTAAGTCTACAGTCTACATCCGTTATGTCGAATTCCGTCGGACCGAACAAAATACTTCGACATAACCGAAGTTTGATTTAACGAAATTCTATATAAACGGAGCCCGTTATGTGTAACATGATAGTGTCTGAAACAGGACTTTGATCCGACTTTGAGATAACCGGAGAATTCGACATAACCGACTTTGACATAACGGATGTAGATTGTATTAACCAATTTCATTCCGGATACATCTAAAGGCTTTTGCAAACAACATAGATCCAGATCAGCCGCAGCGTGACGCTGCATGCTGATCAGGATCTATGTTGCTTGCTACATAGCCAAGTGTATTAGCAAGATCATCTGAATAGCAAACAACATAGAACCTGATCAGATGGCACGTTCCATGGCGGTTGATCTGACTCTATGTTCTTTGCAAATACTGTTTGAACGGTATCCAGAATCAAATGGGTTAACACAGCTTTTCATTGTTCCAGAAAGCAGTCTGGTGGCCCAGTGTGTCAGGATTTACAGCATGATGTGTATGATTGCTACCAGAACCATCTGAAACAGCCCCTCAAATGTTCCCCACATGTCAAGGCATTTACTGATGCAGTAGAAAAAGCCAGACGGGTAAATATATTCACATCTATTCTGTAGATTCGTTGTTTTCAGTTTTATTGCCTCTCGGTCCTGGTATGCAATGTGTGTTTATCTCTCTTTCAGAGGGGAAAGGTAATACTGTATGATCTATCAACCAGAGGGGAGGTAATACTGTATGATTTATTGGCCAGAAGGGGAGGTAATACTGTTGGATTTATCAACCAGAGGGGAAGTTATACTATATGCTTTAGCTGCCAGAAGGGGAGGTAATACTGTATGATCTATCGACCAGAAGGGGAGGTAGAACTGTAGAATTTATCAACCAGAGGGGAGGTAATACTGTATGCTTTATAGGACAGAAGGGGAGCTAAAACTGTAGAATTTATCAACCATAGGGGGGTAATACTGTATGCTTTATCGGCCAGAAGGGGAGGTAAATACTGTATGATCTATCAACCAGAGGGGAGGTAATACCATAGGCCAGAAGGAGAGGTAAGACTGTAGGATTTATCAACCATATGGGAGGTAATACTGTATGCTTTATCGGCCAGAAGGGGAGGTAAGACTGTAGGATTTATCAACCATATGGGAGGTAAAACTGTATGCTTTATCGGCCAGAAGGGGAGGTAAGACTAGGATTTATCAACCAGAGGGGAGGTAATACTGTATGCTTTATTGGCCAGAGGGGAGGTAATACTGTATGATCTATCAACCAGAGGTGAGGTAATACTGTAGGATTTATCAACCAGAGGGGAGGTAATACTGTAGGATTTATCAACCAGAGGGGAGGTAATACTGTAGGATTTATCAACCAGAGGGGAGGTAATACTGTAGGATTTATCAACCAGAGGGGAGGTAATACTGTAGGATTTATCAACCAGAGGGGGAGGTAATACTGTAGGATTTATCAACCAGAGGGGAGGTAATACTGTAGGATTATCAACCAGAGGGGGAGGTAATACTGTAGGATTTATCAACCAGAGGGGAGGTAATACTATAGGATTTATCAACCAGAGGGGAGGTAATACTGTAGGATTATCAACCAGAGGGGAGGTAATACTGTAGGATTTATCAACCAGAGGGGGAGGTAATACTGTATGCTTTATCAACCAGAGGGGAGGTAATACTGTAGGATTTATCAACCAGAGGGGAGGTAATACTGTAGGATTTATCAACCAGAGGGGGAGGTAATACTGTAGGATTTATCAACCAGAGGGGAGGTAATACTATAGGATTTATCAACCAGAGGGGAGGTAATACTGTAGGATTTATCAACCAGGAGGTGGGGGTAATACTGTAGGATTTATCAACCAGGAGGTGGGGGTGAGGTAATCGTGTATAGGTTACAATTTCTGCATTACTATAGCCGTTCTGCCACGTGATTATATATTTACAATTATGTTATTAGGTTTAATTATTTTATGATAATTTGTCTCGCCTTTTCATTTCAGCATGCCGTGATGACTAAGCAATCGTGACACCAGGACAATGTCTTCATCAGAAATTAATACACGTAGAATTACTCGTTATCAATGTGATTTATTGTAATAAACGTTACATGTAACATATGTGGTGGTTATTTCTTAGTGTTAGAGCGAGTTCATTGTTTTGTTGCCATATCTCGCCATGTACTTCCAATACAACGATTGGTTTTTAAAGGAAAACTGTCAACAAAGTTTCATGTTAATCTTGAAAGATGAAGGTCACTAAAACATAAAATGCGGCTAAAGAAGTTTGAAAATCACACTGCAAATAAAATGGTTGTCACAGGTTGATTAGTTTATGCAAATTTATTTTAGCTCGATTATGAAACAAATTCTTACAACTTATATTAATCACTCTCGTGACCTCATTCCTGAAGGAATCCATCGCCATGAGGGAGAAAGATGTGGCATTTAAATGCCTTGCCTGAAGGCATAATCGTAACGGCTCTAGTGAGGCTCAAACTTTGGGCCTTTCGCTCGCACCTGTAGCGAACCCGCTACCACTGCTCTATCACAACTTCCACACAAAGGGTGATTATCTTAAATAGAAAATTATAGAGGCAGCATCTTGGATTAACCAAGTCACATCAGGGTTCATTCTAGGTCAGAATTGTTGGGAGAAGTGAGAAAGCGTGTGATCTCTTCCTTAAATGGTGTTCTTTAATATACTTCTGCAAAATAGGGTTAAAATGCACAGTACAACCATTAACTACAACATTTGAATAGAAGGAATTTTTTTTAGGGAGAGGTGGGACCCCCAGAGGCGAAGTCAGGGTCCCTAGGGCGACAATTTCGTCCACATCGCCCTCTAGAATGATCCCTGCACATGTTAAGCTGTTAAAACAATCAAATTATACTCATTTTATCAACACAACTGTTTACTGTTATGAGCTGCTTGAGTAGACCTGTACATTAAAGCGACATTACATCGAAAAAAGCAAATAAAATGCATTTTTTCACGTATAAATGCATTGCTACTACAAATTCTTCCGAATACATTCGAACACTAACATTGAATCAAAATAAACAGTGTTTTTGTGGATTGAAAGTATTATTTTATATAACGGTCATCCATGCTCCTGAATTGACGTTTGTTTGTCATCAGAGTCAATACTAAACGCGAGCTAATGTCCTCACAGTACCAATAAGAATAGTTCTTTATTTTGCAAACAGTCCGTCAAGTTGATTCAATGGAACTAGACTTGTCTTCAGATCAATCTTCCTGCTCCATTGTATCAAATTTAAGATAGTTTGTTGTAACAGTACATGTATATTGTTTGCATCTGGTGTTTCTACTCAGTTGTTGGGTGGATGGATATGACGTCGCCAAGATTTGCATTTACTGTCGCTTGTGTATAACACTAGCTGCTTTCACACCAACAGGGTGTTGATATGTGAACATTTCATAAAGAGGTCATCCATGGCTGAGTGCTTACAGTCGCTGACTTCAAATCACTTTGTCAGTCACTGCTGTAGGTTCAAATCCCACTTAGGATGTCAAATAATTTCATGTGAGGAAGCTATCCAGTTGGCTTGTGGAAGGTCCGGCGTTCTACCCGGGTGCCTGTCCGTGCCAAAAATACTGTTTGGGAGTTGGATCCAGGGTCCACCAATAACAATGGAGGTGCCAATGTTCCCCCTATCCAGGCAATGTTATTTTTAAAGCACCTATTCATCATTAAATAACTAGAAGAAGACACTTGAAAACAATAAAACAATATTAAAACGGTCGACCAGGAAAGGTGTTGTTAGGTAAACTGCCCGCCGGCGATATAGCCCGAAATGGTGCTGATGCAGGCGTAAAACCCGAAATATAACATAAAACGATCGCCTTCCAGTTGCGACATTTAAGGACATTTACTTATGTATGTTCTTGTACAGGCTGTCTCCACTCGACATTGCTAATGGGTCACCTGCTGTTTTACAGTATTTGGAGCAATTTGCAGCCATATAATATGAATATTCATATTTGATACATTTTATGACAGATTTGTATGCAATTTGACACTAGTTTCATTGTTTGATTATTTGTTCAATGATTCCATATATTACAAAACACCATATCACTGATTAGGAATTTTTTTCAGTGTGTGGTGTTTTACGTTTATTTATTGTCGCTACTGGTTGCCCATGAGCGATGCCTCCTGAAGAGATTAGTCATTTTGGAGGATAGTGCAATGATACAGACAGAGACCCATTCCAGAGTCTCTGGTTCTTTTACGTGCAGTGCAAGGTGTACAGCACCGACACGAGACCTCGGTTTAACGTCCCATCTGAAAGACTTGATTTTATTAGGGTCAGACGGGGGGTCGAACCTGTGATCCCCTGGGTTACTAGTCCAGCGTGTTACCACTGGACTACAGATCCGTTTTGTTCAGTGTATGTATGTAGATATTAATATGTTTTGTTAGACTATTATACGGATATGTAATAACATTTTATGCTGGGTAAAATAAATGCTATAAATAGTTCAAATAATTGTAGCAGACGACAACGTATATTTCTTATTACATTTGCATTTATCTTGTAACGATACAATTCTAATGAAATTCCATGACACAGTTGACTGTTATTTACAGCAAAAACTGAGAATGCAGTGATATGTGGAGCACCCTTTAGCTCTGTTTGAATACACATTTCTATGTAGTAGTGTATAGCACTGATGTATATATGCCATCAACATGACGCTGAGTAATTGTGCTGTATGTTAACCAAAGGATGGTCGAGTGAGTAATGTTGGCTTCAAATTACTTGCCCCTCACAGCTGACTGTAGGCTCAAATCCAACAAAGGATGTGAACATTATGTAAATAAGTTCCCCAGGGGGTATGGGGATGGTCATTGTTCTACCCGGGTATCTAAAACACGTCTAGATGGACACCTTGTGTTATATTTATCCAGTAGCACAGCTAACGTTGTTGTATGACCTACTCTATATATTTGCGACATTAAAAATTCATTTAAATGCTGAATAAATAGGTGTATTAACCCTTTAAATGCTGAATAAATAGGTGTATTAACCCTTTAAATGCTGAATAAATAGGTGTATTAACCCTTTAAATGCTGAATAAATATGTGTATTAACCCTTTAAATATGTGTATTAACCCTTTAAATGCTGAATAAATGGGTGTATTAACTAGGGATGTCAACGAGTAGTGATTTTGGTACTCGAGTACTCGGGAAAGGTATTCGATCGAGTACTCGGTTACCGTTACCGTGGATTATGCTTCTTGTCTCGTCAATCAGAGGTGAGGCCTTCTGCTGGATGCTTCAGCCTCAGATGAATATGCAGGTTGGTAGTGCCACCAGTAAATGTCAGACTGGCATCGCACAACTTGCAAGAAACAATCTTTTTAAGTCTTTCAAAGTACTTCCATACCACAGATTTAGGTGGAGGCATTCTCACATTTGACCTTTCTGCCGATTTTGATTGACAGCTGGCGTTAGCCAATCGCATCGCACCATTCGCGCACCCCCCCCCCCGGCAACGGTTTATCGCCGCCATCTTGTTAGACAAACAATGCATATTAGACAAACTAGTAACGAGTAGACACATTTGAAAAGGCGTGAATTTGATCGAAAATACGGGTTTTAAATTGTTTTAATGATGTTGAAAATGTGTAGCTTTGGTGTGTGGGTTAGTTATAGTACAAAATTAGTCGATATCCTGGTGATCGACGTTAAATTCAACCCATTTCAAAATCCTTGGACAAATCTAAAAGTGTGTATATGAACCACAAAATACCAGACAGCTGCTTTAAAAACAATGCATCTATAAAAACACCGACTGACCCCATATAGTCATTCTTTTATCGCAAACACAGCAATCAAATTTAAGCGTGTCACACTGTTTATTGGAAGTAATCAACAACTTACCGGTACATCACAGAGACCGCCACATAATATCCCGTTAGAGGCCTACTGTCAAGATCAAAGTGTTGCACATCGGAATTTAGCACTGATTGTGCTAATAATTGGTCAATTATAAAATGTGTGCACACAATTATAGTATTGATTAGTACACCGAGTCATTGTTTTATCGTTCTGTCAGACAAACGAGTTATTTAGTAAAATTTTAATCAAATCTGATAACGAGTGATCGTGATCTGAAATTATTTTTTGAAAAATAATTACAAATTAATTAATGCTGTCTGTCATTGACAATGGTGAAACGATGTAGTTACGGGCTGTTTTATTAATTTATGCTGTGTGACAGTGATAGTAGATATCCAGATCGATTAATAGGTGACGTTTAATTCGTGCCATTTCCAAACCCAAGACAAATCTTGAAAAATGTCTAAGGTGGATTAAGTTGTGTGGACGACCAGCTGAATACATCCAAAATTAATGCAAACATATATATTTGCACACAAGTAAGTTGAAATTAATTTATTTATGCATAATAAAATATTTCGAAAAAATATATTCTGCATTTATAGATCTACTGTTCACAAGAGATATGTGAGTATAATGGTGATTAAAATTATACATGTGGTTCATACATATTGTCGTGGATGGTGGACTAGGGATCAGATAGAAGTAATAGTACCCATGCATGTGCAGAGCTGTGGGATTCCCATATTAGCTCAGTGAACGTACTGGTGTTCAGTTGTTGGGCCTAATGTTCGAGTCTTCTAGGAGGCATAGGGTCGAGTCTCTCAAGACGGTGGCATATTTCATTTCTTTTAATGTCAAAGTTGACACGATGTGGTTGTTCGGGTGTCAGTGGTTTCGTATAACTACTTCTTCGTATACAAGGCAATATAGAGTGAAACATTGTGGTGGATTCGTCTAATAGTATATTATCACGCCTACGCCAATTATGAGATGGGCTGTTGACAAATTAATCAAATACTGGAGAATATATTATTTTTCACACCTTGATTGGTCGGTTCAAACATTTGTGATGCTGGCTTGTATGCCCGTGTTTTATCAGCTTTAGAGCTGAGCCGTGCCATATGTCCAAGCCCTTACATCATGTATAAATATCATGCTCTTCACATCAATTTCATTACAACCATGGCGTCTATATTTCCATGCGTTTTTTGCTGATTATACAATACAAATACAATAAAAAATAGATACACACTGTACATTTCATTGTCATTGTATTAATCTATGTACCTTTTTATGTCATTGTAAATAATTTAATGCTTTGATGTACAATAAATATATTATTTTAATGACGGTCTATGATTTATTTATTCTCTCCCATTCACTTTAATTAATCTTGATAAGTGGCCTGAAACCTAGATAGATAATCACTCCTGGTATGGCAAACACACGGCTACATAGTCCCATTCATAATTGTGTCTAATTACCTAAATAGCGCTAATAATATTAATATCTGGGTAAAATAAAACGGAGAAATTCCACGGAATTTTATCTAGATTAACTCGATGCAGGTCTGCGTTAGACGCCATTTTGTTAGATAGCTTGTCTCGCGTAGTTACAGCGAGCACCTGTAACTATGGGGGTGTGCCTAAGTAGCGTTTGCAGAAAGGTCAATTCACTTATATTACTATTATATTCTAAAGATCTCCTCACAGTTTAACAGCATTAACGTTAATGACAAACGTTATGATATTTATTATGTGTGTGTTTTACGTTTATTTATCGTCGCTACCGGTTGCCCATATGAGCGACGCCTCCTGAAGAGATTAGTCATTTTAGATTTTGGAGGATAGTGCAATGATACAGAGAGACCCATTCCAGAGTCTCCTCTGGTTCTTTTACGTGCACTGTAAAGCACTGACACGAGACCTCGGTTTAACGTCCCATCTGAAAGACTGTTAATTTTATTAGGGTCAGACGGGGGATCGAACCTACGATCCCTGGATTACCAGTCCAGCGTGTTACCACTGGGCTACAGATCCGTCTGTGATATTTATTATTTAACAACTATATCGGTATTGCCCTGCTATGGGTAGCTGTTTAAAGTTCTAAATTGAGTAATCAATTAAGTGTCAATTATAACATCAAAACAAGTTCCGACCACCAGACAAAAGCTGTCATTCACACGACAGACAATCGGACGACCCGCCTCAGTACTGACGACAATGATAAAACAATTTGCATCAAACAGCATAGAGCCTGATTCAGACAGCACGTTCTGTCCTATCTGATCTGGCTCTATGCTGTTTGTAAAAACAACTTTAGTTGTGATTGGCAGGTTATGGGTTAAATACTAAAGAGATGATTTGAACATGTAAATAATTTTATTTAATGACCAACACACATTTTTGAGGCACTTTGTGAAAATATTAAGACAACAACAGGGATTACATTCATAGCAGGCAAAGAATACGTTTATTGCATGCACTGTAAAACACATTTGCCCTCATATGATATTACTGTACAGAAATTACTTCGACCAAATACAACTACCAAAATGGACGGTCGTGATAGCTCAGTGCTAGCGCGTTCGCTTCATGTGCGAAATGCCCGGAGTTCAAGCCCCGCTGGAGCCGTTACGATTGTGCCCTTAGGCAAGGCATTTAAATTGCACATTGCCTCTTCTCTCTCCCTCGTGGCGATGGATTCTTGTTTCGCAATCGAGCAAAAATAAATTTGTATAAACTAACTACAAAAATTATGTGTAGGACAATGGAATGACAAATTTATGCACATGCGGCCAAACTGTTACAAATACTACCACATACGCATTGAACTAGTCAACACGATTTCTCAACTCGGTCAAATATCTCTAAAAGTTATCCTATTTGGTGATATTACCTTGGCACCTGGACATTATGAAATAATAGTCTTAGCTGTGCATAGATTCATAGAACAGTCTAAACGTTTATAACAACATCATCACACACATGTCATGTGTGTAAACAGGGACTGACTCGCTTGTATAGTGATACACCATGAACACGGTGTGTGTTATTTCATCGCTTTCTACCCCCTCCCATTCCCAGTTTATCTAGCTATAATTTCATACACTTATTATATATTTTGGTCTTACTACATAATACGTTTACGTCTTAGTCGCCTATAGTGCACACATTTATATATGTAATGGGGATAATCTCAATAAGCTTTAAGCTTTCGATTACGTCCATTTTCATTCTGTATACAATAGATATGTACTGTACATTATGTTCATTCTGTATACAATAGATATGTACTGTACATTATGTTCATTCTGTATACAATAGATATGTACTGTACATTATGTTCATTCTGTATACAATAGATATGTACTGTACATTATGTTCATTCTGTATACAATAGATATGTACTGTACATTATGTTCATTCTGTATACAATAGATATGTAATGTACATTATGTTCATTCTGTATACAATAGATATGTACTGTACATTATGTTCATTCTGTATACAATAGATATGTACTGTACATTATGTTCATTCTGTATACAATAGATATGTACTGTACATTATGTTCATTCTGTATACAATAGATATGTACTGTACATTATGTTCATTCTGTATACAATATATATGTACTGTACTTTATGAATGAATAAATATGTTTTAAACCAATTTAAATATACTAACATCATTAAAACAAACTGGAATGACAATTGGCAATTGGCCAATTTTGAAAAACACAAACAAATATAATTAGCCAAGTTTTCAGAGACAAAATGTGTCCATTAATCCTTTCAACACCACAGGCCTCTCAGTAGGCATACAAAACGTGTAGATCCAGATGAGCCATCAGGATCTGCACTTTTTGCCAGTAATATTACTATTTTTAGACAAAAATACCCATTTTGATAAATGAACTGGTCCAAATGTAATTTTCTTATTAATTTATTGGTCTGAATATATCACGCATCAGTCCATGTCAGTTACTTGGTGTTAACCCTTTCCCTCATAGAAGCACCTCTCGACGCCATTACCAATACGACATACATTGATAATGTAGTAGCCAAACCAATGTTCATAATAAAATCCAGAATCTCATGTAGTCCCAGTAATATCTATGGAGGTGGGATAGATATGGCGACTACTTATCCACTGCATGATTGCTAAATGGCTTTTGTTTGTATGGAGATATAATAGTATATTAACTTAAATCTCTATGAAGGAAAGGGTTAAATGGGTTAATGTCCTTGGTACAGGGTTTGCAGCTGCCTTAGAGATTGGATGCAGAATTGCAGATATTTACATCGCTATTGCATTGCCTTAGATGAACGTATGTGCTCTGATTGCATACAATTTCACATGAGGGTTTCCAACTAATGATGTGCAGCTTACACGCGCATTTGAAGCTACGGGCATGCGCATTCGCATTATTAAGCAATGTTCGTCGCGAGAAAAGGCGTGTCTTATAATTTGCGCTATTCCAAGGATGATCTATTTACCTGTTCCGTGACACGGTAAGTTACAAATCTGGACAAAAAACATTTTAAATGCAAAATGTACTATATTTTCGTTGCGTCATTAAAAAGAATAATTAACGTAAACATAAGTAATGAATCGCGGGTTAATAGTTTCCATTGGGGTATGATCTACAGTGGCCATATTTAATGTTAGCGTGGATGCCTTCAGGCTCACACTTTAACCCTTTCAACACCACAGACCTCTAAATAGGCTTACAAAAAGTGTAGATCCAGATGAGCCGGCTCGTGACGAGCCGTCTCATCAGGATCTGCACTTTTTGCCAGTGATATGACTATTTTTAGACATAATTACCCATTTTGATAAATGAACTTGTCCAAATGTGATTTTCTGATTCATTTATTGGTTTATGAATATCATGGACCAGTCCATGTGAGTTACTTGGTGTTGAATGGGTTAACCACGCCCAATATAGTTCATACCCCGATGGAAACTATTAACCCGCAATGCATTCCTTAAATATGTTATGCTACAGGCTTAACACTTATTGTGTTAATGTATAGCCATTCACTCATATGCGTAAATATTATTTACACAGTTTAGGCATCGATTACAAGAATTAATTCAGTGATCCGCTATGTCTACCCACGTACACCTGTTACAACGACATTATTGTATCTGCATATTGTAATATGAGCAATCTTGTGCATAATTTACATAAATGACTCAGACATCGTTATAAAATTATTGAAACAGGTTGTGCGACATTTCTATATAATATAATTTCCTAATCTAATATAAAAAAGTTGGCAGTTTCTTACGGCGTTTGGTGCACCAAGTACTGAGATTAGTATACCCAGGACAGGTGTCGTTAGGTAAGCTGCCCACCGTCGATATAGCTCAATATGGTGTTGATGAAGGCGTCAAACAAACAAACAATTAACCCAAGTTCCTATTATAATGTGCCCCCCCCCCCTCCCGATATATTCGCACAGAAACAAAATAATGCAACTAATATATATGCTATAAATATGCCGACAAGCTTTGAAAAACAGCACCTGAATAATGCTGTGTGTCTGTGTTTTATGTTTATTATCATTGCACTATCCTCCAAAAATCTAAAATGACTAATCTCTTCAGTAGGCGTCGCTCATATGGGCAACCGGTAGCGACGATAAATAAACGTAAAACACACACATATGTTTATTTATCGTAGCTGCCGGTTGCCCATATGAGTGACACTAGCCAGGGTTCTATTCTGTCGGTTTTTAACTTCTAATATTATCAGAAACTAAATACAGCCCAATTAATGGTCTCGGTGTTAAAATATATTTATTTAACTGACCAGGCAAAATATATTGACGCCTGTTCCCAGACTAGAGCGACACCTGAAGAGATTAGTCATTTTAGATTTTTGGAGGATAGTGCAATGATACAGACAGAGACCCATTCCAGAATCTCCTCTGGTTGTTTTACGTGCACGGTGTAAAGCACCGACACGAAACCTCGGTTTAAAGTTCCATCTGAAAGACTGTTAATTTTATTAGTGTCAGATGGTGGATCGAACCTGCGATCCCTGGATTACCAGTCCAGCGTGTTACCACTGGACTACAGATCCGTCTGTAATGAATGCTCTCAAATTGGTATGGGACCTCCGTGGCCGAGCGGTTCAGGTCGTTGGCTTCAAATCACTTGCCCCTCACCGCTGTAGGTAAGAATCCCACTGGAGTGCCACACTATTTCATGGGAGGAAACTGTCCAGCTAGTTGGAAGGTCTATGCTTCTATCCAGCTGTGCCTAAGTTACTCCTCGAAGGGACACCCAGCATCTAGCTGCAACTAGAAGTTGGTACCTATTTTCTGTTCTATCTCACACTTTCAGAGTTTATGCATCACAAAACAACATTTACTAATCAATGGAATAGTGTTCAAACTACTTCAAGTAATTATGTAGTAGCAATGCTATTTATCTTGGATCCAAGATAAATTTTAAAAATCTGTTTCCCCATATAGAGTGATATTTTGAACTTTGTCTTTCCGGAAAACATTTGGGGATTAAGCGCTAAATGATGTGTTTAAAAGCTTATACGTCATTAGGGTTGGGAGTTAATGAGTAGCTATTAACACTATAGACCAACTTTAGCTCTTAAACCTTTATATTGGTTTGTTCATCTGCCTGCGCTTACAAATCCGTGTATTGTGGCTTGGAGAACAATAGATCTAGTGTTAGCTAGCTAATATAATAAAAGAGAGAACAATAGATCTAGTGTTAGCTAGCTAAGCCAGTAGCCAGTAGCCACAATACACTGATTTGTAAGGACGTGTGTCACAAAGTTTTTCCAGTAGCCCTGGTCGTATTGCCAAGAAACATTACAGGACTGATAGTACCAAGCGTATGTGTTCATTTCGGTTCATTTTCTACACAATTATGGGTATATGATGATTTTTAGATATCACCATTTGATTAAACAAGATCTCCTCAACTCCTAGTTGGAATTTCACGAAACTTCACTGGAATGGTCAGTACCAAGCCTAGTTGTGCATATCATATTTGTGTTCCACTTGGTTCATTTTTCACACAGTTATGGCCCTTTGAAGATTTGTGAAAAATACAGTTTGTCCATACTACTTCGGGTAAATCCGTAGCCAGATTTCAATGATACATGCGCATAATGATCAGTATCAAACAAAGGTCTGCATATCCTATTCACGTTCCGCTTGATTCATTTTTGCACAGAGTTGTATGGGCCTCCACTGATGCAACACTACTGAGGAGACATAACACCATTTCTTTGGAAAAGATCTCTCTATTCTCCCCTGTTGGAATTTCACGAAACTTCACGGGAATCATCAGTACCAACCCTAGTTGTGCACATTTTTGTGTTCCACTCTGTTCATTTTTCAATAACAATTTCTAGTGTTTGGTACGATTTTATGCCGCTATAAATTTAATGTACATTTAGACCTCTCCAAGCATTAATAAATGTAATGTACATTTAGACCTCTCCAAGCATTAATAAATTTAATGTACATTTAGACCTCTCCAAGCATTAATACATTTAATGTACATTTAGACCTCTCCAAGCATTAATAAATTTAACATACATTTAGACTTCTCCAAGCATTAATAAATTTAACATACATTTAGACTTCTCCAAGCATTAATAAATTTAATGTACATTTAGACTTCTCCAAGCATTAATAAATTTAATGTACATTTAGACTTCTCCAAGCATTAATAAATTTAATGTACATTTAGACTTCTCCAAGCATTAATAAATTTAATGTACATTTAGACTTCTCCAAGCATTAATAAATTAGAGAGACAGTTACAACATTAGAGAGACAGTTACAACATTAGAGAGACAGTTACTGCATTAGAGAGACAGTTACAACATTAGAGAGACAGTTACAACATTAGAGAGACAGTTACAACATTAGAGAGACAGTTACTGCATTAGAGAGACAGTTACTGCATTAGAGAGACAGTTACTGCATTAGAGAGACAGTTACTGCATTAGAGAGACAGTTACTGCATTAGAGAGACAGTTACTGCATTAGAGAGACAGTTACTGCATTAGAGAGACAGTTACTGCATTAGAGAGACAGTTACAACATTATAGAGACAGTTACTGCATTAGAGAGACAGTTACTGCATTAGAGAGACAGTTACTGCATTAGAGAGACAGTTACTGCATTAGAGAGACAGTTACTGCATTAGAGAGACAGTTACAACATTAGAGAGACAGTTACTGCATTAGAGAGACAGTTACTGCATTAGAGAGACAGTTACTGCATTAGGCAACATGTTTTCAATAAGCACACAGAAATAAAGTATGACATAATTCTGTTAATCAGATGTTAGATTTGGGAGTTTCATTTTTGAGGTTTTCCTTGATTTCTCAAGTTTGTCTAAGGTCCTTTGATCATACAGACCCAGCTTCACCCCTGCCTTTATTCTATGTTCATTTATTGATTGCACAGGGAATGGAAATTCTATTGTGTTGGTTGGTCTTGCCTTGTGTTCTATTCTAAGTGCAGAGTCCAAGCTCAGCTGTCGCTTGGTCATCGTGAAATGCTGGTAAATACTTTGTTTGTTTGCGCTCTCAACTGAGCTCGTTCTCTTTTTATGCAATACTTGACTGGAAGGATAGTACCGTTTTGGATAGTTTGCTTGCGGATTTCTAGCTACATTTATAGCAAACTCCCTTCCAGGGTCAGAAGATTTTGGTGTGCTTCTGCCAAGGTCATCTGATTTTGGTACATTTCTCCCAAGGTCATCTGATTGTGGTATGTTTCTGCCAAGGTCATCTGATGTTGGTACATTTCTCCCAAGGTCATCTAATTGTGGTATGTTTCTCCCAAGGTCATCTGAGTGTGGTATGTTTCTTTCAAGGTCATCTGATTGTGGTATGTTTCTTACAAGATCATCGGATTGTGGTTTTCTTCTCTCAAGAACTTCGGATTGTGGTATGTTTCTCCCAGTTCCATCTGATTGTGGTATGTTTCTCTCAAGGTTGTATGATTGCGGTACAACCTTTTGTTTCTTAGTAATGGGCTCCATAGATTTATCATCACTTCGTTCAAACTGGATACTATGATGTGATTCCTGTTCTGTATTATTCATCATTCGTTCCACTACTAAATGATTTGGTTTATGATCAAGAGATTCTGCTGTACCCATAGTTCCAGTGCTATGATTGTCGCAATGTTCACTAACTTGTTCTCTATTTTGAACTACATTCACAATATTGTCTTCATTGTAATCTGTCTCTTTGTGTTCAGTATTGATTAGCTTGTATAAAGCTTGAGTTTCACCATCTTGGATATCCATACAACTAACAGTGTCAATTTCCTGCACATCACCTTCAACATTGTTGCCCTTGTGCGAAACTACCACTTTCGACTTATCTACGGTATCTGTATCAGCATTTACTTGTCCCATATCATCAACATGACTACCAGTACCTATTAGACCTTGACCGTCCTTGCTCAGGTGATTGTCTTCTATTGATTGATTGTGATTTTCTTCACTCGCTGTTCTTGCTTTACTTGTATTGTTGTTGATGTTTTCTATTTTGCCAGCAGAGTGGTTGGCAGATCTTTTCGAATGTTTCGCTTGATGCTGTTCTTTTACTTCTTTGTTTTTCGAGTTTTGAATGAAGAAACACTTGGTATCCCCAAACACCTGCAAAAGAATGAGGTTATTACTAAATGACAGATGTAGTCTACAATTGATTGCATGGAAGCTTAAAGAAACTTAGAAAAGTGTCTCCAAAGAGTTGAACATGTAAGATACATATATATTTATTTTGACAATTATTTACATTTCATTGATAGACCGTAGAAATAGTTGATATACAATATACATACAAACTTCATAAATCGGGGCATGTTGTGATTTGTAGTCAAATAAAGTCAACCAGTGAGCCCAATTTCTTTCAAAAATGAGATAAAAGAAACCCATTTGTCATAACGAATGTCATAGGTCCACAAAGTACCCTCGACTAATGGAAGGATCCAGCTTAAAAGCAGCTGTTTCAAGCCAAATCTTGACCCACGACTTAAAGGCCGAGATCGACTTGGCCAGGTATAATACGGTAGTTTATGCAAACTAGTTTAAAGTAACTTAAATGTGAAACCTTAATTACAAGTCCAGTTTGGTGCCACATAACCTGGATTGGAGGTTATAAAAGTGTTCTCAAGTATAGGTATCTAGCTTTCTGATTGGTTGAACTCCAATTCTCAGATTCAACTATCCAATAACTTGAAAAAGAGGTTGAGATCTGCAGCCTGGACCATACATGTACTCTCATTCGAACAAAGTTTACCGTAGGAGGGCTAGGGTCTGTATGATTTTGATGACCAGTCTTGGTCTCCATGGGAACAGACAAGGTGAGCTTCGTCATGGAGTCCTGCACCACCGTATCATCCTGATGTGATGGTTCCGTCAGTGCCATGGACTTGCCTTTACCTTTGTTGGAGTTGCCATTGTTGCTATTTATATGTCCGTGTTTGATACCTGTGTTGTACAAATAACAATCATCTAACACTGTTTTGACATTGCATTGAATGATGTATGGGAAGTTTTTACTTTTGTTACCTGTACGATTAAGAAATATTTCAAAGTAGACAATTTTCTGTTTAGCCCATTGTCTAGTACTTCAGTTTGGTGCAATATTCAACATTTTCAGTCTTGACTTTCACTTTGAATTCCAACTTGACAGCAATTACATGAAATTACGCGATTATCTTCTGAACAAATGCTAGGAATAGGGTTGTTTCAATCTTTAAAAAAACAAAAAACTAATAATAAAGAATCTTAGTTCAATCTTAGTTGTTTTACAAGTTATTCCAATCGCTGTCGTTATGACTTGCTTTTCCTCAGACATTTGTTATTGTCAAATTCCTCTAAAGACAGTGGTTATACAGCAACCCAAATAAAGTATCTTGAGGTCTTACATGTCAATTATTTGGACTAATAAACACTACGTACATTGAAAATAAAACATCTATACGTGCATTTCGAAGCTTTTATGCAGAATGTAAAGCAAGATTGTTTTTATTCGATCCATAGTGGCTAGAACTCCGGAGCATGAACACTATGCAAAGTCGTAAATTAGCGAGTTTGTCCTTTCTAATTGGCTTTCATGCAATAGTCGCTAAGCCGTTACACATGGATCAATTATGCACTACTGGAATTCCCAAGTGTTTTTCATTGCCAGTAACATCATTGTGTATATCGAAATAAGCTGTTGGCATAGGATATGCTCCTAGTGATTGTAATGTTTGAAACTTAGGTTTCTGCATTTGGAAAACAGTATTCTCTTCCTAGTTGGGACAAATATGTACACGGGATGGACATACATATTGTACAAGGGATGGAGGGACATATTGTACACTAGATGGAGGGACATATTGTACAATATATGGAGGGACATATTGTACAATAGATGGACATACATATTGTACAATAGATGGAGGGACATATTGTACAATAGATGGAGGGACATATTGTACAATAGATGGAGGGACATATTGTACAAGGGATGGAGGGACATATTGTACAATAGATGGAGGGACATATTGTACACTAGATGGAGGGACATATTGTACAATAGATGGAGGGACATATTGTACAATAGATGGAGGGACATATTGTACAAGGGATGGAGGGACATATTGTACAATAGATGGAGGGACATATTGTACAATATATGGAGGGACATATTGTACAATAGATGGAGGGACATATTGTACAATAGATGGAGGGACATATTGTACAATAGATGGAGGGACATATTGTACAAGGGATGGAGGGACATATTGTACAATAGATGGAGGGACATATTGCACAAGGGGTGGAGGGACATATTGTACAAGGGATGAGGGACATATTGTACAAGGGGTGGAGGGACATATTGTACAATAGATGGAGGGACATATTGTACAATAGATGGAGGGACATATTGTACACTAGATGGAGGGACATATTGTACAATATATGGAGAGACATATTGTACAATAGATGGAGGGACATATTGTACAATAGATGGAGGGTCATATTGTACAATAGATGGAGGGACATATTGTACAATAGATGGACAGACATATTGTACACTAGATGGAGGGACATATTGTACAATAGATGGACAGACATATTGTACAATAGATGGAGGGACATATTGTACAATAGATGGAGGGACATATTGTACAATAGATGGACAGACATATTGTACAATAGATGGACAGACATATTGTACAATAGATGGACATACATATTGTACAATAGATGGAGGGACATATTGTACAATAGATGGAGGGACATATTGTACAATAGATGGAGGGACATATTGTACAATATATGGAGGGACATATTGTACAATAGATGGACATACATATTGTACAATAGATGGAGGGACATATTGTACAATAGATGGAGGGACATATTGTACAATAGATGGAGGGACATATTGTACAAGGGATGGAGGGACATATTGTACAATAGATGGAGGGACATATTGTACACTAGATGGAGGGACATATTGTACAATAGATGGAGGGACATATTGTACAATAGATGGAGGGACATATTGTACAAGGGATGGAGGGACATATTGTACAATAGATGGAGGGACATATTGTACAATAGATGGAGGGACATATTGTACAAGGGATGGAGGGACATATTGTACAATAGATGGAGGGACATATTGTACAATAGATGGAGGGACACATTGTACAATAGATGGAGGGACATATTGTACAATAGATGGAGGGACATATTGTACAATAGATGGAGGGACATATTGTACAATAGATGGAGGGACATATTGTACAAGGGATGGAGGGACATATTGTACAATAGATGGAGGGACATATTGCACAAGGGGTGGAGGGACATATTGTACAAGGGGTGGAGGGACATATTGTACAAGGGGTGGAGGGACATATTGTACAATAGATGGAGGGACATATTGTACACTAGATGGAGGGACATATTGTACAATATATGGAGGGACATATTGTACAATAGATGGAGGGACATATTGTACAATAGATGGAGGGTCATATTGTACAATAGATGGAGGGACATATTGTACAATAGATGGACAGACATATTGTACACTAGATGGAGGGACATATTGTACAATAGATGGACAGACATATTGTACAATAGATGGAGGGACATATTGTACAATAGATGGAGGGACATATTGTACAATATATGGACAGACATATTGTACAATAGATGGACAGACATATTGTACAATAGATGGACATACATATTGTACAATAGATGGAGGGACATATTGTACAATAGATGGAGGGACATATTGTACAATAGATGGAGGGACATATTGTACAATAGATGGAGGGACATATTGTACAATAGATGGACAGACATATTGTACAAGGGATGGAGGGACATATTGTACAATATATGGAGGGACATATTGTACAATAGATGGAGGGACATATTGTACAATAGATGGAGGGACATAATGTACAATAGATGGACAGACATAATGTACAATAGATGGACAGACATATTGTACAATAGATGGAGGGACATATTGTACAATAGATGGAGGGACATATGGTACAATAGATGGAGGGACATATTGTACAATAGATGGAGGGACATATTTTACAATAGATGGAGGGACATATTGTACAAGGGATGGAGGGACATATTGTACAATAGATGGAGGGACATATTGTACAATAGATGGAGGGTCATATTGTACAATAGATGGAGGGACATATTGTACAATAGATGGAGGGACATATTGTACAATAGATGAAGGGACATATTGTACAATAGATGGAGGGACATATTGTACAATATATGGAGGGACATATTGTACAATAGATGGAGGGACATATTGTACAATAGATAAAGGGACATATTGTACAATAGATGGAGGGACATATTGTACAATAGATGAAGGGACATATTGTACAATAGATGAAGGGACATATTGTACAATAGATGAAGGGACATATTGTACAATAGATGAAGGGACATATTGTACAATAGATGAAGGGACATATTGTACAATAGATGGAGGGACATATTGTACAATATATGGAGGGACATATTGTACAATATATGAAGGGACATATTGTACAATAGATGGAGGGACATATTGTACAATATATGGAGGGACATATTGTACAATAGATGAAGGGACATATTGTACAATAGATGGAGGGACATATTGTACAATAGATGGAGGGACATATTGTACAATAGATGGAGGGACATATTGTACACTAGATGGAGGGACATATTGTACAATATATGGAGGGACATATTGTACAATAGATGGAGGGTCATATTGTACAATAGATGGAGGGACATATTGTACAATAGATGGACAGACATATTGTACAATAGATGGACAGACATATTGTACAATAGATGGAGGGACATATTCTACAATAGATGGAGGGACATATTGTACAATAGATGGACAGACATATTGTACAATAGATGGACAGACATATTGTACAATAGATGGACATACATATTGTACAATAGATGGAGGGACATATTGTACAATAGATGGAGGGACATATTGTACAATAGATGGACAGACATATTGTACAAGGGATGGAGGGACATATTGTACAATATATGGAGGGACATATTGTACAATAGATGGAGGGACATATTGTACAATAGATGGAGGGACATAATGTACAATAGATGGACAGACATATTGTACAATAGATGGAGGGACATATTGTACAATAGATGGAGGGACATATGGTACAATAGATGGAGGGACATATTGTACAATAGATGGAGGGACATATTGTACAATAGATGGAGGGACATATTTTACAATAGATGGAGGGACATATTGTACAAGGGATGGAGGGACATATTGTACAATAGATGGAGGGACATATTGTACAATAGATGGAGGGTCATATTGTACAATAGATGGAGGGACATATTGTACAATAGATGGAGGGACATATTGTACAATAGATGGAGGGACATATTGTACAATAGATGGAGGGACATATTGTACAATAGATGGACATACATATTGTACAATAGATGGAGGGACATATTGTACAATATATGGAGGGACATATTGTACAATAGATGAAGGGACATATTGTACAATAGATGGAGGGACATATTGTACAATAGATGGAGGGACATATTGTACAATAGATGGACAGACATATTGTACAATAGATGGACAGACATATTGTACAATAGATGGACATACATATTGTACAATAGATGGAGGGACATATTGTACAATAGATGGAGGGACATATTGTACAATAGATGGAGGGACATATTGTACAATAGATGGACAGACATATTGTACAAGGGATGGAGGGACATATTGTACAATAGATGGAGGGACATATTCTACAATAGATGGAGGGACATAATGTACAATAGATGTACAGACATATTGTACAATAGATGGAGGGACATATTGTACAATAGATGGAGGGACATATGGTACAATAGATGGAGGGACATATTGTACAATAGATGGAGGGTCATATTGTACAATAGATGGAGGGACATATTGTACAATAGATGGAGGGACATATTGTACAATAGATGAAGGGACATATTGTACAATAGATGGAGGGACATATTGTACAATATATGGAGGGACATATTGTACAATAGATGAAGGGACATATTGTACAATAGATGGAGGGACATATTGTACAATATATGGAGGGACATATTGTACAATAGATGAAGGGACATATTGTACAATAGATGGAGGGACATATTGTACAATATATGGAGGGACATATTGTACAATAGATGAAGGGACATATTGTACAATAGATGGAGGGACATATTGTACAATATATGGAGGGACATATTGTACAATAGATGGAGGGACATATTGTACAATATATGGAGGGACATATTGTACAATAGATGGAGGGACATATTGTACACTAGATGGAGGGACATATTGTACAATAGATGGAGGGACATATTGTACACTATATGGAGGGACATATTGTACAATAGATGGAGGGACATATTATACAATATATGGAGGGACATATTGTACAATAGATGGAGGGACATATTGTACACTAGATGGAGGGACATATTGTACAATAGATGGAGGGACATATTGTACAATAGATGGAGGGACATATTGTACAATAGATGGAGGGACATATTGTACAATAGATGGAGGGACATATTGTACAATAGATGGAGGGACATATTGTACAATAGATGGAGGGACATATTGTACAAGGGATGGAGGGACATATTGTACAATAGATGGAGGGACATATTGTACAATAGATGGAGGGTCATATTGTACAATAGATGGAGGGACATATTGTACAATAGATGGAGGGACATATTGTACAATAGATGAAGGGACATATTGTACAATAGATGGAGGGACATATTGTACAATATATGGAGGGACATATTGTACAATAGATGAAGGGACATATTGTACAATAGATGGAGGGACATATTGTACAATATATGGAGGGACATATTGTACAATAGATGGAGGGACATATTGTACAATAGATGGAGGGACATATTGTACAATATATGGAGGGACATATTGTACAATAGATGGAGGGACATATTGTACAATAGATGGAGGGACATATTGTACAATAGATGGAGGGACATATTGTACAATAGATGGAGGGACATATTGTACAATAGATGGAGGGACATATTGTACAATAGATGGAGGGACATATTGTACAATAGATGGAGGGACATATTGTACAATAGATGGAGGGACATATTGTACAATAGATGGAGGGACATATTGTACAATAGATGGAGGGACATATTGTACAATAGATGGAGGGACATATTGTACAATAGATGGAGGGACATATTGTACAATAGATGGAGGGACATATTGTACAATAGATGGAGGGACATATTGTACAATAGATGGAGGGACATATTGTACAATAGATGGAGGGACATATTGTACAATAGATGGAGGGACATATTGTACAATAGATGGACAGACATATTGTACAATAGATGGAGGGACATATTGTACAATAGATGGAGGGACATATTGTACAATAGATGGAGGGACATATTGTACAATAGATGGAGGGACATATTGTACAATAGATGGAGGGACATATTGTACACTAGATGGAGGGACATATTGTACAATAGATGGACAGACATATTGTACAATAGATGGAGGGACATATTGTACAATAGATGGAGGGACATATTGTACACTAGATGGAGGGACATATTGTACAATAGATGGAGGGACATATTGTACAATAGATGGAGGGACATATTGTACAATAGATGGAGGGACATATTGTACAAGGGATGGAGGGACATATTGTACAATAGATGGATGGACATATTGTACACTAGATGGAGGGACATATTGTACAATAGATGGAGGGACATATTGTACAATAGATGGACAGACATATTGTACAATAGATGGAGGGACATATTGTACAATAGATGGGGGGGACATATTGTACAATAGATGGAGGGACATATTGTACAATAGATGGAGGGACATATTGTACAATAGATGGAGGGACATATTGTACAATAGATGGACAGACATATTGTACAATATATGGAGGGACATATTGTACAATAGATGGAGGGACATATTGTACAATAGATGGAGGGACATATTGTACAATAGATGGAGGGACATATTGTACAAGGGATGGAGGGACATATTGTACAATAGATGGAGGGACATATTGTACAATAGATGGAGGGTCATATTGTACAATAGATGGAGGGACATATTGTACAATAGATGGAGGGACATATTGTACAATAGATGAAGGGACATATTGTACAATAGATGGAGGGACATATTGTACAATATATGGAGGGACATATTGTACAATAGATGAAGGGACATATTGTACAATAGATGGAGGGACATATTGTACAATATATGGAGGGACATATTGTACAATAGATGGAGGGACATATTGTACAATAGATGGAGGGACATATTGTACAATATATGGAGGGACATATTGTACAATAGATGGAGGGACATATTGTACACTAGATGGAGGGACATATTGTACAATAGATGGAGGGACATATTGTACACTATATGGAGGGACATATTGTACAATAGATGGAGGGACATATTGTACAATATATGGAGGGACATATTGTACAATAGATGGAGGGACATATTGTACACTAGATGGAGGGACATATTGTACAATAGATGGAGGGACATATTGTACACTATATGGAGGGACATATTGTACAATAGATGGAGGGACATATTGTACAATATATGGAGGGACATATTGTACAATAGATGGAGGGACATATTGTACACTAGATGGAGGGACATATTGTACAATAGATGGAGGGACATATTGTACAATAGATGGAGGGACATATTGTACAATAGATGGAGGGACATATTGTACAATAGATGGACAGACATATTGTACAATAGATGGAGGGACATATTGTACAATAGATGGAGGGACATATTGTACACTAGATGGAGGGACATATTGTACAATAGATGGAGGGACATATTGTACAATAGATGGAGGGACATATTGTACACTAGATGGAGGGACATATTGTACAATAGATGGACAGACATATTGTACAATAGATGGAGGGACATATTGTACAATAGATGGAGGGACATATTGTACACTAGATGGAGGGACATATTGTACAATAGATGGAGGGACATATTGTACAATAGATGGAGGGACATATTGTACAATAGATGGAGGGACATATTGTACAAGGGATGGAGGGACATATTGTACAATAGATGGAGGGACATATTGTACAATAGATGGAGGGACATATTGTACAATAGATGGACAGACATATTGTACAATAGATGGAGGGACATATTGTACAATAGATGGGGGGGACATATTGTACAATAGATGGAGGGACATATTGTACAATAGATGGAGGGACATATTGTACAATAGATGGAGGGACATATTGTACAATAGATGGACAGACATATTGTACAATATATGGAGGGACATATTGTACAATAGATGGAGGGACATATTGTACAATAGATGGAGGGACATATTGTACAATAGATGGAGGGACATATTGTACAAGGGATGGAGGGACATATTGTACAATAGATGGAGGGACATATTGTACAATAGATGGAGGGACATATTGTACAATAGATGGAGGGACATATTGTACAATAGATGGAGGGACATATTGTACAATAGATGGACAGACATATTGTACAAGGGGTGGAGGGACATATTGTACAATA
>CM026398.1:54303916-54327768 GCA_014843695.1 Archivesica marissinica | reverse complement strand
TGTACAAGGGATGGAGGGACATATTGTACAATAGATGGAGGGACATATTGTACAATATATGGAGGGACATATTGTACAATAGATGGAGGGACATATTGTACAATAGATGGAGGGACATATTGTACAATAGATGGAGGGACATATTGTACAATATATGGAGGGACATATTGTACAATAGATGGAGGACATATTGTACAATAGATGGAGGGACATATTGTACAATAGATGGAGGGACATATTGTACAAGGGGTGGGGGTTTGTGGGATGGAGGGACATATTGTACAAGGGATGGAGGGACATATTGTACAATAGATGGAGGGACATATTGTACAATAGATGGAGGGACATATTGTACAATAGATGGAGGGACATATTGTACAATAGATGGAGGGACATATTGTACAATAGATGGTTTTGTGGGGTGGGGGGTTTGTGGTGGGGGTTTGTAAGGGATGGACAGACATATTGTACAATAGATGGAGGGACATATTGTACAATAGATGGAGGGACATATTGTACAATAGATGGAGGGACATATTGTACAATAGATGGAGGGACATATTGTACAATAGATGGAGGGACATATTGTACAATAGATGGACAGACATATTGTACAATAGATGGAGGGACATATTGTACAATAGATGGACAGACATATTGTACAATAGATGGAGGGACATATTGTACAATAGATGGAGGGACATATTGTACAATAGATGGAGGGACATATTGTACAATAGATGGACAGACATATTGTACAATGATGGAGGGACATATTGTACAAGGGATGGACAGACATATTGTACATAGATGGACAGACATATTGTACAATAGATGGACAGACATATTGTACAATAGATGGACAGACATATTGTACAATAGATGGAGGGACAGATTGTACAAGGGATGGAGGGACATATTGTACAGTAGATGGAGGGACATATTGTACAATAGATGGAGGGACATATTGTACAATATATGGAGGGACATATTGTACAATAGATGGAGGGACATATTGTACAAGGATGGAGGGACATATTGTACAATAGATGGAGGGACATATTGTACAATAGATGGAGGGACATATTGTACAATAGATGGAGGGACATATTGTACAATTGATGGAGGGACATATTGTACAATAGATGGAGGGACATATTGTACAATAGATGGAGGGACATATTGTGCAAGGGATGGAGGGACATAGTGTACAATAGATGGAGGGACATATTGTACAATATATGGAGGGACATATTGTACAATAGATGGACAGACATATTGTACAATAGATGGAGGGACATATTGTACAATAGATGGGGGACATATTGTACAATAGATGGAGGGACATATTGTACAATAAATGGAGGGACATATTGTACAAATAGATGGAGGGACATATTGTACAATAGATGGAGGGACATATTGTACAATAGATGGACAGACATATTGTACATTAGATGGAGGGACATATTGTACAATAGCTGGAGGGACATATTGTACAAGGGATGGAGGGAAATATTGTACAATAGATGGACAGACATATTGTACAATAGATGGAGGGTCATATTGTACAATAGATGGAGGTACATATTGTACAATAGATGGAGGGACATATTGTACAATAGATGGAGGGACATATTGTACAAGGGATGGAGGGACATATTGTACAAGGGATGGAGGGACATATTGTACAAGGGATGGAGGGACATATTGTACAAGGGGTGGAGGGACATATTGTACAAGGGGTGGAGGGACATATTGTACATTAGATGGAGGGACATATTGTACAATAGCTGGAGGGACATATTGTACAAGGGATGGAGGGAAATATTGTACAATAGATGGACAGACATATTGTACAATAGATGGAGGGACATATTGTACACTAGATGGAGGGACATATTGTACAATAGATGGAGGGACATATTGTACAATAGATGGACAGACATATTGTACAATAGATGGAGGGACATATTGTACAATAGATGGGGGGGGACATATTGTACAATAGATGGAGGGACATATTGTACAATAGATGGAGGGACATATTGTACAATAGATGGAGGGACATATTGTACAATAGATGGACAGACATATTGTACAATATATGGAGGGACATATTGTACAATAGATGGAGGGACATATTGTACAATAGATGGAGGGACATATTGTACAATAGATGGAGGGACATATTGTACAAGGGATGGAGGGACATATTGTACAATAGATGGAGGGACATATTGTACAATAGATGGAGGGACATATTGTACAATAGATGGAGGGACATATTGTACAATAGATGGAGGGACATATTGTACAATAGATGGACAGACATATTGTACAAGGGGTGGAGGGACATATTGTACAATAGATGGAGGGACATATTGTACAATAGATGGAGGGACATATTGTACAATAGATGGAGGAACATAATGTACAATAGATGGACAGACATATTGTACAATAGATTGAGGGCCAGATTGTACAATAGATGGAGGGACATATTGTACAATAGATGGAGGGACATATTGTACAATAGATGGATGGACATATTGTACAATAGATGGAGGGACATATTGTACAATAGATGGAGGGACATATTGTACAATAGATGGAGGGACATATTGTACAATAGATGGAGGGACATATTGTACACTAGATGGAGGGACATATTGTACAATAGATGGACAGACATATTGTACAATAGATGGAGGGACATATTGTACAATAGATGGAGGGACATATTGTACAAGGGGTGGAGGGACATATTGTACAAGGGATGGAGGGACATATTGTACAAGGGATGGAGGGACATATTGTACAATAGATGGAGGGACATATTGTACAATAGATGGAGGGACATATTGTACAATAGATGGAGGGACATATTGTACAATAGATGGAGGGACATATTGTACAATAGATGGACATACATATTGTACAAGGGGTGGAGGGAGATATTGTACAAGGGATGGAGGGACATATTGTACAAGGGATGGACAGACATATTGTACAATAGATGGAGGGACATATTGTACAATAGATGCAGGGACATATTGTACAATAGATGGAGGGACATATTGTACAATAGATGGAGGGACATATTGTACAATAGATGGAGGGACATATTGTACAATAGATGGACAGACATATTGTACAATAGATGGAGGGACATATTGTACAATAGATGGACAGACATATTGTACAATAGATGGACAGACATATTGTACAATAGATGGAGGGACATATTGTACACTAGATGGAGGGACATATTGTACAATAGATGGACAGACATATTGTACAATAGATGGAGGGACATATTGTACAAGGGATGGACAGACATATTGTACAATAGATGGAGGGACATATTGTACAATAGATGGACAGACATATTGTACAATAGATGGACAGACATATTGTACAATAGATGGACAGACATATTGTACAATAGATGGAGGGACAGATTGTACAAGGGATGGAGGGACATATTGTACAATAGATGGAGGGACATATTGTACAATAGATGGAGGGACATATTGTACAATATATGGAGGGACATATTGTACAATAGATGGAGGGACATATTGTACAAGGGATGGAGGGACATATTGTACAATAGATGGAGGGACATATTGTACAATAGATGGAGGGACATATTGTACAATAGATGGAGGGACATATTGTACACTTGATGGAGGGACATATTGTACAATAGATGGAGGGACATATTGTACAATAGATGGAGGGACATATTGTGCAAGGGATGGAGGGACATAGTGTACAATAGATGGAGGGACATATTGTACACTATATGGAGGGACATATTGTACAATAGATGGACAGACATATTGTACAATAGATGGAGGGACATATTGTACAATAGATGGGGGACATATTGTACAATCGATGGAGGGACATATTGTACAATAAATGGAGGGACATATTGTACAAATAGATGGAGGGACAGATTGTACAATAGATGGAGGGACATATTGTACAATAGATGGACAGACATATTGTACATTAGATGGAGGGACATATTGTACAATAGCTGGAGGGACATATTGTACAAGGGATGGAGGGAAATATTGTACAATAGATGGACAGACATATTGTACAATAGATGGAGGGTCATATTGTACAATAGATGGAGGTACATATTGTACAATAGATGGAGGGACATATTGTACAATAGATGGAGGGACATATTGTACAAGGGATGGAGGGACATATTGTACAAGGGATGGAGGGACATATTGTACAAGGGATGGAGGGACATATTGTACAAGGGGTGGAGGGACATATTGTACAAGGGGTGGAGGGACATATTGTACAAGGGATGGAGGGACATATTGTACAAGGGATGGAGGGACATATTGTACAATAGATGGAGGGACATATTGTACAAGGGATGGAGGGACATATTGTACAAGGGATGGAGGGACATATTGTACAAGGGATGGAGGGACATATTGTACAAGGGGTGGAGGGACATATTGTACAAGGGGTGGAGGGACATATTGTACAAGGGATGGAGGGACATATTGTACAATAGATGGAGGGACATATTGTACAATAGATGGACAGACATATTGTACAATAGATGGACAGACATATTGTACAATAGATGGAGGGACAGATTGTACAATAGATGGACAGACATATTGTACAATAGATGGAGGGACATATTGTACAATAGATGGAGGGACATATTGTACAATAGATGGACAGACATATTGTACAATAGATGGAGGGACATATTGTACAATAGATGGACAGACATATTGTACAATAGATGGAGGGACATAGTGTACAATAGATGGAGGGACATATTGTACAAGGGATGGAGGGACATATTGTACAATAGATGGAGGGACATATTGTACAATAGATGGAGGGACATATTGTACAATAGATGGAGGGACATATTGTACACTAGATGGGGGGACATATTGTACAATAGATGGAGGGACATATTGTACAATAGATGGAGGGACATATTGTACAAGGGATGGAGGGACATAGTGTACAATAGATGGAGGGACATATTGTACACTAGATGGAGGGACATATTGTACAATAGATGGACATACATATTGTACAATAGATGGAGGGACATATTGTACAATAGATGGGGGGACATATTGTACAATAGATGGAGGGACATATTGTACAATAGATGGAGGGACATATTGTACAATAGATGGAGGGACATATTGTACAATAGATGGAGGGACATATTGTACAATAGATGGAGGGACATATTGTACAATAGATGGACAGACATATTGTACAATAGATGGAGGGACATATTGTACAATAGATGGAGGGACATATTGTACAAGGGATGCAGGGACAGATTGTACAATAGATGGAGGGACATATTGTACAATAGATGGACAGACATATTGTACAATAGATGGAGGGACATATTGTACAATAGATGGAGGGACATAGTGTACAATAGATGGAGGGACATATTGTACAATAGATGGACATACATATTGTACAATAGATGGAGGGACATATTGTACAATATATGGAGGGACATATTGTACAAGGGATGGAGGGACATATTGTACAATAGATGGAGGGACATATTGTACAATAGATGGAGGGACATAGTGTACAAGGGATGGAGGGACATATTGTACAATAGATGGAGGGACATATTGTACAATAGATGGAGGGACATATTGTACAATAGATGGACATACATATTGTACAATAGATGGACAGACATATTGTACAATAGATGGAGGGACATATTGTACAATAGATGCAGGGACATATTGTACAATAGATGGAGGGACATATTGTACAATAGATGGAGGGACATATTGTACAATAGATGGAGGGACATATTGTACAATAGATGGACAGACATATTGTACAATAGATGGAGGGACATATTGTACAATAGATGGACAGACATATTGTACAATAGATGGACAGACATATTGTACAATAGATGGAGGGACATATTGTACACTAGATGGAGGGACATATTGTACAATAGATGGACAGACATATTGTACAATAGATGGAGGGACATATTGTACAAGGGATGGACAGACATATTGTACAATAGATGGAGGGACATATTGTACAATAGATGGACAGACATATTGTACAATAGATGGACAGACATATTGTACAATAGATGGACAGACATATTGTACAATAGATGGAGGGACAGATTGTACAAGGGATGGAGGGACATATTGTACAATAGATGGAGGGACATATTGTACAATAGATGGAGGGACATATTGTACAATATATGGAGGGACATATTGTACAATAGATGGAGGGACATATTGTACAAGGGATGGAGGGACATATTGTACAATAGATGGAGGGACATATTGTACAATAGATGGAGGGACATATTGTACAATAGATGGAGGGACATATTGTACACTTGATGGAGGGACATATTGTACAATAGATGGAGGGACATATTGTACAATAGATGGAGGGACATATTGTGCAAGGGATGGAGGGACATAGTGTACAATAGATGGAGGGACATATTGTACACTATATGGAGGGACATATTGTACAATAGATGGACAGACATATTGTACAATAGATGGAGGGACATATTGTACAATAGATGGGGGACATATTGTACAATCGATGGAGGGACATATTGTACAATAAATGGAGGGACATATTGTACAAATAGATGGAGGGACAGATTGTACAATAGATGGAGGGACATATTGTACAATAGATGGACAGACATATTGTACATTAGATGGAGGGACATATTGTACAATAGCTGGAGGGACATATTGTACAAGGGATGGAGGGAAATATTGTACAATAGATGGACAGACATATTGTACAATAGATGGAGGGTCATATTGTACAATAGATGGAGGTACATATTGTACAATAGATGGAGGGACATATTGTACAATAGATGGAGGGACATATTGTACAAGGGATGGAGGGACATATTGTACAAGGGATGGAGGGACATATTGTACAAGGGATGGAGGGACATATTGTACAAGGGGTGGAGGGACATATTGTACAAGGGGTGGAGGGACATATTGTACAAGGGATGGAGGGACATATTGTACAAGGGATGGAGGGACATATTGTACAATAGATGGAGGGACATATTGTACAAGGGATGGAGGGACATATTGTACAAGGGATGGAGGGACATATTGTACAAGGGATGGAGGGACATATTGTACAAGGGGTGGAGGGACATATTGTACAAGGGGTGGAGGGACATATTGTACAAGGGATGGAGGGACATATTGTACAATAGATGGAGGGACATATTGTACAATAGATGTACAGACATATTGTACAATAGATGGACAGACATATTGTACAATAGATGGAGGGACAGATTGTACAATAGATGGACAGACATATTGTACAATAGATGGAGGGACATATTGTACAATAGATGGAGGGACATATTGTACAATAGATGGACAGACATATTGTACAATAGATGGAGGGACATATTGTACAATAGATGGACAGACATATTGTACAATAGATGGAGGGACATAGTGTACAATAGATGGAGGGACATATTGTACAAGGGATGGAGGGACATATTGTACAATAGATGGAGGGACATATTGTACAATAGATGGAGGGACATATTGTACAATAGATGGAGGGACATATTGTACACTAGATGGGGGGACATATTGTACAATAGATGGAGGGACATATTGTACAATAGATGGAGGGACATATTGTACAAGGGATGGAGGGACATAGTGTACAATAGATGGAGGGACATATTGTACACTAGATGGAGGGACATATTGTACAATAGATGGACATACATATTGTACAATAGATGGAGGGACATATTGTACAATAGATGGGGGGACATATTGTACAATAGATGGAGGGACATATTGTACAATAGATGGAGGGACATATTGTACAATAGATGGAGGGACATATTGTACAATAGATGGAGGGACATATTGTACAATAGATGGAGGGACATATTGTACAATAGATGGACAGACATATTGTACAATAGATGGAGGGACATATTGTACAATAGATGGAGGGACATATTGTACAAGGGATGCAGGGACAGATTGTACAATAGATGGAGGGACATATTGTACAATAGATGGACAGACATATTGTACAATAGATGGAGGGACATATTGTACAATAGATGGAGGGACATAGTGTACAATAGATGGAGGGACATATTGTACAATAGATGGACATACATATTGTACAATAGATGGAGGGACATATTGTACAATATATGGAGGGACATATTGTACAAGGGATGGAGGGACATATTGTACAATAGATGGAGGGACATATTGTACAATAGATGGAGGGACATAGTGTACAAGGGATGGAGGGACATATTGTACAATAGATGGAGGGACATATTGTACAATAGATGGAGGGACATATTGTACAATAGATGGACATACATATTGTACAATAGATGGACAGACATATTGTACAATAGATGGACAGACATATTGTACAATAGATGGACAGACATATTGTACAATAGATGGTGGGACATATTGTACAATATATGGAGGGACATATTGTACAATAGATGGAGGGACATATTGTACAATAAATGGTGGGACATATTGTACAATAGATGGAGGGACATATTGTACAATAGATGGAGGGACATATTGTACAATATATGGAGGGACATATTGTACAATAGATGGAGGGACATATTGTACAATAGATGGACAGACATATTGTACAATAGATGGAGGGACATATTGTACAATAGATGGAGGAACATATTGTACAATAGATGGATGGACATATTGTACAATAGATGGATGGACATATTGTACAATAGATGGAGGAACATATTGTACAATAGATGGAGGAACATATTGTACAATAGATGGAGGGACATATTGTACAATAGATGGAGGGACATATTGTACAATAGATGGACAGACATATTGTACAATAGATGGAGGGACATATTGTACAATAGATGGACAGACATATTGTACAATAGATGGAGGGACATATTGTACAATAGATGGAGGGACATATTGTACAATAGATGGAGGAACATATTGTACAATAGATGGATGTACATATTGTTCAATAGATGGATGGACATATTGTACAATAGATGGATGGACATATTGTACAATAGATGGAGGAACATATTGTACAATAGATGGAGGAACATATTGTACAATAGATGGAGGGACATATTGTACAATAGATGGAGGGACATATTGTACAATAGATGGACAGACATATTGTACAATAGATGGAGGGACATATTGTACAATAGATGGACAGACATATTGTACAATAGATGGAGGGACATATTGTACAATAGATGGACAGACATATTGTACAATAGATGGAGGGACATATTGTACAATAGATGGACAGACATATTGTACAATAGATGGACAGACATATTGTACAATAGATGGATGGACATATTGTACATAAACATAGTTTTGTGCAAAATTTAAATCGGTCTTTAATTGTTTCTAATACACCAACAAATAGGGTATTAGAGTAACAGGCAGTTTGTGCAAGAGTATTATATTATACATGTATGCTGTAGCTCCTAGTTCACATACATTCATATCCCCTGTGTGGGTTGGACATTTAACGCTGTTATTTTGTTTCTTCACTCTATTAGAGTGGTCGTGGAACCTATGCTTGGCGTATTCCTATGCTCGGCATATTTTTCCATTTACATCCATATTTAAAATATTTATAGGCGTAATCTTATGCTCGGCGTATTTGTCCATTTACATCCGTATTTAAAATATTTATATAGTTCTAGCCTAATTTCGCTGTCAAGCATGGTTCAATAGCATTCCGTTACGTGTATCGGTAGTCTGGCGCAACTATCACGTGACTGGTCCAGCAGACGAATATAAACAAACAAATCATTGGGAGAATATTTCCATCGAAACTGATACGGTATATCAGACATTCAGGTAGCTATCCGAATTTTAAAAATCTACACCTAACCTGAAAAATAGTTTCTATACCATTTCTGATTAAGACCAATAAGTGTTTTTATTCAATGATGTACTATATCAAAATAAGATATTAAACAAGTTTTGGTGGATAAATAAAAAATAACAATTTATGTCATTTTGCCAGAAGTTAAAAAGTGAAAATCGACACACTCGAACCCAGGCTAAATCCTATGATCAACAAAGCTAACACTTGTTATAGAATAAGAACGTATTGGTCAGGAATGGACATTTTCATGATGGAATACACCTTTAATTCAGTACTATACTACAGTGTACTGTTGCAGAATACACTGTCATTGTATTTTAATATTTTAAGTTTCGAAATGTGTTTTTGTCAGTTGAAAAGCGAACTTTGGTTAGTTATACTTCACAAGCATAATCAGAACTGTCATGATAGCGCAGTGGTAGCGCGTTCGCTTCAGGTGCGAAAGATCCGGAGTTCTAGCCCCACTGGAGCCGTTACGATTGTGCCCTTAGGCAAGGCATTTAATTTCCACGTTGCCTCTTCTATCTCCCCCTCGTGTCGATGGATTCCATCAGGAATGAGGACTCGAGAGTGATTGATATAAGTTGTAAGAACTTGTGTTGCAATCGAGCTAAAATACCGTGAAAATACTCTCGATGTTTGATCTCTTGGAGTTAACATTATAATTATATTTATGTTCTTAATTTTCATTAATGTACATATATTTTCATCTGTAAATTTACCTTGTATATATTGTACAGAGTTGTTGGTCGAGTCTGATTCATCACTGTGATCTTGGTTTGTCTTAACATTAAAGTGATGACCTTAAGAGACTGGGGAGACAGTATTGTAGTTTAATGCATTCTGTGGATTGTATTAAAGTTATAGTAAAATAAAAAATAGTCGTAACATGCAGGGTTCATTCTAGGTCAGAATTTTTGGGAGAAGTGAGAAAGCGCGTGATCACTTCCTTAAATGGTGTTTTTTAATATACTTCTGCAAAATAGGGTTAAAATGCACAGTACAACCATTAAATACAACATTTGAATAGAAGGAGTGCTTTATAATGGACAAGTGTATATTACTAGACAAAATTTTGTTTGAAAATCGTAAAACCCCCCAAACATCGCCCTCTAGAATGATCCCTGAACATGTGTAACAAGTCACTCACCAGTGATCACGACGCATGCATTGTGCTGTTTGTTTCTCAGTCTAGCGTACTGTTTTTCCAATGCTCCTATATCCGTGCACATACTGCCGTTCAATCAAATCCTGAAATACTAATTAAGAAAATATTATCAGCTTGCTGTTAACACACGAATGTTGCATCACATTGCAGCTTCCCTGCTGCTTTGACTTCATCTATTGACTTTGTAGCTTCCCCTACTTCCATGAATTTACCTTTGAATGACATCTTACTGCGATAGCTCAAAGACAAAGTATTAGTTTTTAAAACAATGCTTTATTACAAATAACATCCTATGTTGGTAGATGGGTGGGGTAATGTATTTATTTTTATTTATTGCTGAATCTCCAATTGCCTGGGGTGATCTAATGTACATTCTACATCCGTTGTGTCGAATTCCGTCGGACCGAACAAAATACCTCGACATAACCGAAGTTTGACTAAAACGAAATTCGATTTAAACAGATCTAGTTATATGTAAAATGATATCTTTCTGAAACGGGACTTTGATCCGACTTCGAGATAACCGGATAATTCGACATAACCGACTTTGACATAACAACGGTTGACATAACGGATGTAGACTGTACGTACATATCATCATCTGTGTAGCAGTTACTAATAACATCTGAAAATCAATTGAAACAACAACTGTCTACCAGTTCTATACCACATTGTTTACAGTAAGGACAGCATGTTGTATGCCATGGGTTTGCATATGGTGTGTCGGATGTGTCAGTGCATACTTTCATCCTACTTACTTACTTTACATTTTGTCTTGTTATAATGACATTGTAAGGTACCATGGTGATAGTCTTCGTGGATTCAGTATTATCACTAGTGTAGTCTTCATGGATTCAGTATCATCACTAGTGTAGTCTTCATGGATTCAGTATCATCACTAGTGTAGTCTTCATGGATTCAGTATCATCACTAGTGTAGTCTTCGTGGATTCAGTATCATCACTAGTGTAGTCTTCATGGATTCAGTATCATCACTAGTGTAGTCTTCGTGGATTCAGTATTATCACTAGTGTAGTCTTCGTGGATTCAGTATCATCACTAGTGTAGTCTTCATTGATTCAGTATCATCACTAGTGTAGTCTTCATTGATTCAGTATCATCACTAGTGTAGTCTTCATGGATTCAGTATCATCACTAGTGTAGTCTTCGTGGATTCAGTATTATCACTAGTGTAGTCTTCATGGATTCAGTATCATCACTAGTGTAGTCTTCATGGATTCAGTATCATCACTAGTGTAGTCTTCATGGATTCAGTATCATCACTAGTGTAGTCTTCGTGGATTCAGTATCATCACTAGTGTAGTCTTCATGGATTCAGTATCATCACTAGTGTAGTCTTCGTGGATTCAGTATTATCACTAGTGTAGTCTTCGTGGATTCAGTATCATCACTAGTGTAGTCTTCATTGATTCAGTATCATCACTAGTGTAGTCTTCATTGATTCAGTATCATCACTAGTGTAGTCTTCATTGATTCAGTATCATCACTAGTGTAGTCTTCATGGATTCAGTATCATCACTAGTGTAGTCTTCGTGGATTCAGTATCATCACTAGTGTAGTCTTCATTGATTCAGTATCATCACTAGTGTAGTCTTCATTGATTCAGTATCATCACTAGTGTAGTCTTCATGGATTCAGTATCATCACTAGTGTAGTCTTCGTGGATTCAGTATCATCACTAGTGTAGTCTTCATTGATTCAGTATCATCACTAGTGTAGTCTTCATTGATTCAGTATCATCACTAGTGTAGTCTTCATGGATTCAGTATCATCACTAGTGTAGTCTTCGTGGATTCAGTATCATCACTAGTGTAGTCTTCATTGATTCAGTATCATCACTAGTGTAGTCTTCATTGATTCAGTATCATCACTAGTGTAGTCTTCATGGATTCAGTATCATCACTAGTGTAGTCTTCGTGGATTCAGTATCATCACTAGTGTAGTCTTCATTGATTCAGTATCATCACTAGTGTAGTCTTCATTGATTCAGTATCATCACTAGTGTAGTCTTCATGGATTCAGTATCATCACTAGTGTAGTCTTCGTGGATTCAGTATTATCACTAGTGTAGTCTTCATGGATTCAGTATCATCACTAGTGTAGTCTTCATGGATTCAGTATCATCACTAGTGTAGTCTTCATTGATTCAGTATCATCACTAGTGTAGTCTTCATTGATTCAGTATCATCACTAGTGTAGTCTTCGTGGATTCAGTATCATCACTAGTGTAGTCTTCATTGATTCAGTATCATCACTAGTGTAGTCTTCATGGATTCAGTATCATCACTAGTGTAGTCTTCATTGATTCAGTATCATCACTAGTGTAGTCTTCATGGATTCAGTATCATCACTAGTGTAGTCTTCATTGATTCAGTATCATCACTAGTGTAGTCTTCATTGATTCAGTATCATCACTAGTGTAGTCTTCGTGGATTCAGTATCATCACTAGTGTAGTCTTCATTGATTCAGTATCATCACTAGTGAGTGTAGTCTTCATGGATTCAGTATCATCACTAGTGTAGTCTTCATTGATTCAGTATCATCACTAGTGTAGTCTTCATTGATTCAGTATCATCACTTAGTGTAGTCTTCATTGATTCAGTATCATCACTTAGTGTAGTCTTCATTGATTCAGTATCATCACTTAGTGTAATCTTCATTGATTCAGTATCATCACTTAGTGTAGTCTTCATTGATTCAGTATCATCACTAGTGTAGTCTTCATGGATTCAGTATCATCACTAGTGTAGTCTTCATGGATTCAGTATCATCACTAGTGTAGTCTTCATTGATTCAGTATCATCACTAGTGTAGTCTTCGTGGATTCAGTATCATCACTTAGTGTAGTCTTCATGGATTCAGTATCATCACTAGTGTAGTCTTCATTGATTCAGTATCATCACTTAGTGTAGTCTTCGTGGATTCAGTATCATCACTAGTGTAGTCTCCATGGATTCAGTATCATCACTAGTGTAGTCTTCGTGGATTCAGTATCATCACTAGTGTAGTCTTCATTGATTCAGTATCATCACTAGTGTAGTCTTCATTGATTCAGTATCATCACTAGTCTAGTCCTCATGGATTCAGTATCATCACTAGTGTAGTCTTCATGGATTCAGTATCATCACTAGTGTAGTCTTCATGGATTCAGTATCACCACTAGTGTAGTCTTCGTGGATTCAGTATCATCACTAGTGTAGTCTTCGTGGATTCAGTATCATCACTAGTGTAGTCTTCATTGATTCAGTATCATCACTAGTGTAGTCTTCATTGATTCAGTATCATCACTGGTGTAGTCTTCATTGATTCAGTATCATCACTAGTCTAGTCCTCATGGATTCAGTATCATCACTAGTGTAGTCTTCATGGATTCAGTATCATCACTAGTGTAGTCTTCATGGATTCAGTATCATCACTAGTGTAGTCTTCGTGGATTCAGTATCATCACTAGTGTAGTCTTCGTGGATTCAGTATCATCACTAGTGTAGTCTTTATTGATTCAGTATCATCACTAGTGTAGTCTTCATTGATTCAGTATCATCACTAGTGTAGTCTTCATTGATTCAGTATCATCACTTAGTGTAGTCTTCATTGATTCAGTATCATCACTTAGTGTAATCTTCATTGATTCAGTATCATCACTTAGTGTAGTCTTCATTGATTCAGTATCATCACTAGTGTAGTCTTCATGGATTCAGTATCATCACTAGTGTAGTCTTCATGGATTCAGTATCATCACTAGTGTAGTCTTCATTGATTCAGTATCATCACTAGTGTAGTCTTCGTGGATTCAGTATCATCACTTAGTGTAGTCTTCATGGATTCAGTATCATCACTAGTGTAGTCTTCATTGATTCAGTATCATCACTTAGTGTAGTCTTCGTGGATTCAGTATCATCACTAGTGTAGTCTCCATGGATTCAGTATCATCACTAGTGTAGTCTTCGTGGATTCAGTATCATCACTAGTGTAGTCTTCATTGATTCAGTATCATCACTAGTGTAGTCTTCATTGATTCAGTATCATCACTAGTCTAGTCCTCATGGATTCAGTATCATCACTAGTGTAGTCTTCATGGATTCAGTATCATCACTAGTGTAGTCTTCATGGATTCAGTATCACCACTAGTGTAGTCTTCGTGGATTCAGTATCATCACTAGTGTAGTCTTCGTGGATTCAGTATCATCACTAGTGTAGTCTTCATTGATTCAGTATCATCACTAGTGTAGTCTTCATTGATTCAGTATCATCACTGGTGTAGTCTTCATTGATTCAGTATCATCACTAGTCTAGTCCTCATGGATTCAGTATCATCACTAGTGTAGTCTTCATGGATTCAGTATCATCACTAGTGTAGTCTTCATGGATTCAGTATCATCACTAGTGTAGTCTTCGTGGATTCAGTATCATCACTAGTGTAGTCTTCGTGGATTCAGTATCATCACTAGTGTAGTCTTTATTGATTCAGTATCATCACTAGTGTAGTCTTCATTGATTCAGTATCATCACTAGTGTAGTCTTCATTGATTCAGTATCATCACTAGTGTAGTCTTCATGGATTCAGTATCATCACTAGTGTAGTCTTCATGGATTCAGTATCATCACTAGTGTAGTCTTCATTGATTCAGTATCATCACTAGTGTAGTCTTCATTGATTCAGTATCATCACTAGTGTAGTCTTCATGGATTCAGTATCATCACTAGTGTAGTCTTCGTGGATTCAGTATCATCACTAGTGTAGTCTTCGTGGATTCAGTATTATCACTAGTGTAGTCTTCATTGATTCAGTATCATCACTAGTGTAGTCTTCATTGATTCAGTATCATCACTAGTGTAGTCTTCATTGATTCAGTATCATCAATAGTGTAGTCTTCGTGGATTCAGTATCATCACTAGTTTAAGCTACAAAGAACTGCCTGTCCTAAATTGTTTCAGATAACATCTCTGAAACTATCTAGTGGAATTTGATCAAGCATTGCACATAACGTTGAATATGATCAGGCTGTTTGCGATTCGGATAGTGGAGCTAAACACTGAATAGCAAACAACGTAGATACTGATCAGACGCGGTATTGCGCCACAGCTGATCTGGATCTATGTTGTTTGTAAATGTAATTTTAATTAATCAGCAGGCAAAGGGTTAAATAACTAATGTGGTGGATATTGATATTATGAAAGTCTGGGTGACAGCAGGTAGCAATGGTTCATAGCAATTCTATAATTAAGGCTTACTGTTATATAATAGTTTTAATTATGTGCAACAAGCTGTTGTTTTGTGCAATAAATACTGTATTGTGGGATTTACATCATTTTGTTCAGTAATGTCATATAATTTACCTTTACAATGCTTGTTCAATTTCAATGCACAGAAATCATGTTTCATGTAAAGCTAAAGCCTACAGTTTATGACTCAACTTTTCCAGTTAACCCTAACACTACTATGGACGGCATCACTAATCAGTTAACCCTAACACTACTATGGACAGCATCACTAATCAGTTAGCCCTAACACTACTATGGACAGTTAGCCCTAACACTACTATGGACAGTTAACCCTAACACTACTATGGACAGTTAACCCTAACACTACTATGGACAGTTAACCCTAACACTACTATGGACAGTTAACCCTAACACTACTATGGACAGTTAACCCTAACACTACTATGGACAGTTAACCCTAACACTACTATGGACAGTTAGCCCTAACACTACTATGGACAGTTAACCCTAACACTACTATGGACAGCATCACTAATCAGTTGGCCCTAACACTACTATGGACAGTTAACCCTAACACTACTATGGACAGTTAACCCTAACACTACTATGGACAGCATCACTAACCAGTTGGCCCTAACACTACTATGGACAGATAACCCTAACACTACTATGGACAGTTAACCCTAACACTACTATGGACAGTTAACTCTAACACTACTATGGACAGGTAACTCTAACACTACTATGGACAGTTAACTCTAACACTACTATGGACAGTTAACCCTAACACTACTATGGACAGTTAACCCTAACACTACTATGGACAGCATCACTAATCAGTTGGCCCTAACACTACTATGGACAGTTAACTCTAACACTACTATGGACAGCATCACTAATCAGTTGGCCCTAACACTACTATGGACAGTTAACCCTAACACTACTATGGACAGCATCACTAATCAGTTGGCACTAACACTACTATGGACAGTTAACCCTAACACTACTATGGACAGCATCACTAATCAGTTGGCACTAACACTACTATGGACAGCATCACTAATCAGTTGGCACTAACACTACTATGGACAGTTAACCCTAACACTACTATGGACAGTTAACTCTAACACTACTATGGACAGCATCACTAATCAGTTGGCACTAACACTACTATGGACAGCATCACTAATCAGTTGGCACTAACACTACTATGGACAGCATCACTAATCAGTTGGCACTAACACTACTATGGACAGTTAACTCTAACACTACTATGGACAGCATCACTAATCAGTTGGCCCTAACACTACTATGGACAGTTAACTCTAACACTACTATGGACAGCATCACTAATCAGTTGGCCCTAACACTACTATGGACAGTTAACTCTAACACTACTATGGACAGCATCACTAATCAGTTGGCCCTAACACTACTATGGACAGTTAACCCTAACACTACTATGGACAGTTAACTCTAACACTACTATGGACAGCATCACTAATCAGTTGGCCCTAACACTACTATGGACAGTTAGCCCTAACACTACTATGGACAGTTAACCCTAACACTACTATGGACAGTTAACCCTAACACTACTATGGACAGTTAACCCTAACACTACTATGGACAGTTAACCCTAACACTAATATGGACAGCATCACTACTCAGTTGGCCCTAACACTACTATGGACAGTTAACCCTAACACTACTATGGACAGTTAACCCTAACACTACTATGGACAGTTAACCCTAACACTACTATGGACAGTTAACCCTAACACTACTATGGACAGCATCACTAATCAGTTGGCCCTAACACTACTATGGACAGTTAACCCTAACACTACTATGGACAGTTAACCCTAACACTACTATGGACAGTTAACCCTAACACTACTATGGACAGGTAACTCTAACACTACTATGGACAGTTAACTCTAACACTACTATGGACAGTTAACCCTAACACTACTATGGACAGTTAACCCTAACACTACTATGGACAGCATCACTAATCAGTTAACCCTAACACTACTATGGACAGTTAACTCTAACACTACTATGGACAGCATCACTAATCAGTTAACCCTAACACTACTATGGACAGGTAACTCTAACACTACTATGGACAGTTAACTCTAACACTACTATGGACAGTTAACCCTAACACTACTATGGACAGTTAACCCTAACACTACTATGGACAGCATCACTAATCTGTTAACCCTAACACTACTATGGACAGTTAACCCTAACACTACTATGGACTGTTAACTCTAACACTAATATGGACAGCATCACTAATCAGTTGGCCCTAACACTACTATGGACAGTTAACCCTAACACTACTATGGACAGTTAGCCCTAACACTACTATGGACAGTTAACTCTAACACTACTATGGTCAGTTAACCCTAACACTACTATGGACAGTTAGCCCTAACACTACTATGGACAGTTAACCCTAACACTACTATGGACAGCATCACTAATCAGTTGGCCCTAACACTACTATGGACAGCATCACTAATCAGTTGGCCCTAACACTACTATGGACAGTTAACCCTAACACTACTATGGACAGTTAACCCTAACACTACTATGGACAGCATCACTAACCAGTTGGCCCTAACACTACTATGGACAGTTAACCCTAACACTACTATGGACAGTTAACCCTAACACTACTATGGACAGTTAACTCTAACACTACTATGGACAGGTAACTCTAACACTACTATGGACAGTTAACTCTAACACTACTATGGACAGTTAACCCTAACACTACTATGGACAGTTAACCCTAACACTACTATGGACAGCATCACTAATCAGTTGGCCCTAACACTACTATGGACAGTTAACTCTAACACTACTATGGACAGCATCACTAATCAGTTGGCCCTAACACTACTATGGACAGTTAACCCTAACACTACTATGGACAGCATCACTAATCAGTTGGCACTAACACTACTATGGACAGTTAACCCTAACACTACTATGGACAGTTAACCCTAACACTACTATGGACAGCATCACTAATCAGTTGGCCCTAACACTACTATGGACAGTTAACCCTAACACTACTATGGACAGCATCACTAATCAGTTGGCCCTAACACTACTATGGACAGTTAACCCTAACACTACTATGGACAGTTAACCCTAACACTACTATGGACAGCATCACTAATCTGTTGGCCCTAACACTACTATGGACAGTTAACTCTAACACTACTATGGACAGCATCACTAATCAGTTGGCCCTAACACTACTATGGACAGTTAACACTAACACTACTATGGACAGTTAACCCTAACACTACTATGGACAGTTAACCCTAACACTACTATGGACAGTTAACCCTAACACTACTATGGACAGCATCACTACTCAGTTGGCCCTAACACTACTATGGACAGTTAACCCTAACACTACTATGGACAGCATCACTAATCAGTTGGCCCTAACACTACTATGGACAGTTAACCCTAACACTACTATGGACAGTTAACCCTAACACTACTATGGACAGTTAACTCTAACACTACTATGGACAGGTAACTCTAACACTACTATGGACAGTTAACTCTAACACTACTATGGACAGTTAACCCTAACACTACTATGGACAGTTAACCCTAACACTACTATGGACAGCATCACTAATCAGTTAACCCTAACACTACTATGGACAGTTAACTCTAACACTACTATGGACAGCATCACTAATCAGTTAACCCTAACACTACTATGGACAGGTAACTCTAACACTACTATGGACAGTTAACTCTAACACTACTATGGACAGTTAACCCTAACACTACTATGGACAGTTAACCCTAACACTACTATGGACAGCATCACTAATCAGTTAACCCTAACACTACTATGGACAGTTAACTCTAACACTACTATGGACTGTTAACTCTAACACTACTATGGACAGCATCACTAATCAGTTGGCCCTAACACTACTATGGACAGTTAACCCTAACACTACTATGGACAGTTAGCCCTAACACTACTATGGACAGTTAACTCTAACACTACTATGGTCAGTTAACCCTAACACTACTATGGACAGTTAGCCCTAACACTACTATGGACAGTTAACCCTAACACTACTATGGACAGCATCACTAATCAGTTGGCCCTAACACTACTATGGACAGTTAACCCTAACACTACTATGGACAGTTAACCCTAACACTACTATGGACAGCATCACTAATCAGTTGGCCCTAACACTACTATGGACAGTTAACCCTAACACTACTATGGACAGTTAACCCTAACACTACTATGGACAGCATCACTAATCAGTTGGCCCTAACACTACTATGGACAGTTAACCCTAACACTACTATGGACAGTTAACCCTAACACTACTATGGACAGTTAACTCTAACACTACTATGGACAGGTAACTCTAACACTACTATGGACAGTTAACCCTAACACTACTATGGACAGTTAACCCTAACACTACTATGGACAGCATCACTAATCAGTTGGCCCTAACACTACTATGGACAGTTAACTCTAACACTACTATGGACAGCATCACTAATCAGTTGGCCCTAACACTACTATGGACAGTTAACCCTAACACTACTATGGACAGCATCACTAATCTGTTAACCCTAACACTACTATGGACAGTTAACCCTAACACTACTATGGACAGTTAACTCTAACACTACTATGGACAGCATCACTAATCAGTTGGCCCTAACACTACTATGGACAGTTAACCCTAACACTACTATGGACAGTTAACTCTAACACTACTATGGACAGTTAACCCTAACACTACTATGGACAGTTAACCCTAACACTACTATGGACAGTTAACCCTAACACTACTATGGACAGTTAACCCTAACACTACTATGGACAGTTAACTCTAACACTACTATGGTCAGTTAACCCTAACACTACTATGGACAGTTAGCCCTAATACTACTATGGACAGTTAACCCTAACACTACTATGGACAGTTAGCCCTAACACTACTATGGACAGTTAACTCTAACACTACTATGGACAGCATCACTAATCAGCTGGCCCTAACACTACTATGGACAGTTAACCCTAACACTACTATGGACAGTTAACCCTAACACTACTATGGACAGCATCACTAATCAGTTGGCCCTAACACTACTATGGACAGTTAACCCTAACACTACTATGGACAGTTAACCCTAACACTACTATGGACAGCATCACTAATCAGTTGGCCCTAACACTACTATGGACAGTTAACCCTAACACTACTATGGACAGTTAACCCTAACACTACTATGGACAGTTAACTCTAACACTACTATGGACAGGTAACTCTAACACTACTATGGACAGTTAACCCTAACACTACTATGGACAGTTAACCCTAACACTACTATGGACAGCATCACTAATCAGTTGGCCCTAACACTACTATGGACAGTTAACTCTAACACTACTATGGACAGCATCACTAATCAGTTGGCCCTAACACTACTATGGACAGTTAACCCTAACACTACTATGGACAGCATCACTAATCTGTTAACCCTAACACTACTATGGACAGTTAACCCTAACACTACTATGGACAGTTAACTCTAACACTACTATGGACAGCATCACTAATCAGTTGGCCCTAACACTACTATGGACAGTTAACCCTAACACTACTATGGACAGTTAACTCTAACACTACTATGGACAGTTAACTCTAACACTACTATGGTCAGTTAACCCTAACACTACTATGGACAGTTAGCCCTAACACTACTCTGGACAGTTAACCCTAACACTACTATGGACAGTTAGCCCTAACACTACTATGGACAGTTAACTCTAACACTACTATGGACAGCATCACTAATCAGCTGGCCCTAACACTACTATGGACAGTTAACCCTAACACTACTATGGACAGCATCACTAATCAGTTGGCCCTAGCACTACTATGGACAGTTAACCCTAACACTACTATGGACAGTTAGCCCTAACACTACTATGGACAGTTAACTCTAACACTACTATGGACAGCATCACTGATCAGTTAGCCCTAACACTACTATGGACAGTTAACTCTAACACTACTATGGACAGTTAACTCTAACACTACTATGGACAGCATCACTAATCAGTTGGCCCTAACACTACTATGGACAGTTAACCCTAACACTACTATGGACAGTTAACTCTAACACTACTATGGACAGTTAACCCTAAAACTACTATGGACAGTTAACTCTAACACTACTATGGACAGTTAACCCACACACTACTATGGACAGTTAACCCACACACTACTATGGACAGTTAACTCTAACACTACTATGGACAGTTAACCCTAACACTACTATGGACAGTTAACCTTAACACTACTATGGACAGTTAACCCTAACATTACTATGGACAGTTAACCCTAACACTACTATGGACAGCATCACTAATCAGTTGGCCGTAACACAGCTAACCTAACTGAATATACTCGTTTCTAGCACAGTAAGGGTTAAAAATTGTGGCGTTACATTGTTTTTTCTATCACTCAAACATGTCTGTAAAGACCGCTCAGGGAAGTGGGGAAAAAGTGGTCTTTGTGCGACAGGTGGTTAAAATAGATGAATATGTTCTGTCACCCCCAGTGGAGCCTCCGAAGTGACCTGGGTCTGGTGTCCGTGTTAGTGAGTGACCGAGACATTGTGAGTACTAGCCCCATCACAACCACTGTGGTGATGTCCTTTGGCAAAACGCTCCACAACCCACATTGCCTCTTCTCTCTCCCTCATGGCGATGCAATCCATAGGGAATGGTGTCTCGAGAGCGATTAATATAATGTTGGAAAAACTTGTTTCGCAATCAGGCTAAAACAATTTGTATAGACTAATACATGGGGAGATCAAAATTAGTGGTCCCTATTCAGAGATGGTCTTTCATACAGGTTGGACTGTATGCACCTTTGGAAAGAGAGGTGAAGCCCCGGGCTTTAGAGGTGACTGACATAAGATTAATGATTATAACCAGATGTACTGTGAATACTGGAGTACATTTGTACTTCCTAGAATGTATATGTGGTCTGATATTGATTCCTAGAAAACACCTTATATAAAAAGGAAATTAAAGGTATCGGATAGATAACTATACAAAAGCTGTCGCTATCATGGTGTCTGTCAAAGGGTAATTCATAAAGATTTATGCAAGAGTGTAATATCTATATGTGAATATAGTATATCCTACATGAGTAGGGACATCATCATAATACATGACACACCCTGTATGGTATATCCTACATGAGTAGGGACATCGTCATAATACACTACACACCCTGTATGGTATATCCTACATGAGTAGGGACATCATCATAATACATGACACACCCTGTATGGTATATCCTACATGAGTAGGGACATCGTCATAATACACTAC
>CM026398.1:54282431-54302916 GCA_014843695.1 Archivesica marissinica | reverse complement strand
AAGTCTACAGCACCCGGTATTCCCAGGCGGTCACCCATCCAAGTAGTAACCGGGCTCGACGGTGCTTAACTTCGGTGATCGGACGAGAACCGGTGTTTTCAACGTGATATGGCCGTAGACATAATACTGACTGGTTTTGTTCTAATTTCCTAACTTAGTGTGTGCAAATGTGGCTAATATTTGAAAAGGTCCATGGTGTATAACGCTTAGCGTGGCGAGAATAAGGTGCCGCTGAGTCCATTATATCGCACGAGCTACTGCCAGTTGTCTGTTCATGAGCGCTACCCCACTACTGCTCAACACGAGCAAAAATATAAAATGTGCAAAACAAATGAAAACAAGAATCGGTGTGCAGTACTAGTATATTGTTCGCTAGCCACGAGTGGTAATACTAGCTTTGTCTGTTAAGTACATGTATTATTCGATCATTCATTAAACTAAGACATTTTGTTTAAGGCTGAAAGTGTTTTCGTGATAGAAAACGGTACAACTGCGCGTTAAATGGCACTAGAACGTCGTGTTTAGAAGTGCATATTTGACGTCATAAACGACGTGATTCACAGTTTGAAAACGACATTGACGTTAGCAACGTAGCAGACGTGGACGAGCAGTGAGAAATAAAATGTGTTATTGCACTGCTTTCAACCATTAGAAAATATAAGATAATAAATAGCAACAGACAAAAATAATAAAAAGTCTACAGCACCCGGTATTCCAGGCGGTCACCCATCCAAGTACTAACCGGGCTCGACGTTGCTTAACTTCGGTGATCGGACGAGAACCGGTGCTTTCAACGTGATATGGCCGTAGACATAATACTGACTGGCATTTTTGTTCTAATTCCTAACTTAGTGTGTGCAAATGTGGCTAATATTTGAAAAGGTCCATGGTGTATAACGCTTAGCGTGGCGAGAATAAGGTGCCGCTGAGTCCATTATATCACACGAGCTACTGCCAGTTGTCTGTTCATGAGCGCTACCCCACTACTGCTCAACACGAGCAAAAATATAAAATGTGCAAAACAAATGAAAACAAGAATCGGTGTGCAGTACTAGTATATTGTTCGCTAGCCACGAGTGGTAATACTAGCTTTGTTTGTTAAGTACATGTATTATTCGATCATTCATTAAACTAAGACATTTTGTTAAGGCTGAAAGTGTTTTCGTGATAGAAAACGGTACAACTGCGCGTTAAATGGCACTAGAACGTCGTGTTTAGAAGTGCATATTTGACGTCATAAACGATGTGATTGACAGTTTGAAAACGACATTGACGTTAGCAACGTAGCAGACGTGGACAGCAGTGAGAAATAAAATGTGTTATTGCACTGCTTTCAACCATTAGAAAATATAAGATAATAAATAGCAACAGACACAAATAATAAAAAGTCTACAGCACCCGGTATTCCCAGGCGGTCACCCATCCAAGTACTAACCGGGCTCGACGTTGCTTAACTTCGGTGATCGGACGAGAACCGGTGCTTTCAACGTGATATGGCCGTAGACACAATATTAACTCGCATTTTTACCTATAATGAAAATAGTGTGCAGGCTGCCGGTTTATTATGATCATGGTGAACAACAATAATGCTTTTTCTTGAAGATTTACACTTGAATGACTAGTATTTATTGGTAGTATGTCTCCAGTACCATACCTGTAGCCTAAGTGTTTCAAATGTTCATTTCCATGTTTGCCTCTGAATAAATGACACATCGTATGCAGTTTGTTGTCAAATGTGCGACATAGTTTGTAGATTGAATTCAACATGTCCTTTACTACTTCGCATACCCGGACGAGTTCCTAACTATAACTTATATGTGCATCGAAAAAGAAAGTCACATGTGTCGGCGTAAACCTAATACTTTATTACCTCAACAGAACGACGAGTGTCTCCCAAAGTGTTAAATAAATAATATACTCTCTTGTGTGTTATAGGAGCACACACTGAATATACTCCTTCGCGTATTAGTAAATCGATCAACTGTCACAGTCAAATGCTCAGTTCCAAACAAGAATCGACATTTACCGCATGCAGTTCTGTAAACTCCAGGGCTGCTGCTTGCTGTTAGACACAAGTAAGTCATGGCATCACCATCAAAGTTTTTCACAATTTTCAAATGTAAACAAACACGGGTTAAAAATGGAGCGCGTAGGAATCCTAGCTGTCATGTAGGGCTGTTAACTCATCAATGCGCTGGAGCAAGTAATTCTGAAATAAATTCACAACAAGTCTTCTTTAAATGAGCACAAATGCCACAGATGCACCACAATCACAGTAAGAAATGCAAACAGTCTCTGGTTCTACAGTAAAACATCATCAAATTATGGTCTGCTTGATTGTAAAAACTACTTTCTAGGCTACAACGACCCGGAACCAATTCCCCAGTGGGGTCACACGTATAGCAGTCATTCGTGTTCGTTTTAATGCTAGCTTTACATATGACGACCTGGATAGCAGATTGTCAGTGTTGCAGTGATCAATAGATGGGTTGGTCGGAACATGTTTCTATTTTAATATTGTGCAGCTACATTGATGATTCTAAATTCTTTCTGACTTAGTTTATGCAAATGTGGCTAATATATGAAAAAGTTCCATGGTGTATAAGAGAATAGTATGACGCTTAGCGTGGCGAGAATAAGGTGCCGCTGAGTCCATTATATCGCACGAGCTACTGCCAGTTGTCTGTTCATGAGCGCTACCCCACTACTGCTCAACACGAGCAAAAATATAAAATGTGCAAAACAAATGAAAACAAGAATCGGTGTGCAGTACTAGTATATTGTTCGCTAGCCACGAGTGGTAATACTAGCTTTGTTTGTTAAGTACATGTATTATTCGATCATTCATTAAACTAAGACATTTTGTTTAAGGCTGAATGTGTTTTCGTGATAGAAAACGGTACAACTGCGCGTTAAATGGCACTAGAACGTCGTGTTTAGAAGTGCATATTTGACGTCATAAACGACGTGATTGACAGTTTGAAAACGACATTGACGTTAGCAACGTAGCAGACGTGGACGAGCAGTGAGAAATAAAATATGTTATTGCACTGCTTTCAACCATTAGAAAATATAAGATCATAAATAGCAACAGACAAAAATAATAAAAAGTCTACAGCACCCGGTATTCCCAGGCGGTCACCCATCCAAGTACTAACCGGGCTCGACGTTGCTTAACTTCGGTGATCGGACGAGAACCGGTGCTTTCAACGTGATATGGCCGTAGAAATAATACTGACTGGCATTTTTGTTCTAATTTCCTAACTTAGTGTGTGCAAATGTGGCTAATATTTGAAAAGGTCCATGGTGTATAACGCTTAGCGTGGCGAGAATAAGGTGCCGCTGAGTCCATTATATCGCACGAGCTACTGCCAGTTGTCTGTTCATGAGCGCTACCCCACTACTGCTCAACACGAGCAAAAATATAAAATGTGCAAAACAAATGAAAACAAGAATCGGTGTGCAGTACTAGTATATTGTTCGCTAGCCACGAGTGGTAATACTAGCTTGTTTGTTAAGTACATGTATTATTCGATCATTCATTAAACTAAGACATTTTGTTTAAGGCTGAAAGTGTTTTCGTGATAGAAAACGGTACAACTGCGCGTTAAATGGCACTAGAACGTCGTGTTTATAAGTGCATATTTGACGTCATAAACGACGTGATTGACAGTTTGAAAACGACATTGACGTTAGCAACGTAGCAGACGTGGACGAGCAGTGAGAAATAAAATGTGTTATTGCACTGCTTTCAACCATTAGAAAATATAAGATCATAAATAGCAACAGACAAAAATAATAAAAAGTCTACAGCACCCGGTATTCCCAGGCGGTCACCCATCCAAGTACTAACCGGGCTCGACGTTGCTTAACTTCGGTGATCGGACGAGAACCGGTGCTTTCAACGTGATATGGCCGTAGACATAATACTGACTGGCATTTTTGTTCTAATTTCCTAACTTAGTGTGTGCAAATGTGGCTAATATTTGAAAAGGTCCATGGTGTATAACGCTTAGCGTGGCGAGAATAAGGTGCCGCTGAGTCCATTATATCGCACGAGCTACTGCCAGTTGTCTGTTCATGAGCGCTACCCCACTACTGCTCAACACGAGCAAAAATATCAAATGTGCAAAACAAATGAAAACAAGAATCGGTGTGCAGTACTAGTATATTGTTCGCTAGCCACGAGTGGTAATACTAGCTTTGTTTGTTAAGTACATGTATTATTCGATCATTCATTAAACTAAGACATTTGTTTAAGGCTGAAAGTGTTTTCGTGATAGAAAACGGTACAACTGCGCGTTAAATGGCACTAGAACGTCGTGTTTAGAAGTGCATTTTTGACGTCATAAACGACGTGATTGACAGTTTGAAAACGACATTGACGTTAGCAACGTAGCAGACGTGGACGAGCAGTGAGAAATAAAATGTGTTATTGCACTGCTTTCAACCATTAGAAAATATATGATAATAAATAGCAACAGACACAAATAATAAAAAGTCTACAGCACCCGGTATTCCCAGGCGGTCACCCATCCAAGTACTAACTGGGCTCGACGTTGCTTAACTTCGGTGATCGGACGAGAACCGGAGCTTTCAACGTGATATGGCCGTAGACATAATACTGACTGGCATTTTTGTTCTAATTTCCTAACTTAGTGTGTGCAAATGTGGCTAATATTTGAAAAGGTCCATGGTGTATAACGCTTAGCGTGGCGAGAATAAGGTGCCGCTGAGTCCATTATATCGCACGAGCTCCTGCCAGTTGTCTGTTCATGAGCGCTACCCCACTACTGCTCAACACGAGCAAAAATATAAAATGTGCAAAACAAATGAAAACAAGAATCGGTGTGCAGTACTAGTATATTGTTCGCTAGCCACGAGTGGTAATACTAGCTTTGGTTGTTAAGTACATGTATTATTCGATCATTCATTAAACTAAGACATTTTGTTTAAGGCTGAAAGTGTGTTCGTGATAGAAAACGGTACAACTGCGCGTTAAATGGCACTAGAACGTCGTGTTTAGAAGTGCATATTTGACGTCATAAACGACGTGATTGACAGTTTGAAAACGACATTGACGTTAGCAACGTAGCAGACGTGGACAGCAGTGAGAAATAAAATGTGTTATTGCACTGCTTTCAACCATTAGAAAATATAAGATCATAAATAGCAACAGACAAAAATAATAAAAAGTCTACAGCACCCGGTATTCCCAGGCGGTCACCCATTCAAGTACTAACCGGGCTCGACGTTGCTTAACTTCGGTGATCGGACGAGAACCGGTGCTTTCAACGTGATATGGCCGTAGACATAATACTGACTGGCATTTTTGTTCTAATTTCCTAACTTAGTGTGTTCAAATGTGGCTAATATTTGAAAAGGTCCATGGTGTATAACGCTTAGCGTGGCGAGAATAAGGTGCCGCTGAGTCCATTATATCGCACGAGCTACTGCCAGTTGTCTGTTCATGAGCGCTACCCCACTACTGCTCAACACGAGCAAAAATATAAAATGTGCAAAACAAATGAAAACAAGAATCGGTGTACAGTACTAGTATATTGTTCGCTAGCCACGAGTGGTAATACTAGCTTTGTTAGTTAAGTACATGTATTATTCGATCATTCATTAAACTAAGACATTTTGTTTAAGGCTGAAAGTGTTTTCGTGATAGAAAACGGTACAACTGAGCGTTAAATGGCACTAGAACGTCGTGTTTAGAAGTGCATATTTGACGTCATAAACTACATGATTGACAGTTTGAAAACGACATTGACGTTAGCAACGTAGCAGACGTGGACAGCAGTGAGAAATAAAATGTGTTATTGCACTGCTTTCAACTATTAGAAAATATAAGATAATAAATAGCAACAGACAAAAATAATAAAAAGTCTACAGCACCCGGTATTCCCAGGCGGTCACCCATCCAAGTACTAACCGGGCTCGACGTTGCTTAACTTCGGTGATCGGACGAGAACCGGTGCTTTCAACGTGATATGGCCGTAGACACAATACTACCTCGGATTTTTGCTTATAAAGAAAATATTGAGCAGGCTGCCGGTTTATTATGATTATGGCGAACAACAATAATGCTTTTTCTTGAAGATTTACACTTGAATGACTAGTATTTATTGGTAGTATGTCTCCAGTACCATACCTGTAAGTGTTTCAATTGTTCATTTCCATGTTTGCCTCTGAATAAATAACATATCGTATGCAGTTTGTTGTCAAATGTGCGACATAACTTGTAGATTGAATTCAACATGTCATTTTACTTAATTCGCATACCCGGACTAGTTCCTAACTCATTCACTTATAGTTGCATCGGAAAAAGAAAGTCACATGTGTCTGCGCGTAAACCATAATCCATCCTTTATTACCTCAACATGACCGACGGAGTTGTCTCCCAAAGTGTTAAAATAAAATAATATACTCTCTTGTATGTGTTATAGGATGCACACCACTGAATATTACTCCTTCGCGCTATAGTAAATCGATCAACTGTCACAGTCAAATGCTCAGTTCCAAACAAGAATCGACATTTACCGCATGCAGTTCTGTAAACTCCAGGGCTGCTGCTTGCTGTTAGACACAAGTAAGTCATGGCATCACAATCAAAGTTTTTCACAATTTTCAAATGTAACAAACACCGGAGCGCGTAGGAATCCTAGCTGTCATGTAGGGTTGTTTACTCATCAATGTGCTGGAGCAAGTAATTCTGAAATAAATGCACAAAATGTCTTCTTTAAATGAGCACACATGCCACAGATGCACCACAATCACAGTAAGAAATGCAAACAGTCTCTGGTTCTACAGTAAAACATCATCAAATTATGGTCTGCTTGATTGTAAAAACTACTTTCTAGACTACAACGACCCGGAACCAATTCCCCAGTGGGGTCACAAGTATAGCAGTCATTCTTGTTCGTTTTAATGCTAGCTTTACTTATGACGGTCTGGATAGCAGATTGTCAGTGTTGCAGTGATCAATAGATGGGATGGTCGGAACATGTTTCTATCTTAATAGTGTGCAGCTACATTGATAATGATTCTAAATTCGTTCTGACTTAGTTTGTGCAAATGTGGCTAATATATGAAAAAGGTCCATGATGTATAAGAGAATAGTATGACGCTTAGCGTGACGAGAATAAGGTGCCGCTGAGTCCATTATATCGCACGAGCTACTGCCAGTTTTCAATTCATGAGCGCTACCCCACTACTGCTCAACACGAGCAAAAATATAAAATGTGCAAAACAAATGAAAACAAGAATCGGTGTGCAGTATATTGTTCGCTAGCGACGAGTGGTAATAATAGCTTTGTTTGTTAAGTAGTGAAATACATGTATTATTCGATCATTCATTAAACTAAGACATTTGTTTAAGGCTGAAAGTGTTTTCGTGATAGAAAACGGTACAACTGCGCGTTAAATGGCACTAGAACGTCGTGTTTAGAAGTGCATATTTGACGTCATAAACGACGTGATTGACAGTTTGAAAACGACATTGACGTTAGCAACGTAGCAGACGTGGACGAGCAGTGAGAAATAAAATGTGTTAGTGCACTGCTTTCAACCATTAGAAAATATAAGATCATAAATAGCAACAGACAAAAATAATAAAAAGTCTACAGCACCCGGTATTCCAGGCGGTCACCCATCCAAGTACTAACGGGCTCGACGTTGCTTAACTTCGGTGATCGGACGAGAACCGGTGCTTTCAACGTGATATGGCCGTAGACATAATACTCACTCGCAAATTTGTTCTAATTTCCTAACTTAGTGTGTGCAAATGTGGCTATTATTTGAAAAGGTCCATGGTGTATAACGCTTAGCGTGGCGAGAATAAGGTGCCGCTGAGTCCATTATATCGCACGAGCTACTGCCAGTTGTCTGTTCATGAGCGCTACCCCACTACTGCTCAACACGAGCAAAAATATAAATTGTGCAAAACAAATGAAAACAAGAATCGGTGTGCAGTACTAGTATATTGTTCGTTAGCCATGAGTGGTAATAATAGCTTTGTTTATTTAGTAGTGAAATACATGTATTATTCGATCATACATTTAAACTAAGACATTTTGTTTAAGGCTGAAAGTGTTTTTGTGATAGAAAACGGTACAACTGCGCGTTAAATGGCACTAAAACGTCGTGTTTAGAAGTACATATTTGACGTCATAAACGACGTGATTGACAGTTTGAAAACGACATTGACGTTAGCAACGTAGCAGACGTGGACAGCAGTGAGAAATAAAATGTGTTATTGCACTGCTTTCAACCATTAGAAAATATAAAATCATAAATAGCAACAGACAAAATAATAAAAAGTCTACAGCACCCGGTATTCCCAGGCGGTCACCCATCCAAGTACTAACCGGGCTCGACGTTGCTTAACTTCGGTGATCGGACGAGAACCGGTGTTTTCAACGTGATATGGCCGTAGACAAAATACTCACTCGCATATTTGTTCTAATTTCCTAACTTAGTGTGTGCAAATGTGGCTAATATTGAAAAGGTCCATGGTGTATAACGCTTAGCGTGGCGAGAATAAGGTGCCGCTGAGTCCATTATATCGCACGAGCTACTGCCAGTTGTCTGTTCATGAGCGCTACCCCACTACTGCTCAACACGAGCAAAAATATAAAATGTGCAAAACAAATGAAAACAAGAATCGGGTGTGCAGTACTAGTTATTGTTCGCTAGCCACGAGTGGTAATACTAGCTTTGTTGTTAAGTACATGTATTATTCGATCATTCATTAAACTAAGACATTTTGTTTAAGGCTGAAAGTGTTTCGTGATAGAAAACGGTACAACTGCGCGTTAAATGGCACTAGAACGTCGTGTTTAGAAGTGCATATTTGACGTCATAAACGACGTGATTGACAGTTTGAAAACGACATTGACGTTAGCAACGTAGCAGACGTGGACGAGCAGTGAGACATAAAATGTGTTATTGCACTGCTTTCAACCATTAGAAAATATAAGATCATAAATAGCAACAGACAAAAAATATAAAAAGTCTACAGCACCCGGTATTCCCAGGCGGTCACCCATCCAAGTACTAACGGGCTCGACGTTGCTTAACTTCGGTGATCGGATGAGAACCGGTGTTTTCAACGTGATATGGCCGTAGACATAATACTCACTCGCAAATTTGTTCTAATTTCCTAACTTAGTGTGTGCAAATGTGGCTATTATTTGAAAAGGTCCATGGTGTATAACGCTTAGCGTGGCGAGAATAAGGTGCCGCTGAGTCCATTATATCGCACGAGCTACTGCCAGTTGTCTGTTCATGAGCGCTACCCCACTACTGCTCAAAACGAGCAAAAATATAAAATGTGCAAAATAAATAAAACAAGAATCGGTGTGCAGTACTAGTATATTGTTCACTAGCAAGGAGTGGTAATAATAGCTTTGTTTATTAAGTAGTGAAATACATGTATTATTCGATCATTCATTTAAACTAAGACATTTTGTTTAAGGCTGAAAGTGTTTTCGAGATAGAAAACGGTACAACTGCGCGTTAAATGGCACTAGAACGTCGTGCTTAGAAGTGCATATTTGACGTCATAAACGACGTTCTTGACAGTTTGAAAACGACATTGACGTTAGCAACGTAGCAGACGTGGACAGCAGTGAGAAATAAAATGTGTTATGCACTGCTTTCAACCATTAGAAAATATAAGATAATAAATAGCAACAGACAAAAATAATAAAAAGTCTACAGCACCCGGTATTCCCAGGCGGTCACCCATCCAAGTACTAACGGGCTCGACGTTGCTTAACTTCGGTGATCGGACGAGAACCAGTGCTTTCAACGTGATATGGCCGTAGACACAATACTACCTCGGATTTGTGCTTATAAAGAAAATATTGAGCAGGCTGCCGGTTTATTATGATCATGGCGAACAACAATAATGCTTTTTCTTGAAGATTTACACTTGAATGACTAGTATTTATTGGTAGTATGTCTCCAGTACCATACCTGTAAGTGTTTCAATTGTTCATTTCCATGTTTGCCTCTGAATAAATAACATATCGTATGCAGTTTGTTGTCAAATGTGCGACATAACTTGTAGATTGAATTCAACATGTCATTTTACTTAATTCGCATACCCGGAACTAGTCCTAACTCATCAATTATAGTTGCTCGGGAAAAGAAAGTCACATGTGGTTCTGCGCGTAAACCATAATCCATCCTTTTTACCTCAAACATGACCGACGGAGTTGTCTCCAAAGTGTTAAATAAACAATATACTCTCTTGTATGGATAGGATGCACACCACTGAATATTACTCCTTCTTCGCGCTATAGTAAATCGATCAACTGTCACAGTCAAATGCTCAGTTCCAAACAAGAATCGACATTTACCGCATGCAGTTCTGTAAACTCCAGGGCTGCTGCTTGCTGTTAGACACAAGTAAGTCATGGCATCACCATCACAGTTTTTCACAATTTTCAAATGTAAACAAACACCGGTTAAAAATGGAGCGCGTAGGAATCCTAGCTGTCATGTAGGGCTGTTTACTCATCAATGCGCTGGAGCAAGTAATTCTGAAATAAATGCACAAAAGTCTTCTTTAAATGAGCACAAATGCCACAGATGCACCACAATCACAGTAAGAAATGCAAACAGTCTCTGGTTCTACAGTAAAACATCATCAAATTATGGTCTGCTTGATTGTAAAAACTACTTTTTAGGCTACAACGACCCGGAATCAATCAAGTGGGTCCACGTATAGCAGTCATTCGTGTTGTTTAATGCTAGCTTTACTTATGACGAACTGGATAGGCGATTGTCAAGTGTGCCGCACGAACATAGATGGGTTGGACGGAACATGTTTCTATTTTAATATTGTGCAGCTACATTGATGATTCTAAATTCTTTCTGACTTAGTTTATGCAAATGTGGCTAATATATGAAAAAGGTCCATGATGTATAAGAGAATAGTATGACGCTTAGCGTGGCGAGAATAAGGTGCCGCTGAGTCCATTATATCGCACGAGCTACTGCCAGTTGTCTGTTCATGAGCGCTACCCCACTACTGCTCAACACGAGCAAAAATATAAAATGTGCAAAACAAATGAAAACAAGATTCGGTGTGCAGTACTAGTATATTGTTCGCTAGCCACGAGTGGTAATACTAGCTTTGTTTGTTAAGTACATGTATTATTCGATCATTCATTAAACTAAGACATTTTGTTTAAGGCTGAAAGTGTTTTCGTGATAGAAAACGGTACAACTGCGCGTTAAATGGCACTAGAACGTCGTGTTTAGAAGTGCATATTTGACGTCATAAACGACGTGATTGACAGCTTGAAAACGACATTGACGTTAGCAACGTAGCAGACGTGGACGAGCAGTGAGAAATAAAATGTGTTATTGCACTGCTTTCAACCATTAGAAAATATATGATAATAAATAGCAACAGACAAAAATAATAAAAAGTCTACAGCACCCGGTATTCCCAGGCGGTCACCCATCCAAGTACTAACCGGGCTCGACGTTGCTTAACTTCGGTGATCGGACGAGAACCGGTGCTTTCAACGTGATCTGGCCGTAGACATAATACTGACTGGCATTTTTGTTATTTCCTAACTTAGTGTGTGCAAATGTGGCTAATATTTGAAAAGGTCCATAGTGTATAACGCTTAGCGTGGCGAGAATAAGGTGCCGCTGAGTCCATTATATCGCACGAGCTACTGCCAGTTGTCTGTTCATGAGCGCTACCCCACTACTGCTCAACACGAGCAAAAATATAAAATGTGCAAAACAAATGAAAACAAGAATCGGTGTGCAGTACTAGTATATTGTTCGCTAGCCACGAGTGGTAATACTAGCTTTGTTTGTTAAGTACATGTATTATTCGATCATTCATTAAACTAAGACATGTTGTTTAAGGCTGAAAGTGTTTTCGTGATAGAAAACGGTACAACTGCGCGTTAAATGGCACTAGAACGTCGTGTTTAGAAGTGCATATTTGACGTCATAAACGACGTGATTGACAGTTTGAAAACGACATTGACGTGAGCAACGTAGCAGACGTGGACGAGCAGTGAGAAATAAAATGTGTTATTGCACTGCTTTAACCATTAGAAAATATAAGATCATAAATAGCAACAGACAAAAATAATAAAAAGTCTACAGCACCCGGTATTCCCAGGCGGTCACCCATCCAAGTACTAACCGGGCTCGACGTTGCTTAACTTCGGTGATCGGACGAGAACCGGTGTTTTCAACGTGATATGGTCGTAGACATAATACTCACTCGCATATTTGTTCTAATTTCCTAACTTAGTGTGTGCAAATGTGGCTAATATTTGAAAAGGTCCATGGTGTATAACGCTTAGCGTGGCGAGAATAAGGTGCCGCTGAGTCCATTATATCGCACGAGCTACTGCCAGTTGTCTGTTCATGAGCGCTACCCCACTACTGCTCAACACGAGCAAAAATATAAATTGTGCAAAACAAATGAAAACAAGAATCGGTGTGCAGTACTAGTATATTGTTCGTTAGCCATGAGTGGTAATAATAGCTTTGTTTATTAAGTAGTGAAATACATGTATTATTCGATCATTCATTAAACTAAGACATTTTGTTAAGGCTGAAAGTGTTTTCGTGATAGAAACGGTACAACTGCGCGTTAAATGGCACTAGAACGTCGTGTTTAGAAGTGCATATTTGACGTCATAAACGACGTGATTGACAGTTTGAAAACGACATTGACGTTAGCAACGTAGCAGACGTGGACAGCAGTGAGAAATAAAATGTGTTATTGCACTGCTTTCAACCATTAGAAATATAAGATCATAAATAGCAACAGACAAAATAATAAAAAGTCTACAGCACCCGGTAGTCCCAGGCGGTCACCCATCCAAGTACTAACCGGGCTCGACGTTGCTTAACTTCGGTGATCGGACGAGAACCGGTGCTTTCAACGTGATATGGCCGTAGACATAATACTGACTGGCATTTTTGTTCTAATTTCCTAACTTAGTGTGTGCAAATGTGGCTAATATTTGAAAAGGTCCATGGTGTATAACGCTTAGCGTGGCGAGACTAAGGTGCCGCTGAGTCCATTATATCGCACGAGCTACTGCCAGTTGTCTGTTCATGAGCGCTACCCCACTACTGCTCAACACGAGCAAAAATATAAAATGTGCAAAACAAATGAAAACAAGATCGGTGTGCAGTACTAGTATATTGTTCGCTAGCCACGAGTGGTAATACTAGCTTTGTTTGTTAAGTACATGTATTATTCGATCATTCATTAAACTAAGACATTTGTTTAAGGCTGAAAGTGTTTTCGTGATAGAAAACGGTACAACTGCGCGTTAAATGGCACTAGAACGTCGTGTTTAGAAGTGCATATTTGACGTCATAAACGACGTGATTGACAGTTTGAAAACGACATTGACGTTAGCAACGTAGCAGACGTGGACAGCAGTGAGAAATAAAATGTGTATTGCACTGCTTTCAACCATTAGAAAATATAAGATAATAAATAGCAACAGACAAAAATAATAAAAAGTCTACAGCACCCGGTATTCAGGCGGTCACCCATCCAAGTACTAACCGGGCTCGACGTTGCTTAACTTCGGTGATCGGACGAGAACCGGTGCTTTCAACGTGATATGGCCGTAGACATAATACTGACTGGCATTTTTGTTCTAATGTCCTAACTTAGTGTGTGCAAATGTGGCTAATATTTGAAAAGGTCCATGGTGTATAACGCTTAGCGTGGCGAGAATAAGGTGCCGCTGAGTCCATTATATCGCACGAGCTACTGCCAGTTGTCTGTTCATGAGCGCTACCCCACTACTGCTCAACACGAGCAAAAATATAAAATGTGCAAAACAAATGAAAACAAGAATCGGTGTGCAGTACTAGTATATTGTTCGCTAGCCACGAGTGATAATAATAGCTTTGTTTGTTAAGTAGTGAAATACATGTATTATTTGATCACTCATTTAAACTCAGACATTTTGTTTAAGGCTGAAAGTGTTTTCGTGATAGAAAACGGTACAACTGCGCGTTAAATGGCACTAGAACGTCGTGTTTAGAAGTGCATATTTGAGGTCATAAACGACGTGATTGACAGTTTGAAAACGACATTGACGTTAGCAACGTAGCAGACGTGGACAGCAGTGAGAAATAAAATGTGTTATTGCACTGCTTTCAACCATTAGAAAATATAAGATAATAAATAGCAACAGACAAAAATAATAAGAAGTTTACAGCACCCGGTATTCCCAGGCGGTCACCCATCCAAGTACTAACCGGGCTCGACGTTGCTTAACTTCGGTGATCGGACGAGAACCGGTGCTTTCAACGTGATATGGCCGTAGACATAATACTGACTGGCATTTTTGTTCTAATTTCCTAACTTAGTGTGTGCAAATGTGGCTAATATTTGAAAAGGTCCATGGTGTATAACGCTTAGCGTGGCGAGAATAAGGTGCCGCTGAGTCCATTATATCACACGAGCTACTGCTAGTTGTCTGTTCATGAGCGCTACCCCACTACTGCTCATAACGAGCAAAAATATAAAATGTGCAAAACAAATGAAAACAAGAATCGGTGTGCAGTACTAGTATATTGTTCGCTAGCCACGAGTGGTAATACTAGCTTTGTTTGTTAAGTACATGTATTATTCGATCTTCATTAAACTAAGACATTTTGTTTAAGGCTGAAAGTGTTTTCGTGATAGAAAACGGTACAACTGCGCGTTAAATGGCACTAGAACGTCGTGTTTAGAAGTGCATATTGACGTCATAAACGACGTGATTGACAGTTTGAAAACGACATTGACGTTAGCAACGTAGCAGACGTGGACAGCAGTGAGAAATAAATGTGTATTGCACTGCTTTCAACCATTAGAAAATATAAGATAATAAATAGCAACAGACAAAAATAATAAAAAGTCTACAGCACCCGGTATTCCCAGGCGGTCACCCATCCAAGTACTAACCGGGCTCGACGTTGCTTAACTTCAGTGATCGGACGAGAACCGGTGCTTTCAACGTGATATGGCCGTAGACACAATACTACCTCGGATTTTTGCTTATAAAGAAAATATTGAGCAGGCTGCCGGTTTATTATGATCATGGCGAACAACAATAATGCTTTTTCTTGAAGATTTACACTTGAATGACTAGTATTTATTGGTAGTATGTCTCCAGTACCATACCTGTAAGTGTTTCAATTGTTCATTTCCATGTTTGCCTCTGAATAAATAACATATCGTATGCAGTTTGTTGTCAAATGTGCGACATAACTTGTAGATTGAATTCAACATGTCATTTTACTTAATTCGCATACCCGGACTAGTTCCTAACTCATTCACTTATAGTTGCATCGGAAAAAGAAAGTCACATGTGTCTGCGCGTAAACCATAATCCATCCTTTATTACCTCAACATGACCGACGGAGTTGTCTCCCAAAGTGTTAAAATAAAATAATATACTCTCTTGTATGTGTTATAGGATGCACACCACTGAATATTACTCCTTCGCGCTATAGTAAATCGATCAACTGTCACAGTCAAATGCTCAGTTCCAAACAAGAATCGACATTTACCGCATGCAGTTCTGTAAACTCCAGGGCTGCTGCTTGCTGTTAGACACAAGTAAGTCATGGCATCACCATCAAAGTTTTTCACAATTTTCAAATGTAAACAAACACGGGTTAAAAATGGAGCGCGTAGGAATCCTAGCTGTCATGTAGGGCTGTTTACTCATCAATGCGCTGGAGCAAGTAATTCTGAAATAAATGCACAACAAGTCTTCTTTAAATGAGCACAAATGCCACAGATGCACCACAATCACAGTAAGAAATGCAAACAGTCTCTGGTTCTACAGTAAAACATCATCAAATTATGGTCTGCTTGATTGTAAAAACTACTTTCTAGGCTACAACGACCCGGAACCAATTCCCCAGTGGGGTCACACGTATAGCAGTCATTCGTGTTCGTTTTAATGCTAGCTTTACTTATGACGACCTGGATAGCAGATTGTCAGTGTTGCAGTGATCAATAGATGGGTTGGTCGGAACATGTTTCTATTTTAATATTGTGCAGCTACATTGATGATTCTAAATTCTTTCTGACTTAGTTTATGCAAATGTGGCTAATATATGAAAAAGGTCCATGATGTATAAGAGAATAGTATGACGCTTAGCGTGGCGAGAATAAGGTGCCGCTGAGTCCATTATATCGCACGAGCTACTGCCAGTTGTCTGTTCATGAGCGCTACCCCACTACTGCTCAACACGAGCAAAAATATAAAATGTGCAAAACAAATGAAAACAAGAATCGGTGTGCAGTACTAGTATATTGTTCGCTAGCCACGAGTGGTAATACTAGCTTTGTTTGTTAAGTACATGTATTATTCGATCATTCATTAAACTAAGACATTTTGTTTAAGGCTGAAAGTGTTTTCGTGATAGAAAACGGTACAACTGCGCGTTAAATGGCACTAGAACGTCGTGTTTAGAAGTGCATATTTCATGAGCGCTACCCCACTACTGCTCAACACGAGCAAAAATATAAAATGTGCAAAACAAATGAAAACAAGAATCGGTGTGCAGTACTAGTATATTGTTCGCTAGCCACGAGTGGTAATACTAGCTTTGTTTGTTAAGTACATGTATTATTCGATCATTCATTAAACTAAGACATTTTGTTTAAGGCTGAAAGTGTTTTCGTGATAGAAAACGGTACAACTGCGCGTTAAATGGCACTAGAACGTCGTGTTTAGAAGTGCATATTTGACGTCATAAACGATGTGATTGACAGTTTGAAAACGACATTGACGTTAGCAACGTAGCAGACGTGGACAGCAGTGAGAAATAAAATGTGTTATTGCACTGCTTTCAACTATTAGAAAATATAAGATAATAAATAGCAACAGACAAAAATAATAAAAAGTCTACAGCACCCGGTATTCCCAGGCGGTCACCCATCCAAGTACTAACCGGGCTCGACGTTGCTTAACTTCGGTGATCGGACGAGAACCGGTGCTTTCAACGTGATATGGCCGTAGACACAATACTACCTCGGATTTTTGCTTATAAAGAAAATATTGAGCAGGCTGCCGGTTTATTATGATCATGGCGAACAACAATAATGCTTTTTCTTGAAGATTTACACTTGAATGACTAGTATTTATTGGTAGTATGTCTCCAGTACCATACCTGTAAGTGTTTCAATTGTTCATTTCCATGTTTGCCTCTGAATAAATAACATATCGTATGCAGTTTGTTGTCAAATGTGCGACATAACTTGTAGATTGAATTCAACATGTCATTTTACTTAATTCGCATACCCGGACTAGTTCCTAACTCATTCACTTATAGTTGCATCGGAAAAAGAAAGTCACATGTGTCTGCGCGTAAACCATAATCCATCCTTTATTACCTCAACATGACCGACGGAGTTGTCTCCCAAAGTGTTAAAATAAAATAATATACTCTCTTGTATGTGTTATAGGATGCACACCACTGAATATTACTCCTTCGCGCTATAGTAAATCGATCAACTGTCACAGTCAAATGCTCAGTTCCAAACAAGAATCGACATTTACCGCATGCAGTTCTGTAAACTCCAGGGCTGCTGCTTGCTGTTAGACACAAGTAAGTCATGGCATCACCATCAAAGTTTTTCACAATTTTCAAATGTAAACAAACACGGGTTAAAAATGGAGCGCGTAGGAATCCTAGCTGTCATGTAGGGCTGTTTACTCATCAATGCGCTGGAGCAAGTAATTAAATGAGCACAAATGCCACAGATGCACCACAATCACAGTAAGAAATGCAAACAGTCTCTGGTTCTACAGTAAAACATCATCAAATTATGGTCTGCTTGATTGTAAAAACTACTTTCTAGGCTACAACGACCCGGAACCAATTCCCCAGTGGGGTCACACGTATAGCAGTCATTCGTGTTCGTTTTAATGCTAGCTTTACTTATGACGACCTGGATAGCAGATTGTCAGTGTTGCAGTGATCAATAGATGGGTTGGTCGGAACATGTTTCTATTTTAATATTGTGCAGCTACATTGATGATTCTAAATTCTTTCTGACTTAGTTTATGCAAATGTGGCTAATATATGAAAAAGGTCCATGATGTATAAGAGAATAGTATGACGCTTAGCGTGGCGAGAATAAGGTGCCGCTGAGTCCATTATATCGCACGAGCTACTGCCAGTTGTCTGTTCATGAGCGCTACCCCACTACTGCTCAACACGAGCAAAAATATAAAATGTGCAAAACAAATGAAAACAAGAATCGGTGTGCAGTACTAGTATATTGTTCGCTAGCCACGAGTGGTAATACTAGCTTTGTTTGTTAAGTACATGTATTATTCGATCATTCATTAAACTAAGACATTTTGTTTAAGGCTGAAAGTGTTTTCGTGATAGAAAACGGTACAACTGCGCGTTAAATGGCACTAGAACGTCGTGTTTAGAAGTGCATATTTCATGAGCGCTACCCCACTACTGCTCAACACGAGCAAAAATATAAAATGTGCAAAACAAATGAAAACAAGAATCGGTGTGCAGTACTAGTATATTGTTCGCTAGCCACGAGTGGTAATACTAGCTTTGTTTGTTAAGTACATGTATTATTCGATCATTCATTAAACTAAGACATTTTGTTTAAGGCTGAAAGTGTTTTCGTGATAGAAAACGGTACAACTGCGCGTTAAATGGCACTAGAACGTCGTGTTTAGAAGTGCATATTTGACGTCATAAACGACGTGATTGACAGTTTGAAAACGACATTGACGTTAGCAACGTAGCAGACGTGGACAGCAGTGAGAAATAAAATGTGTTATTGCACTGCTTTCAACTATTAGAAAATATAAGATAATAAATAGCAACAGACAAAAATAATAAAAAGTCTACAGCACCCGGTATTCCCAGGCGGTCACCCATCCAAGTACTAACCGGGCTCGACGTTGCTTAACTTCGGTGATCGGACGAGAACCGGTGCTTTCAACGTGATATGGCCGTAGACACAATACTACCTCGGATTTTTGCTTATAAAGAAAATATTGAGCAGGCTGCCGGTTTATTATGATCATGGCGAACAACAATAATGCTTTTTCTTGAAGATTTACACTTGAATGACTAGTATTTATTGGTAGTATGTCTCCAGTACCATACCTGTAAGTGTTTCAATTGTTCATTTCCATGTTTGCCTCTGAATAAATAACATATCGTATGCAGTTTGTTGTCAAATGTGCGACATAACTTGTAGATTGAATTCAACATGTCATTTTACTTAATTCGCATACCCGGACTAGTTCCTAACTCATTCACTTATAGTTGCATCGGAAAAAGAAAGTCACATGTGTCTGCGCGTAAACCATAATCCATCCTTTATTACCTCAACATGACCGACGGAGTTGTCTCCCAAAGTGTTAAAATAAAATAATATACTCTCTTGTATGTGTTATAGGATGCACACCACTGAATATTACTCCTTCGCGCTATAGTAAATCGATCAACTGTCACAGTCAAATGCTCAGTTCCAAACAAGAATCGACATTTACCGCATGCAGTTCTGTAAACTCCAGGGCTGCTGCTTGCTGTTAGACACAAGTAAGTCATGGCATCACCATCAAAGTTTTTCACAATTTTCAAATGTAAACAAACACGGGTTAAAAATGGAGCGCGTAGGAATCCTAGCTGTCATGTAGGGCTGTTTACTCATCAATGCGCTGGAGCAAGTAATTCTGAAATAAATGCACAACAAGTCTTCTTTAAATGAGCACAAATGCCACAGATGCACCACAATCACAGTAAGAAATGCAAACAGTCTCTGGTTCTACAGTAAAACATCATCAAATTATGGTCTGCTTGATTGTAAAAACTACTTTCTAGGCTACAACGACCCGGAACCAATTCCCCAGTGGGGTCACACGTATAGCAGTCATTCGTGTTCGTTTTAATGCTAGCTTTACTTATGACGACCTGGATAGCAGATTGTCAGTGTTGCAGTGATCAATAGATGGGTTGGTCGGAACATGTTTCTATTTTAATATTGTGCAGCTACATTGATGATTCTAAATTCTTTCTGACTTAGTTTATGCAAATGTGGCTAATATATGAAAAAGGTCCATGATGTATAAGAGAATAGTATGACGCTTAGCGTGGCGAGAATAAGGTGCCGCTGAGTCCATTATATCGCACGAGCTACTGCCAGTTGTCTGTTCATGAGCGCTACCCCACTACTGCTCAACACGAGCAAAAATATAAAATGTGCAAAACAAATGAAAACAAGAATCGGTGTGCAGTACTAGTATATTGTTCGCTAGCCACGAGTGGTAATACTAGCTTTGTTTGTTAAGTACATGTATTATTCGATCATTCATTAAACTAAGACATTTTGTTTAAGGCTGAAAGTGTTTTCGTGATAGAAAACGGTACAACTGCGCGTTAAATGGCACTAGAACGTCGTGTTTAGAAGTGCATATTTGAC
>CM026398.1:54252494-54281431 GCA_014843695.1 Archivesica marissinica | reverse complement strand
GAAACGATAAGTACACAGCATAATGTATTGTATGCGGAAACGATAAGTACACAGCATAATGTATTGTATGCGGAAACGATAAGTACACAGCATAATGTATTGTATGCGGAAACGATAAGTACACAGCATAATGTATTGTATGCGGAAACGATAAGTACACAGCATAATGTATTGTATGCGGAAACGATAAGTACACAGCATAATGTATTGTATGCGGAAACGATAAGTACACAGCATAATGTATTGTATGCGGAAACGATAAGTACACAGCATAATGTATTGTATGCGGAAACGATAAGTACACAGCATAATGTATTGTATGCGGAAACGATAAGTACACAGCATAATGTATTGTATGCGGAAACGATAAGTACACAGCATAATGTATTGTATGCGGAAACGATAAGTACACAGCATAATGTATTGTATGCGGAAAAGAATTCGACATTCGAAGAATTTCATCAAGTCTTGTCTGTAATAGAAGAACAAGTGTGAATATGCGGAATAAAATGGACGCAATGTGAAAGCAACATAGATCAGTCGCGTCTGATCAGGATCTATGTTGTTTGCTGTTCAGCCAAGTGTTTTAGCTCCACTATCCTAATAGCAAACAGCATAGAGCCTGATCAGTCTGCACATTCTGTGCCATCTGATCTGAATAATGTTGTTTGCAAAAGTGACTTTAGTTGTGATTGGCATATTACGGGTTATAGCAAGAGCCTCCAATTCACTTCTACTTGTTTTAAGCGTTGCTCGACATATCCAGAAGCATATGCGTCTCTTCTGTGTGGTAGAAGCTATGGATAATGGGAAGCCATTCCGTGAGACACGTGATGCAGACGTACCCACTGTGGTACGGCATTGGTACCACCACGCTGGCTGGGCTCAACTCATGGATACAGAGATGAAGGGATGGCAGTCTGTTGGTAAGATTAGTGAACAATAAATAACTCATGGATACAGAGATGAAGGGATGGCAGTCTGTTTGTAAGATTAGTGAATAATAAATTACTTATATTAATCACTCTCGTTGGCACGGATGAAAGCGTAAATGTTGTCATTCGTGTGGGAGGAAACCGGAGTACCCAGAGAAAACCCACCTGTCTGATCTGGCGACCACCTTACCATCTCACATACTAACCGGTCTGAGGATCGAACCTGGGATACATTCGTGAGAAGTGAGCGTGATAACAACTGCGCTAATCGGACTGTCATATATTTACTATTTAAAAGTAGAACTGTAAGGAAGTAAACTATGGTGCTTTTCTTTATTCAGTCATGAATGGTATTTATTCAGTCATGAACGATATTTATTCAGTCATGAACGGTCCGACCGCCTCCATGGTCGAGTGGTTACGGTCCCTGACTTGTATACCACTGTAACCTATCATCACTGATGGTCACGGGTTCGAGCCCCGCTCAGGCCGTGTCTCATTTATATGAAAAAATTGGCAGTTTCTTACGGAGGTTGGTGCACCCAAGTACTGGTTAACCGCTGGAGCCTGCCCAGGAAAGGTGTTGTTAGGTAAACTGCCCGCCGGCAATATAGCCCAAAATGGTGCTGATGCAGGCGTAAAACCCGAAATATAGCATATAATCAGTCATGAACGATATTTATTCAGTCTATATATTGGTTGTTCAGGTGTGATTGGAGCCATAGTTCCCTGGAACTTTCCACTGATGCTACTCACATGGAAGGTGTGTCCAGCACTCGCCATGGGCAACACAATAACACTCAAGCCTGCCACCTACACGCGTCTCTCTGCGCTCCTGCTTGCGGAGGTCTGTTCAGAGGCCGGACTACCCCCAGGTGTTTTCAATGTTATCACGGGTAGTGGACAGATGGGTAGCATGCTTGCTGCCCACGAGGACATTGACAAAGTAGCCTTCACTGGATCAACACAGGTAAAGTCAGTGCTTGTTTCACCCACTTTAGTGGAAAGCGAGATTACGCAGTCACTTTTCTCAAGTCTCAACAATTATATATTGATAAGTTGCATACTGTTTCTAGGTGTAGTTTTCTGCCTTATAGTTTCTGCCTTATAGCAGGTCCCATCCCAAAGAGTGACCTTGAACTTTGCATACACATCCAAGAACTAATTCTTAACACCCACAATAAGTCCTCACCCACCAGTGACCTTGAACTGTGCATACACATCCAAGAACTAATTCTTAACACCCACAATAAGTCCTCACCCACCAGTGACCTTGAACTTTGCATACACATCAGAGAACTAATTCTTAGCACACACAATAAGTCCTCACCCACCAGTGACCTTGAACTTTGCATACACATCCAAGAACTAATTCTTAACACCCACAATAAGTCCTCACCCACCAGTGACCTTGAACTTTGCATACACATCAGAGAACTAATTCTTAACACCAACAATAAGTCCTCACCCACCAGTGACCTTGAACTTAGCATACACATCAAGAAATAATTCTTAACAACACAATAAGTCCTCACCCACCAGTGACCTTGAACTGTGCATACACACCAAGAACTAATTTTAACCACACAATAAGTCCTCACCCACCAGTGACCTTGAACTTTGCATCACATCAGAGAACTAATTCTTAGCAACACAATAAGTCCTCACCACCAGTGACCTTGAACTTTGCATACACATCAGAGAACTAATTCTTAGCACACACAATAAGTCCTCACCACCAGTGACCTTGAACTTTGCATACAATCCAAGAACTAATTCTTAACACCCACAATAAGTCCTCACCCACCAGTGACCATGAACTTTGCATACACATCAGAGAACTAATTCTTAGCACACACAATAAGTCCTCACCCACCAGTGACCTTGAACTTAGCATACACATCCAAGAACTAATTCTTAGCACACACAATAAGTCCTCACCCACCAGTGACCTTGAACTTTGCATACACATCAGAGAACTAATTCTTAACACCAACAATAAGTCCTCACCCACCAGTGACCTTGAACTTAGCATACACATCCAAGAACTAATTCTTAACACACACAATAAGTCCTCACCCACCAGTGACCTTGAACTTTGCATACACATCAGAGAACTAATTCTTAACACCAACAATAAGTCCTCACCCACCAGTGACCTTGAACTTAGCATACACATCCAAGAACTAATTCTTAGCACACACAATAAGTCCTCACCCACCAGTGACCTTGAACTTTGCATACACATCAGAGAACTAATTCTTAACACCAACAATAAGTCCTCACCCACCAGTGACCTTGAACTTAGCATACACATCCAAGAACTAATTCTTAACACCCACAATAAGTCCTCATCCATCAGTGACCTTGAACTGTGCATACACATCCAAGAACTAATTCTTAGCACACACAATAAGTCCTCACCCACCAGTGACCATGAACTTTGCATACACATCAGAGAACTAATTCTTAACACACACAATAAGTTCTCACCCACCAGTGACCTTGAACTTTGAAATTTGTAATTCATTGGAATGCATAAAAGATATTTTCTATTGTGTGTTTTACGTTTATGTATCGTCGCTACCGGTTACCCATATGAGTGTCGCCTCCTGAAGAGATTAGTCATTTTAGATGTTTGGAGAATATTGCAATGATACAGACAGAGACCCATTCCAGAGTCTCCTCTGGTTCTTTTACGTGCACGGTATACAGCACCGACACGAGATCTCGGTTTAAAGTCCCATTTGAAAGACTGGTATATATATTTGGTTAGCCCACATTGTTATCCATCAGTCGGTGTATAAAATAATAAGTAATAAATATACAGAAATGTTTCACATGAAAGGTTCTTGTATTTGTGTATAGGTAGGACAGACATTGAGACGGTTGGTTGCTGGCACCGGTAAGAAGTTGTCTCTGGAACTTGGTGGTAAATCTGCAGTAATTGTGTTCGATTCAGCAGATCTGGACAGTACGGTGGAGGGTCTGGTGGATGCAATCTGGTTCAATCAGGGACAGGTATCAGGAGCCTATTTCTATTTGTGAATTTTCTTAAACCCTTGTTGGCATTTTCAAGTACAGTCAAATTATTATTAAAAGACAACCCAAGGTATATTTACAAATTTGTTCAATATAACATAATTTGTTTCACTTACAACTCAAACAGGAACTGAATAAGGTGTCTCTTAATACATGTTTTCTCTTCAAACGTCTTGCTCGGTATATTACACTTTTAGGAACTTTGAAGACCAGACTAGCACACTTCAGACTGGTTTGCATATATTTCTCTTCATACTAGGTATATTACAATTTTAGAAACTTTGAAGACCAGACTAGCACACTTCAGACTGGTTTGCATATATTTCTCTTCAAACGTCTTGCTAGGTATATTACACTTTTACGAACTTTGAAGACCAGACTAGCACACTTCAGACTGGTTTGCATATATTTCTCTTCAAACGTCTTGCTCGGTATATTACACTTTTAGGAACTTTGAAGACCAGACTAACACACTTCAGACTGATTTGCATATATTTTTGTGCTGCTGTTGTAGGTATGCAGTGCTGGTTCCAGGCTGCTGGTTCAAGAATCAGTGTTTGGTAAACTGGTAGGAAAGCTGAAGAACAGACTCACACACTTTAGAGTGGGCGACAGTCTGGACAAATGTGCAGATATGGGTGCCATTGTTGATGAATCACAGAGAAAGAGTATCGACGAGTTCGTGGAAGATGCACGTCGAGAGGGAGCAGAGGTAGGACACATTCAAATATAATACATTGAACTTCGAATGACTGCTAGAGAGGCTAAGATGTCGCATGATGATGGATGTCATTCTAAAAATAGCTTTTTTGGTAATAGAAATATTCTCCCCAAAGTTCGCCTCCGTGGTCAAGTAGTGAAGGTCGCTGACTTGTATACCAACTGTAACTGGTTCACTCAGGCAGTGTCTCATTTATATGAAAAAATTGGCAGTTTATAATGGAGGTTTGTGCACCAAGTATTGAATGCTGGAGCCTGCCCAGGAAAGGTGTTGTTAGGTAAGCTGCCCGCCTGCGATATAGACTAAGATGGTGCTGATGCAGGAGTAATTCCCGAACAAAAAAGCAAATAAGCGAGCAAATAGTCTCCCCCAACGGTTGTTTATTTCTTAGGTGTCAGTCTATATATGTACTTCTTATGGTAAACATTACTTACTATATGAACATAGAGTAAAAAAACCATTTTATGTGTGTGTGTTACGTTTATTTATCGTCGCTACTGGTTGCCCATATGAGCGACGCCTCCTGAAGAGATTAGTCATTTTAGATTTTTGGAGGATAGTGCAATGATACAGAGAGAGTCCCATACCAGAGTCTCCTCTGGTTCGTTTACGTGCACGGTGTAAAGCACCGACACGAGACCTCGGTTTAACGTCCCATCTGAAAGACATGTTAATTTTATTAGGGTCAGACGGGGGATCGAACCATTTGTGTCTTGTGACTGTTAGCATACAGGTATACTGTGACAGCCCTATTGTTTATATGTTTGTCTTTGTTTTACAGGTGTATCAAGCTTCGGCCGGCATTCCAGCAAGGGGATGTTTCTACCCACCAACACTTATCACAAATGTACAGACTGTGTCCAGAGTTGTTGCAGAGGAGGTATATAGATATGCTATGCATTTAGTTTACTAACTTTATCTTGTAGGTACATTAATAAATGACATGACGGAATACCAAAATGGTGGTATTTTTTTTTTAAACTTGATTTATTTTACAACGATTGCGAAGCAAGTTTTAACAACTTATATTAATCACTCTCGTTGTCGCGGATGAAAGCGTAAATGTGATCATTCCTGTGGGAGGAAACCGGAGTACCCGGAGAAAACCCACCTGTCCGATCTGGCGACCACCATTCCATCTCACATACTTCCTGGTCCGAGGATCGAATCCGGCTGCATTGGTGGTCTTTGAGACAGGTTGTCTGTATTCGGAGGTGATCATTCACTCCGGTGTGACTGGATATAGTATTTGAACTGTCTGTATTCGGAGGTGATCATTCACTCCGGTGTGACTCGACTGGATATAGTATTTGAACTGTCTGTATTCGGAGGTGATCATTCACTCTGGTGTGACTCGATATAGTATTTGAATTGTCTGTATTCGGAGGTGATCATTCACTCTGGTGTGACTCGATATAGTGTTTGAACTGTACTTCAGTTTGTCATTCTGTCAGTTACACTGGTCTTCACAATAATTCTGCAACCAATCATATCACTGCAATCATTTCAAGAACGTTAGATACTACTCCAAAATGTACCAATAATGTGTAAAAACAGACTGTGAGATACTACCCAATATGTACCAATAATGTGTAAAACAGACTGTCAGATACTACTCCAAATATGTACCAATAATGTGTAAAACAGACTGTCAGATACTACTCCAAATATGTACCAATAATGTGTAAAACAGACTGTGAGATACTACTCCAAATATGTACCAATAATGTGTAAAACAGACTGTGAGATACTACTCCAAATATGTACCAATAATGTGTAAACAGACTGTGAGATACTACCAAATATGTACAATAATGTGTAAAACAGACTGTGAGATACTACTCCAAATATGTACCAATAATGTGTAAAACAGACTGTGAGATATATCCAAATATGTACCAATAATGTGTAAAACAGACTGTGAGACACTACTCCAAATATGTACCAATAATGTGTAAAACAGACTGTGAGATACTACTAAATATGTACCAATAATGTGTAAAACAGACTGTCAGATACTACTCCAAATATGTACCAATAATGTGTAAAACAGACTGTCAGATACTACTCCAAATATGTACCAATAATGTGTAAAACAGACTGTGAGATACTACTAAATATGTACCAATAATGTGTAAAACAGACTGTCAGATACTACTCCAAATATGTACCAATAATGTGTAAAACAGACTGTCAGATACTACTCCAAATATGTACCACTAATGTGTAAAACAGACTGTGAGATACCACTCCAAATATGTACCAATAATGTGTAACACAGACTGTGAGATACTACTCCAAATATGTACCAATAATGTGTAAAACAGACTGTGAGATACTACTCCAAATATGTACCAACAATGTGTAAAACAGACTGTGAGATACTACTCCAAATATGTACCAATAATGTGTAAAACAGACTGTGAGATACTACTCCAAATATGTACCAACAATGTGTAAAACAGACTGTGAGATACTACTCCAAATATGTACCAATAATGTGTAAAACAGACTGTGAGATACTACTCCAAATATGTACCAATAATGTGTAAAACAGACTGTGAGATACTACTCCAAATATGTACCAATAATGTGTAAAACAGACTGTCAGATACTACTCCAAATATGTACCAATAATGTGTAAAACAGACTGTCAGATACTACTCCAAATATGTACCAATAATGTGTAAAACAGACTGTCAGATACTACTCCAAATATGTACCAATAATGTGTAAAACAGACTGTGAGATACTACTCCAAATATGTACCAATAATGTGTAAAACAGACTGTCAGATACTACTCCAAATATGTACCAATAATGTGTAAAACAGACTGTCAGATACTACTCCAAATATGTACCAATAATGTGTAAAACAGACTGTGAGATACTACTAAATATGTACCAATAATGTGTAAAACAGACTGTCAGATACTACTCCAAATATGTACCAATAATGTGTAAAACAGACTGTGAGATACTACTCCAAATATGTACCAATAATGTGTAAAACAGACTGTCAGATACTACTCCAAATATGTACCAATAATGTGTAAAACAGACTGTCAGATACTACTCCAAATATGTACCAATAATGTGTAAAACAAACTGTCAGATACTACTCCAAATATGTACCAATAATGTGTAAAACAGACTGTCAGATACTACTCCAAATATGTACCAATAATGTGTAAAACAGACTGTGAGATACTACTAAATATGTACCAATAATGTGTAAAACAGACTGTGAGATACTACTAAATATGTACCAATAATGTGTAAAACAGACTGTCAGATACTACTCCAAATATGTACCAATAATGTGTAAAACAGACTGTCAGATACTACTCCAAATATGTACCAATAATGTGTAAAACAGACTGTCAGATACTACTCCAAATATGTACCAATAATGTGTAAAACAGACTGTCAGATACTACTCCAAATATGTACCAATAATGTGTAAAACAGACTGTGAGATACTACTCCAAATATGTACCAATAATGTGTAAAACAGACTGTGAGATACTACTCCAAATATGTACCAATAATGTGTAAAACAGACTGTCAGATACTACTCCAAATATGTACCAATAATGTGTAAAACAGACTGTCAGATACTACTCCAAATATGTACCAATAATGTGTAAAACAGACTGTGAGATACTACTCCAAATATGTACCAATAATGTGTAAAACAGACTGTGAGATACTACTCCAAATATGTACCAATAATGTGTAAAACAGACTGTGAGATACTACTCCAAATATGTACCAATAATGTGTAAAACAGACTGTGAGATACTACTCCAAATATGTACCAATAATGTGTAAAACAGACTGTGAGATACTACTCCAAATATGTACCAATAATGTGTAAAACAGACTGTGAGATACTACTCCAAATATGTACCAATAATGTGTAAAACAGACTGTGAGATACTACTCCAAATATGTACCAATAATGTGTAAAACAGACTGTGAGATACTACTCCAAATATGTACCAATAATGTGTAAAACAGACTGTGAGATACTACTCCAAATATGTACCAATAATGTGTAAAACAGACTGTCAGATACTACTCCAAATATGTACCAATAATGTGTAAAACAGACTGTGAGATACTACTCCAAATATGTACCAATAATGTGTAAAACAGACTGTGAGATACTACTCCAAATATGTACCAATAATGTGCAAAACAGACTGTGAGATACTACTCCAAATATGTACCAATAATGTGTAAAACAGACTGTGAGACACTACTCCAAATATGTACCAATAATGTGTAAAACAGACTGTGAGATACTACTCCAAATATGTACCAATAATGTGTAAAACAGACTGTGATATACTACACCAAATATGTACCAATAATGTGTAAAACAGACTGTCAGATACTACACCAAATATGTACCAATAATGTGTAAAACAGACGGTGAGACACGAGGTGGATGTTCAAGTACATGCAACTGTGGTGCATCATGTCAGTATGATGGAGAGGTTTAGTATGATGGAGATGTCAGTATGATGGAGATGTCAGTATGATGAAGATGTCAGTATGATGGAGATGTCAGTATGATGGATATGTCAGTATGATGGAGATTACAGTATGATGGATATATCAGGATGATGGAGATGTCAGTATGATGGAGTTTACAGTATGATGGATATGTCAGGATGATGGAGATGTCAGTATGATGGAGTTTACAGTATGATGGATATGTCAGTATGATGGAGATTACAGTATGATGGATATGTCAGGATGATGGAGATGTCAGGATGATGGAGATTACAGTATGATGGAGATGTCAGGATGATGGAGATGTCAGGATGATGGAGATGTCAGGATGATGGAGATTACAGTATGATGGATATGTCAGTATGATGGAGATTACAGTATGATGGATATGTCAGGATGATGGAGATTACAGTATGATGGATATGTCAGGATGATGGAGATTACAGTATGATGGAGATGTCAGGATGATGGAGATGTCAGGATGATGGAGATTACAGTATGATGGATATGTCAGGATGATGGAGATTACAGTATGATGGAGATGTCAGGATGATGGAGATGTCAGTATGATGGAGTTTACAGTATGATGGAAGTGTCACGATGATGGAGATGTCAGTATGATGGAGATTACAGTATGATGGAGATGTCATTATGATGGAGATGTCAGTATGATGAGGATGTCAGTATGATGGAGATGTCATTATGATGAGGATGTCATTATGATGGAGATGTCAGTATGATGAGGATGTCAGTATGATGGAGATGTCATTATGATGAGGATGTCAGTACGATGGAGATGGCAGTATGATGAGGATGTCAGTATGATGAAGATGGCAGTATGATGGAGATGGCAGTATGTTGGAAATGTCAGTATGATGAGGATGGCAGTATGATGGAAATGTCATTATGATGGAAATGTCAGTATGATGAGGATGGCAGTTTGATGGAGATGTCAGTATGATGGAGGTGTCAGTATGAAGGAGATGTCAGTATGATGGATATGTCATTATGATGGAGGTGTCAGTATGATGGATATGTCAGTATGATGAGGATCGCAGTATGATGGATATGTCAGTATGATGGATATGTCAGTATGATGAGGATGTCAGTATGATGAGGATGTCAGTGTTATGGAGATGTCAGTATGATGGAGATGTCAGTATGATGGAAATGTCATTATGATGGAAATGTCAGTATAAATGGAGATGTCAGTATGATGGATATGTCAGTATGATGAGGATGGCAGTTTGATGGAGATGTCAGTATGATGGAGGTGTCAGTATGATGGAAATGTCAGTATGATGGAAATTTCAGTATAAATGGAGATGTCAGTATGATGGATATGTCAGTATGATGAGGGTGGCAGTTTGATGGAGATGTCAGTATAAATGGAGATGTCAGTATGATGGAGGTGTCAGTATGATGGAGATGTCAGTATAAATGGAGATGTCAGTATGATGAGGGTGGCAGTATGATGGAGATGTCAGTATGATGAGGATGCAGTATGATGGAGATGTCAGTATGATGGAGATGTCAGTATGATGGAGATATCAGTATAAAGGAGATGTCAGTATGATGGAGATGTCAGTATGATGGAGATATCAGTATGAAGGAGATGTCAGTATAATGGAGGTGTCAGTATGATGGAGATATCATTATGATGAGGATATCAGTATGAAGGAGATGTCAGTATGATGGAGATGTCAGTATGATGGAGATATCAGTATGATGGAGATATCAGTATGGTGGAGATGGCAGTATGATGGAGATGGCAGTATGATGGAGATATCAGTATGGTGGAGATGGCAGTATGATGGAGATGGCAGTATGATGGAGATGTCAGTATGATGGAGATATCAGTATGATGGAGATGGCAGTAGTATGATGGAGATGTTAGTATGATGGAGATATCAGTATGATGGAGATGGCAGTATGATGGAGATGTCAGTATGATGGAGATATTAGTATGATGCGGATGTACTTCCTTCTCCCCCTTTTATATACATGTATTTCCCTCTCCCCGTATATATATATATATATATACATGTATTTCCCTCTCGCCGTATATATACATGTATTTCCCTCTCGCCGTATATATACATGTATTTCTCTCTCCGCGTATATATACATGTATTTCCCTCTCCCCGTATATATACAGGTATTTCCCTCTCCGCATATATGTACATGTATTTCCCTCTCCCCGTATATATACATGTATTTCCCTGTCCCCTTATTCTATTCATGTATTTCCCTCTCGCCGTATATATACATGTATTTCCCTGTACCCTTATATAAACATGAATTTCCCTGTCCCCGTATATATACATGTATTAACCTCTCCCCGTATATATACATGTATTTCCCTCTCCGCGTATATATACATGTATTTCCCTCTCCCCGTATATATACAGGTATTTCCCTCTCCGCATATATATACATGTATTTCCCTCTCGCCGTATATATACATGTATTTCCCTCTCCCCGTATATATACATGTATTTCCCTGTCCCCTTATTCTATTCATGTATTTCCCTGTCCCCGTATATATACATGTATTTCCCTGTCCCTTATATATACATGTATTTCCCTCTCCCCGTATATATACATGTATTTCCCTCTCCACGTATATATACATGTATTTCCCTCTCCGCGTATATATACATGTATTTCCCTGTCCCCTTATTCTATTCATGTATTTCCCTCTCGCCGTATATATACATGTAATTCCCTCTCCACGTATATATACATGTATTTCCCTCTCCGCGTATATATACATGTATTTCCCTGTCCCCTTATTCTATTCATGTATTTCCCTCTCCCCGTATATATACAGGTATTTCCCTGTCCCCTTATTCTATTCATGTATTTCCCTCTCGCCGTATATATACATGTATTTCCCTGTCCCCGTATATATACATGTATTTCCCTCTCCCGTATATATACATGTATTTCCCTGTCCCCGTATATATACATGTATTTCCCTGTCCCCGTATATATACATGTATTTCACTCTCCCCGTATATATACATGTATTTCCCTCTCCCCGTATATATACATGTATTTCCCTGTCCCCGTATATATACATGTATTTCCCTCTCCCCGTATATATACATGTATTTCCCTGTCCCCGTATATATACATGTATTTCCCTCTCCCCGTATATATACATGTATTTCCCTCTCCGCGTATAAATACATGTAATTCCCTCTCGTCGTATATATACATGTATTTCCCTCTCCCCGTATATATACATGTATTTCCCCGTCACCGTATATATACATGTATTTCCCTGTCCCCGTATATATACATGTATTTCCCTATCCCCGTATATATACATGTATTTCCCTGTCCCCGTATATATACATGTATTTCCCTCTCCGCGTATATATACATGTATTTCCCTCTCCGCGTATAAATACATGTAATTCCCTCTCGTCGTATATATACATGTATTTCCCTCTCCCCGTATATATACATGTATTTCCCCGTCACCGTATATATACATGTATTTCCCTGTCCCCGTATATATACATGTATTTCCCTATCCCCGTATATATACATGTATTTCCCTGTCCCCGTATATATACATGTATTTCCCTTTCCGCGTATATATACATGTATTTCCCTCTCCGCGTATAAATACATGTAATTCCCTCTCGTCGTATATATACATGTATTTCCCTCTCCCCGTATATATACATGTATTTCCCCGTCCCCGTATATATACATGTATTTCCCTGTCCCCGTATATATACATGTATTTCCCTGTCCCCGTATATATACATGTATTTCCCTCTCGTCGTATATATACATGTATTTCCCTCTCCCCGTATATATACATGTATTTCCCTCTCCCCGTATATATACATGTATTTCCCTATCCCCGTATATATACATGTATTTCCCTCTCCCCGTATATATACATGTATTTCCCTCTCCCCGTATATATACATGTATTTCCCTGTCCCCGTATATATACATGTATTTCCCTCTCCCCGTATATATACATGTATTTCCCTGTCCCCTTATTCTATTCATGTATTTCCCTCTCGCCGTATATATACATGTATTTCCCTGTACCCTTATATAAACATGAATTTCCCTGTCCCCGTATATATACATGTATTAACCTCTCCCCGTATATATACATGTATTTCCCTCTCCGCGTATATATACATGTATTTCCCTCTCCCCGTATATATACAGGTATTTCCCTCTCCGCATATATATACATGTATTTCCCTCTCGCCGTATATATACATGTATTTCCCTCTCCCCGTATATATACATGTATTTCCCTGTCCCCTTATTCTATTCATGTATTTCCCTGTCCCCGTATATATACATGTATTTCCCTGTCCCCTTATATATACATGTATTTCCCTCTCCCCGTATATATACATGTATTTCCCTCTCCACGTATATATACATGTATTTCCCTCTCCGCGTATATATACATGTATTTCCCTGTCCCCTTATTCTATTCATGTATTTCCCTCTCGCCGTATATATACATGTAATTCCCTCTCCACGTATATATACATGTATTTCCCTCTCCGCGTATATATACATGTATTTCCCTGTCCCCTTATTCTATTCATGTATTTCCCTCTCCCCGTATATATACAGGTATTTCCCTGTCCCCTTATTCTATTCATGTATTTCCCTCTCGCCGTATATATACATGTATTTCCCTGTCCCCGTATATATACATGTATTTCCCTCTCCCCGTATATATACATGTATTTCCCTCTCCCCGTATATATACATGTATTTCCCTGTCTCCGTATATATACATGTATTTCCCTCTCCCCGTATATATACATGTATTTCCCTGTCCCCGTATATATATATGTATTTCCCTCTCCCGTATATATACATGTATTTCCCTGTCCCCGTATATATACATGTATTTCCCTGTCCCCGTATATATACATGTATTTCCCTCTCCCCGTATATATACATGTATTTCCCTCTCCCCGTATATATACATGTATTTCCCTGTCCCCGTATATATACATGTATTTCCCTCTCCCCGTATATATACATGTATTTCCCTGTCCCCGTATATATACATGTATTTCCCTCTCCCCGTATATATACATGTATTTCCCTCTCCCCGTATATATACATGTATTTCCCTCTCCCCGTATATATACATGTATTTCCCTCTCCCCGTATATATACATGTATTTCCCTGTCCCCGTATATATACATGTATTTCCGTCTCCCCGTATATATACATGTATTTCCCTATCCCCGTATATATACATGTATTTCCCTGTCCCCGTATATATACATGTATTTCCCTCTCCGCGTATAAATACATGTAATTCCCTCTCGTCGTATATATACATGTATTTCCCTCTCCCCGTATATATACATGTATTTCCCCGTCACCGTATATATACATGTATTTCCCTGTCCCCGTATATATACATGTATTTCCCTATCCCCGTATATATACATGTATTTCCCTGTCCCCGTATATATACATGTATTTCCCTCTCCGCGTATATATACATGTATTTCCCTCTCCGCGTATAAATACATGTAATTCCCTCTCGTCGTATATATACATGTATTTCCCTCTCCCCGTATATATACATGTATTTCCCCGTCCCCGTATATATACATGTATTTCCCTGTCCCCGTATATATACATGTATTTCCCTCTCCCCGTATATATACATGTATTTCCCTGTCCCCGTATATATACATGTATTTCCCTGTCCCCGTATATATACATGTATTTCCCTCTCGTCGTATATATACATGTATTTCCCTGTCCCCGTATATATACATGTATTTCCCTCTCGTCGTATATATACATGTATTTCCCTCTCCCCGTATATATACATGTATTTCACTCTAAGCGTATATATACATGTATTTCCCTCTCGTCGTATATATACATGTATTTCCCTCTCCGCGTATATATACATGTAATTCCCTCTCCCCGTATATATACATGTATTTCCCTCTCGTCGTATATATACATGTATTTCCCTCTCGCCGTATATATACATGTATTTCCCTCTCGCCGTATATATACATGTATTTCACTCTCAGCATATATATACATGTATTTCCCTATCCGCGTATATATATGTATTTCCATCTCCGCGTATATATACATGTATTTCCCTCTCCCTATATATATATATATATATATATACATCTATTTCCCTCGCCCTATATATATATATATACATGTATTTCCCTCTCCCGTATATATATATGTATTTCCCTGTCCCCGTAAGTATAGGATGGCACTATGGCCCAAGTTTTATTGAATATGGCCCGGTTTTGATTGAATATGGCCCGGTTTTTATTGAATATGGCACTATGGCCCGGTTTTTATTGAATATGGCACTATGGCCCAAGTTTTATTGAATATGGCCCGGTTTTTATTGAATATGGCCCGGTTTTTATTGAATATGGCCCGGTTTTTATTGAATATGGACGGAGTTTTTATTGAATATGGACGGAGGTTTATGGCGCTATGGGCTTTTTTTTGGGTTTACCATGGTTCATAGTGCCATCCCTAGTGACTACTAAAAATAACATAACACATAATAAATTTTTAATAAAAATAAAATAAAAATTTTAATAAATAAAATAATTTTTTTAATAAAAATAAAATAAAAATTTTAATAAATAAAATAATTTTTTTAATAAATAAAATAAATTTTTTAATAAAATTTTTAATAAAATAAAATAATTTTTTTAATAAAAATAAAATAGAATTTTTAATAAAAGTAAAATAAATTTTTTAATAAAGTAATTTTTTTAATAAATAAAATAAATTTTTAATAAAATTTTTAATAAAATAAAATAATATTTTTAATAAAAATAAAAAATTTAATAAATAAAATGATTTTTTCAATATAATATTTTTGGCACTATGGGGCACTTTTTAATAATTTATAGGGCACTTTTGCTGTGGATGACAGTATGGGCCGTTTTGGGTTACATGGCCCATAGTTCCACCCTAGTGACTACTAAATATAACATAACACATAATAAATTTCAATATAATTTTTTTATTTTCTAATAATAACTAATAATTAACTAAGATACAACTAACAATTTTTATTCTTAATAAAATATCTAACATGCATTAATAATTCTCCAAATTGATTCTGACCCTTCCAATTAGCTTGTATTGTAGCATTTTTATTCCACATATTTAAACCAATACCCCAAATACAGTCTCTGGGGTTAGCCTCAGCAAGAATTTTATTATTAGTATTTAATAAAATTCTTTTTAAGTGTTCATTTTGGTTATATTTTAACCAATTTGCTTCAAAAAGTACATCTGTTGAATCGTTTGTCCATTGTACTACATCAAAGTTTGTAGATCTTGAGCGTCCTAGATGCTTGATCTCATATGGATTAGTAGAATTAAGTATCTTCGCTGCGATATTATGTTCCTGGCATTGTAGCATTTTTTTATGTTGAAAATATTGTTCAGTACATATATATTTCACACCATCACTATCTATAAAGTCTGCAGGATAAAAGTTACTGAAAACACTGTTTTGTCCATAAAATAATACCATATCATGTGTTATTCTGTTCTCCATAATATGGTTAATACTGTCTTTCTAAATGATGGTATAGTAATACATCGCATACATTTATATAATCACCATCCTCTGGAGTTATTTTTGTCTTCTCTAAATAGTTATTATATATTATAGACCAATCATCTATACCAAGTGTTTCTTTTAACACAGCTTCTATATCTCTATGTTTAACAACCGCAATATGTTTGTTATATAAATAATGTTTAATAACACTTTCCATATCTATATATGTACCCAAATGTAAATGTACATTTGACAACATATTACCAAAATTCTCCTCTTTTGGTATTCTCTTTCGTGTTATTTCATCATTAACCATATCAATCAACACCTCCTGGGGGATGTTTTATTGAATATGGGGGATTTTACCGAGGTGGGTGGCAGTATGGGGATTTTTTTATGGCGCTATGGGGATTTATACACATGCACATGTTTGACATGCCCCCATAGTTCCACCTCTAATGACTACTAAAAATAACATAACCCATAATAAATGTTCAATATAATATTTTTATTTTCCAATATTAACTATTAACTAATAACTAAAGCATTAGTAACATACATGTTAATTTGAATACATGTTAATTTAAAGTTTTTTCACATTTACAACCTTGGTTATAATTAACATAAACAGTGTCTAGTTCCTTCATCAATATACCATGTTCATATAATTTTCCATAATGTTTATCAAACCAAGTTTTAATAATAATGTCATTTTTATACAAATATTCATTATTTGTATAGAACATATTTTTTAGTAATTGTTTTAAATCAATACCTCTAACTAACATATCAAGTGCAAATAAACAAAATACACCACACATAACACTATATGTGCTTTGAATTCTAATACAATTTTTTGTCCATTTTTTACAATTTTTGTTCATAAGTTCACAATTTCTTCTTTTATATGTTGTGTATTTCCATAAGAATCGAAATAAAATCCAATGTCCTCCATGAAATATATTAACACCCAATGTTTTCCTGGTTGGTTTGAATCATCTGTGTTTACAATATATGTTTTTTTTGTATATTGTTCCATAGCTAGTTCATCTTTTGCGCACACAATTCCATTTAAATGTTTTAATATAGTAGATTTGTCCAATAAATATTGTAGTGAATATGTATCCATTGTTAATAATCTGTAATCACTTCTCTGATACTGTTAATTTCTATTTGATTATCATATTCAGCATATATAATAACGTTTATAGGATCTGCTAGTGCTTCACTAAATCCCAATTCAATTCGTAGGTTGCCTGTTTTTATAGGGTGTAGATGTCCTTCTTCACTTCCTTGATCGGCTGTTAAATCAAATCCCCACAATGTATGTCCATTTTCATATTCTTTTAGTGGAAATCCAAATGAATCATCATGCATATTAGCTCCCATAGCATTCAATAGTGTGAAATATGATTGTAAAGTTTTTTTATTTGTAGCACTAGTAAAATCAGGTTCTAGTGTTTTATTATGAATACTTTTACCATCTAAACTAATATCTATTTTAGATATTTTAAAATGTTGAAAATTAAATGGGTTTGTGGTTGGATTTCCATTCATATCAGAATTTTTAACCATTCCTATAAAAATTCGTTTAGGCATTTGACCTAAAAAGGTATAATCATCAATTTTAGATTGTAAACCTGCTGTAATTGTAAATGTTTTATTACAGCTCTTCTAATTGGTATTTTCATATTACTTTTGTGAATATTTTGATATAAATTATTAGCTACAGTAGGAGCTAGTGTTACAGTTCTAACATTATAAGCAGCTTCTAGGATATCTATTTTACCCTTAGCATCTGACCCCATCAAACAAAAATCGGTAGTAGCTCTATTTAGTTTAAGTCTTATATCTATTCCATTAGGTAGATATTTTTCTTGTAAAAATAAATCAAGATGTATTTTCCCACACATTTCTAAATTTTTCTTAGTAATTTTTAGTTTTCTATCTAACCAACCCCCACCTCCATTAGCTTTTGTATTTTTTGTAACATCGCCTGCTTTGTCTAATCTAAACAATTCTAAATCATTTAGTATGCTAATTTTATTTTGAGCTGATGTCCCTAGTAAATTTTCAAAATAAGCTTTGTACCCATATTTATCTGTACATGGAATTAATTTATTATTCAAGTATAAATCAATACTGCTGAATAAACTATGAAAAAAATTGTTAATTGTAGATAAATTAGTATCATCCTCAATATCAGACCCATCCTCTTTTGTAATTTTTAATCTTAATCTTAAATATGACTGATTAACATCAGTCCATTTTTGTGTTTGTGCAGGAATCATAAATTCTATAGGACCGTCATTATTTCTAGGGTTAACAATTGGATAATGTTCTGTCCATTGTCCTTCTACCATAGAAGCCATGGTAGGAGGTACACTATTAACATCTAATTCACTCTTACTACAACCACATGAACCATGTTCCATCATATTTAATCAAATATATCTAATGCTCTTTTATTAACCTTACTTCTTCGTATCTTTTTTTTCAAATGAAATTTTTTCTTATGTCCATTTGATTTTATAGTTTTTTTCTTAGATGATTTTTTGTTTGTTTTTCTTCCTTGAATAGAATTATCTAAACCAGATAATAGATTTCTACTTATTTTTTTAATTGTTTGTAACCCTCTATCCCCTACAACCTGCTTTACATTTTTTCCATGAATAATATCTGTAAATGCTCCAATACTTTCATCTACCCCATCATGTTTAAGTGTATTTAAAATATTTTTACCTATTGGTTCTAATAGAGGTATTGTTTTTTTGGTTATACCTTTTATTATACTTCCTACTCCATATCCATATTGTTTACCTCGACCTCTATATACAGGCAACATTAGAATTTTTTAAAAGCAGCTTTACAATTGTAAGACCTTTCATAAAATGAACCTCTTCACCAGTGTCGCCTCTTATTAATATAGTAAGTTCATCAAAATTAGATTTACTTACAGGTAAATAATGGTAATTTTTAAATTCTAAATGATTATTATTATTAACAATAGATGTTTGATATTCAATAATTCTTAATAATTGACTTTCTGTATGGCCTACTATTGTGTGTTCAACTATATCACTATAAATGTACAAATTATTAAAATTTATATTTAAGTCTACATTATATTTAAAAATATCCTCTCTATTATTTTTTAAAAAAATACCGTAGTTTTTTACATTAAGATTATCTAAACTTCCACCAAATTTTGCAATGATGTCTTTATGAAAAATTAATCCAATATGATTATTATCATTCGATTTTAAAAATATTCTTTTTGTATTATGATTATAAACTAATTTTATAACAACACCTGTTTTAGTAGTTTTATAAACATCATAATCTAAAGTTAATAAAGCCTTTGCGAAATATTTGTCTATTTGACTATTAATTACCTCTAATAAATGGTCGATATGTGTATAACCGCCATTGGGTATATTACAATTAAATGAAAAAATATTATTAGAATATTTACCCAAAAATGGTTCTCGATCCTTCAAATATACACGCATGCTTGTTTTATTTAGTGCTTTTTCCATTAAAGATACATATTGAAAATCAGGACGAATTGTATCCTCTAGCCAGACAGTTTCATGTTTAGAATTAATTGATTTTGTTTTAATATTTCTTACTGCTAAATAAAAAGAATCATTTGTGGCATTTATGTTAATTACATGTGATGGTATAATTAGTTCAACTAATGCAACTTTCCATTCTTCTTTTTTAAAATTAATTGTTTTAGCTAATTTAGTTGTAAAATCACTTTTATTTGTTGAACGTTCTGCTTTATCACTTATTAATGTTACATAAAAAGAATTTGTAATATTCATATTTGTTTCCTTTGTCTAAAATGTAATGTTAATATTGTCTTACCACTAACAAAGTTAATAGAGGTGCCTGATTCTCCTGTTATAATTATTTTTATTTCATCAAAAATAGATTTTGATATTGCTAAATAATGTTTGTGTACAAATTCTCTATGCACCTGAAATGATTTTCTTTTATTTTCAAATGGTACTATTCTTAAAATAGGACTTTCTACACTTCCTAATAAACTATAATCTATTATATCGGAATAAATAAATAATTGATTTGAACCTATATTTAAATCAGATGCAAAAGGAAAAGAATCTAGATCATTATTATCATAAATAATACGATTATTGTTTTTATCTCCACCTATTTTTTCAAATAAAGAATCTGAAAATAAAAGACCTATATTACCTAGAGGTTTATCCTTAACATTTACAATATAATTAATTTCAGGTCTTTTACTAGATTTTGATAATGATATAGATAAACTTATTTCATTATTAGAAATACTATACTTTAAACATTTTTGTAAAGAATTATTAATTTCATATACAACATGACCAATTCCTGAATATACACCTGGTTTTATACTACATTTCATTTTATGAAGTCCATTATCATATGTATAATTAGAACTAGTAACTATGAATATAAAGTTTCCTAATATATCACTAGTAGTAACATAGTAAAAAACCGAATCTTCTTTATTTATGTTTATAATTTGTGATGGATGAATTAATTCAACTAAAGCTACTTCCCAATTTTCTTTTTTTATATTTATTGATTTAGGTAATTTTGTTGTAAAATTATGTAATGTATTATTTGGAAATGTTTCATATGAAGAATCACTAAGTAAAGTTACATAAAAAGAATTCATTTTTTCTTATCGAATTTTAAATTTGGAGATGGTAATATATATCCTAATGAACTACTTAATAATATTATCCATAAATCTTTGTTTGTATTTTGTAGACTTAATTGGATGATAGCTGCTATAATAATGAAATAAATCACAATGATTTGGGAAATAAATATTAATGTATTTTTTGGTTTTCTGTCACAAAATGGTATTGTAATATTTGATTCATCGGACGACATTATATTAAATTTGTTTCTGGAATCCAAGAATTAAATGTTTTTGGATACCCTTCCCAATGTACATTTATTTCTTTTATTTTCTTACCGTTTATTATCCGTGTACGTTTTCCAACAACTGAATCAATATCATAAATTTTATTGTCTTTTATAGTTTGAATTTCTTGTAAATAAAATGACCCTTTTATTATATCATTATTTAAATCCTTTATTTTCACTGATACAGGATTTGAATTATTAATTTTATAAACTTTAAATAATTCAGTTGTCCAATTAGGTAAATAACCTTTATCAAATGTTTTTTTAGTTTTATTAATTCTAACTAAATCGTTAATTTCTATTTTATTTGTTTTTATTTCTTTTTTAATATTATCACCAAATAAGATATCGGTTATTTCTGGTTCATTTTTTTCTGTAACAAGTACAGGAGATGTTTGAATACTTCTATGACAGCTATGATTATAAGCATAAACTATATCATTTAATTTATTTATATATTTTCTAGTTTTATTATGTGTGAAAAACTTCCACATTCTATTCTTTAAAGTGCGTTGAAAACGTTCAACAATACTAGCTTTTGTTTCCGGGTTTTCAGTTGTAAAAAAATAAATGTTATTATTTTTTTAAAATGTTTGAAATATTTTATTTTTAAATTCCGAACCTTTATCTGTTTGTAATGATTTAGGAATTCTTTTAGATTTATTTAAAATAGTTTGAAATGCTTTAATCATTGTATCTCCACTTTTATTTTTAATAGGTATTACCCATGCATATTTAGAAAAAACATCTATAACACATAATAGATATCTAAAATTATTATTAAATTTGCTATATTTTTGTAAATCTGCTAAATCAGCTTGCCATTGATAATCAATACCTCCTGAAATGGTTTTTCTTCTTTTAAAGTTTCTTATTATAGGTTTATGTAATGTATAAGTATTTTGTTTTTGTAACCAATTCTTTACTATATTTAACGAAACATATTTACCTATATTTTATATTTTTTAATTGTTTGATATAATTTATTTATACCTGAAAAACTTGAGGGGTGTTTAGGATTATAATAGATATTTTTTAAAGTATTCTCAATTTTTTTTAATAATCCTGCTTTTAATAGTTTTCCCATTTTTGTTTCCCTTTTTTATTTCTACCTTTTTTTTTAATACCTGATGTTGAAGGTTTTATACCTGATGTTGAAGGTGTTGATGGTGTAGGTGGAAAAGAAAAACTTGAATCTACTATATTACTTGTGTCAAAAAATTCATCATCATCATCACTATCATAACCTTTTTGCATTGATGTCCAACGTTGTTTGTTGCCTATATATTCTGTTGGTATATTAATATCTTTTAAAATTTTAGAAAAATAATTCCAACCAGTAGGGGGTTTGTATGATTGTTTTCTTTGTCTAATTACATCATTAACTAAATCTATTATATTTGAACCTGCAATTGTTTTACCATTAATTTCTAAAACACCTTTTTCATCCCATTTTATATTTGGATCTTGTTTTAAACGTTCTAATAATAATGTACCTTTATGTTGCATAGTTTTAGGAATACTTTCAATAATAGCATCATTAATTCCATGTACATGTTTTGGTTTAGTATTTTCAGAAATATTAACTGGTGGAGGTGATGATATAGCTTTAGTATGGGATAATTTAAATTTATGTAATGTTTCACCAAATAATCTTGATTTATCTGATTCATTTAAATCATCTCGTTTTAAAATATCCCCCATTTCAGATTGTAAATTTGATGTTTTACTAATATCAGGATTAACTGGTAAAGTAGGTCTATGCTGAGTTTTCCATTGATTCATTTCTTCTAATGTTTTCATCGGAACAATAACCATTTTTTTCATATTTCTTTTAAAATAGGTTTAATAATAGTTCCTAATAATGAAAGTAAATCACTATTATTTTTATTATTTAATATTTTTTTCTTTTGTTTAATACTTATTTTATGGTCAGCTAATTTCCGTATGTGTTTACTATGAGCTTTCAACTGAGATGTATGACCATTTGACATGGTTACATTACCCTTTAAAACATTTTTACAACATTCACATATACTATTAATAAGTTCATTTGGTGCATGTACAATTATATTTCTTCTAAATTTCTGAGGTGCATTTGACAATGCTATTAACATTTCCCCATTTTTTTTAATTAATGGTACTTTATTAGATTTAACCATTATAACAAACTAAAGTTTGTTAATTAAACCTCCAAGTGATTTTTCTATAACTGGTGCTAACATTGAACCTAGAATCAACAATGGCATAGCAGCACCACCCCCAACTTGATTCCTTTTTCGCCCTCTTCTACTACGTCTTCGACTTCTTCCACCCCCTCTTTGTACTCTTTTGATAGTAATATTATTACGTCTTCTTCTTTTAACTCTTCTCGATTTTCTTCCAGCCATACCTTTCAGTAGTTTAAGTGTAACTGATTTGATATAACAAAAATCCAATGTATTTATACTTTAATTAATATACTTTTTAATCAATTTTTTATTTTTTTTATTTTTCTTTTCCAGTTTATTTTTAAATTTTAATGTTTTTTTACTCATGTTTTTATTTGGGATTACAAATGATACTTTTTTCTTTTTTGGTGTTGTGTTTAAAGGTTGAAAACGTGATATTATAGGGGTAGGAGATCGAGGAGTGTCATATACAAACGACATATCACTAATTGGTGTAGAAGTTCTACTTGGATGAAAAAATGATAAATCATCTGTTATTTCTGGAGTCCCCAATAAAGCTTTTGGATCTACCTTTGTAGCTGTAAATGGAAATGTACTAGTGTCATTATTATCCATATATAACCCAGATATATGTGATATATTTGAAATATCATTGTTTTGTAAATTATTTATAGATGGTTCCCAACAAGTTGATAATGGGATGTTAAAGGTAAATGTATTGGAGTATGACTACTATTAATACTATTATTAATACTGTTATTAATAAATTAATTGCTATCAGGTACATTGTTTTTTTCTATGGATGCTAATATTTTTGATACATTATTTGGCGATAATGAAGGTAATATAGGTGATGGAGTTCTAGATTTTAAATTTTGATTATCTAAAATAAATGAATTTTCAGATATTAAATCTGTTAAATTTTTGTTTGATTTTGATGGTTTATATTTATAACCGGAGTTCCTAATATTTTTCTAAGTTCTGGATAACTAGTAGGGTTTTGTTTATTTAATATTTTATTTTTTAATCTTAGTTTTAAATTTGCTTGACGATCGCTATTTAAAATGGTTTTTCTTAAAAGATTCATATTTTTACCTATTGGTTTTTTTGTCACTGGCGATTTTTTAGTTTGTTTCCTAGGTTGTTTTTTAACTACTTGTTTTTGTTTACCAGATGATTGTTTTATAGGTTGTTTTTTTTTACTAGCATTTCTATTAGGAGAGTTTTTAGGAGATTTAAAACTTCTAATCATTTTTTTACCATCCCATTTTATTAGTGTTTTTATTAAACCGCCACCCAAAAAACCCATACCTCCAGGAGTTAAAATTAATTCTCTCTTTTTATCTAAACTTACATTATCATCAACAATTTGTTCAAGAATATGTTTATTTTTATCCATAAATTTTTGTGTAGGTTTAGGTAATTTAATTTTTTTATCTAAAATATTTTTGGAAGCTGATATAAACCATTTCATCATTTGGGCTAAACCCTTATTTAATAAAATAATTCTAGTGTCATGATTTCTTTCAGCCCCCAAATTTGTTAATGCTTTAATTAATGAAATTGGAGTAGTCTCCATGATTGCTAAAATGTAAATGAAAAAATAACATCTAATGTGTATATATTATAACTCCTCTATCATCCCCTGTTTGCCAATGATGAAAAATGTCTGTCCTAATTCTAAATTGTTCTGGAGTTGATGGATGAAAATCTAATAATAAATAACCATGAGGGTTAGTAGTTGCATCGTGGTAAGCATGTAATAGATGGGGTAATTGTGTTTGATTAGCTAATACTTTTATTTGACCTTTATCTCTACTATTTTGAAATAACACCATATAATGAGAATTTAAACTTATTGTTCTAGATGATTTCGATTGTTGATACATATTTTGAGTTATATATATTATACTAGCATTACGATGATGTCCTTTACGTGTAAACCATAATTTGATTTTTTCTTCATCAACATCCCCTAACATATCGTCAAAAACTATTAAACTTGGAGTTGATATATCAGATGTAATATCTTCATCATTATCAGGTATTCCATCAATAAACTTAATCGAAGTACCCTCACTTTCTTGTAAATCCCCATAAATAGATTGCCATTCTTTATAACACCATATTATTCTTTCTGGAACAATATCAAATATATCTTTTTTATATTTGATTAATTGTTTAACAAATTGTGTTTTACCAGAACCACTCGGACCACAAATAAAAATATTACATGGATGATGTAAAAACATACTACCCTCCATGGTGTACAAGTAATGACTAACATAAATAATGCTAAATATGATATTTAATAATATTCTCAATCAAAATTTAAAAATAGTTCAATATAGTTCATATATTGTATTGTCCATAGTTCATATATTGTCCAAAATGAATTACAATTCCAGCATATATTGTAATTCATGCCATTATCCTCAAATAGTCTCCGTATAATATAGCGCTTCCAGGTCATCATCTGCAACATTGTTCCATCCAGGTTTAATATCCATCTCCATATACGTCTTCCAACATCTAAATAACCATACTGGAACATTGTCGTTGTTTACTATCTCAGCTGTAAATTCATCATGGCTCCAACGTACAACTTCACATAGAAATATAAGGCTCATGTACTCGACGCTGTCTAGAAAGTCACTGTAAAAGTGGGGTGACTTCAATTCTTGATCTATAATATCATAGCTCATATCGTCAAGTTCATCCGTGTTATACATAAATGCACGTATTAATGCAGCTCTGTATACTGTAGTATCTAATGTACGTGGTTGTTCAGCCATTGTAATGCTCTAACTGATAAGTTTCTATAACACAATCTTATATAAGAGCTATTGTCTATCTATTATTAGTTATATAACCAATATTTAAATAACATTGTTGGAACCGCCTTGTTGTTTACTATTCCAATTGTAAATTCCTCAAAGGTCCAATGTTCAATGTCACATATATATACAACACGCATGTGATCTATACTCTCTAAAAAGTCATTGTAAAAATATGGAGCCTTTAATTCTCGTTCTATAATATCATAACTCATATCCTCAAAATCATCCGTGTTATTTATAAAAGCATGTATTAATGCTGATCTGTAGACATCGCTATCCAATGTATGTGTTGTGTCAACCATTGTAAAGTTCTAACTGATAAGTTTCTATAACACAATCTTATATAAGAGCTATTACAAATATATTAATAGTAACAGGTCAATTTATAAAAAGTCTAATATAGGTCATATACCATTCAAAATTACAATTCTAAATAACGTATTACATCATTATTATGTACATCCATATACATGTTCCAATATTTATATAACATTGGGATAATATCCTTGTTGTTTATTATTTCAGTGTGTAATTCATCAATACTCCAATGTACAACACCACGTAGAAATATAAGACTCACCCAATCAACACTCTTTAGAAAGGCGTTATAAAAGTGTTGAGATTTTAATTCTCGTTCTATAATATCATAGCTTATATCATCAAAATCCTCAACCATATCTATAAAAGCATTTACTAATGCTGCTTTATAGATACCCCTAGCTAATGTTCGTCTAGTTGCAGTCATTTTTAAAGCTCTAACTGATAACGGTTATATATCCATGATCTTATAATGGTTATTACATCTCTATTATTAGCTACATATATTTTCCAATCATCAAAGTTTATTGAATCCATATTCAGAATAACGTCGTAATAGTCCATTTGTAAAAGTTCTTCTATATTCTTTTGAAATATATCAAAGGTTCTTATTTGATATAATTTATCATATATTTCTTCATCTGTTTTCATATCGAAGTCAATAGTTTGGTGTAACGCTTCTGTATATAAACTATATTCAAGAATATAATACAATGAAATATATGATTTCGCCCATATCTTTGACATCTTCGTTAATTATTGTTGATTATAGCTACTAGTTCAGGCACAATATCAGGACTGCCTGACTGTAATATTACATTGCAGTATATTTGTAAATCATCGTATTATGTATTTATAGGTATATTCATTGCAACCTGGTTCATACCACCTTTTCTAATGATGTGTCTAATTGTATATTTACCTACACGATGATTTAAAATTATAAACCCTCGTGCTGTAGGTATAGTATAGGGTTTTGACTAATATCCAAGAGTAAACCTTGTTTGTAAATATTGTGAAATACACATATAACAATCGGTTCTATTTCTACATGAAATAATTATATTATTTATATCATCAAAGGTTGCATTTCTTATTTCAAATTTCCATATTGTACTAGTAAGATCTTCCAAGTCTTCTAATCGTTCATTTAGAGCTTTAAATAGTTTTTCTTTAACACAAAACGAAAAATCATCTCTTGATTCTATATCTGTTCTTAAATAGGTCATTAGTTTAACACTCTTTGAATAATCATACTGTAGAGCTTCTCTTGAAATTATTGTTAATTGTATACGTAACCATTGGTTCATTAATTCATCTTTTAACTTTCTATTCATTATAGAACTATTAACAAGTTCCTTATATATCTTTTGTCTAATTTCAACTGGTACAACATTTAAATGTACCTCTTCCATTTTTAGAATGGTAGTTTGTTGATGCTATAATTTCTTCTCATGTCATCACTTATTTCTTTAAACAATTCTCTATGAGTATTAATGAACATATATTCTTGCTCATCGTTTAATAATAACCTACTTGACTGTTCGTTATTTGTTATATAATAACCATATGCTAACATTAAGTTTTGGGTTATACCATATAATGGTAGTATATTTATAGCCACACGATACCAACTATTAAATAATGCTGCTAACAAAATAATATTATCAGCATTAAATCTCTTTTTAAGTATGGCAATATTAGTGTCAGGAATCCCAATAGCGTCACAAATACTATTAATATTTGACGTATTTTTAACAAAAATTGTTCTTAACTCTATATATTCTTTTTCATAGAAACCCATGTTTTTTAATCATGATAAAAACCGTATGGTACAGTTAAAT
>CM026398.1:54227081-54251494 GCA_014843695.1 Archivesica marissinica | reverse complement strand
ACGTGTATGTACATGTAGCAGCATTGAGGTACACATGTATATACATGTAGCAGCACTGAGGAACACATGTATGTACATGTAGCAGCACTGAGGTACACATGCATGTAGCAGCACTGAGGCACACATGTATGTACATGTAGCAGCACTGAGGCACACATGTATGTAGCAGCACTGAGGTACATATGCATGTAGCAGCACTGAGGTACACATGTATGTACATGTAGCAGCACTGAGGCACACATGTATGTACATGTAGCAGCACTGAGGTACACATGTATGTACATGTAGCAGCACTGAGGTACACATGTATGTACATGTAGCAGCACTGAGGTACACATGTATGTACATGTAGCAGCACTGAGGAACACATGTATGTACATGTAGCAGCACTGAGGGACACATGCATGTAGCAGCACTGAGGCACAAATGTAAGTACATGTAGCAGCACTGAGGCACACATGTATATACATGTAGCAGCACTGAGGCACACATGCATGTAGCAGCACTGAGGAACACATGTATGTACATGTAGCAGCACTGAGACACACATGCATGTAACAGCACTGAGGTACACATGTATGCAACAGCACTGAGGTACACATGTTGTAGCAGCACTGAGGCACACATGTATGTACATGTAGCAGCACTGAGGTACACATGTATATACATGTAGCAGCACTGAGGCACACATGCATGTAGCAGCACTGAGGCACACATGTATGTACATGTAGCAGCACTGAGGCACACATGCATGTAACAGCACTGAGGTACACATGTATGGTGGGTACATGTGTAGCAGCACTGAGGCACACATGTATGTACATGTAGCAGCACTGAGGTACACATGTATGTACATGTAGCAGCACTGAGGTACACATGTATATACATGTAGCAGCACTGAGGTACACATGCATGTAGCAGCACTGAGGTACACATGTGTATGCATGTAGCAGCACTGAGGCACACATGTATGTACATGTAGCAGCACTGAGGTACACGTGTATGTACATGTAGCAGCACTGAGGTACACATGTATATACATGTAGCAGCACTGACGTACGCATGTATATACATGTAGCAGCACTGACGTACGCATGTATGTACATGTAGCAGCACTGAGGTACACATGTATATACATGTAGCAGCACTGAGGCACACATGTATGTACATGTAGCAGCACTGAGGCACACATGCATGTAACAGCACTGAGGTACACATATATGTAGCAGCACTGAGGTACACATGTATGTAGCAGCACTGAGGTACACATGTATGTAGCAGCACTGAGGTACACATGAATGTAGCTGCACTGAGGCACACATGTATGTACATGTAGCAGCACTGAGGCACACATATATGTACATGTAGCAGCACTGAGGTACACATGTATATACATGTAGCATCACTGAGGCACACATGTATGTACATGTAGCAGCATTGAGGTACACATGTATGTACATGTAGCAGCACTGAGGAACACATGTATGTACATGTAGCAGCACTGAGGTACACATGCATGTAGCAGCACTGAGGCACACATGTATGTACATGTAGCAGCACTGAGGCACACATGTATGTAGCAGCACTGAGGTACATATGCATGTAGCAGCACTGAGGTACACATGTATGTACATGTAGCAGCACTGAGGCACACATGTATGTACATGTAGCAGCACTGAGGTACATATGTATGTACATGTAGCAGCACTGAGGCACACATGTATGTACATGTAGCAGCACTGAGGTACACATGTATGTACATGTAGCAGCACTGAGGCACACATGCATGTAGCAACACTGAGGCACACATGTATGTACATGTAGCAGCACTGAGGGACACATGTATGTACATGTAGCAGCACTGAGGAACACATGTATGTACATGTAGCAGCACTGAGGCACACATGTATGTACATGTAGAATCACTGAGGCACACATGTATGTACATGTAGCAGCACTGAGGTACACATGTATATACATGTAGCAGCACTGACGTACGCATGTATGTACATGTAGCAGCACTGAGGTACACATGTATGTACATGTAACAGCACTGAGGTACACATATATGTAGCAGCACTGAGGTACACATGTATGTAGCAGCACTGAGGTACACATGTATGTAGCAGCACTGAGGTACACATGAATGTAGCTGCACTGAGGAACACATGTATGTACATGTAGCAGCACTGAGGCACACATGTATGTACATGTAGCAGCACTGAGGTACACATGTATATACATGTAGCAGCACTGAGGCACACATGTATGTACATGTAGCATCACTGAGGCACACATGTAGCAGCACTGAGGTACACATGTATGTAAATGTAGCAGCACTGAGGCACACATGTATGTACATGTAGCAGCACTGAGGAACACATGCATGTAGCAGCACTGAGGAACACATGTATGTACATGTAGCAGCACTGAGGAACACATGTATGTAGCAGCACTGAGGTACACATGCATGTAGCAGCACTGAGGTACACATGTATGTACATGTAGCAGCACTGAGGTACACATGTATGTACATGTAGCAGCACTGAGGCACACATGTATGTACATGTAGCAGCACTGAGGTACACATGTATGTACATGTAGCAGCACTGAGGTACACGTGTATGTACATGTAGCAGCACTGAGGTACACATGTATGTACATGTAGCAGCACTGAGGAACACATGTATGTACATGTAGCAGCACTGAGGCACACATGCATGTAGCAGCACTGAGGCACAAATGTAAGTACATGTAGCAGCACTGAGGAACACATGTATATACATGTAGCAGCACTGAGGCACACATGCATGTAGCAGCACTGAGGCACACACGTATGTACATGTAGCAGCACTGAGACACACATGCATGTAACAGCACTGAGGTACACATGTATGCAACAGCACTGAGGTACACATGTCTGTAGCAGCACTGAGGCACACATGTATGTACATGTAGCAGCACTGAGGCACACATGTATATACATGTAGCAGCACTGAGGTGCACATGTATATACATGTAGCAGCACTGACGTACGCATGTATGTACATGTAGCAGCACTGAGGTACACATGTATGTACATGTAACAGCACTGAGGTACACATATATGTAGCAGCACTGAGGTACACATGTATGTAGCAGCACTGAGGTACACATGAATGTAGCTGCACTGAGGCACACATGTATGTACATGTAGCAGCACTGAGGCACACATGTATGTACATGTAGCAGTACTGAGGTACACATGTATATACATGTAGCAGCACTGAGGCACACATGTATGTACATGTAGCAGCACTGAGGTACACATGTATGTACATGTAGCAGCACTGAGGTACACATGTATGTACATGTAGCAGCACTGAGGTACACATGTATGTACATGTAGCAGCACTGAGGTACACATGTATGTACATGTAGCAGCACTGAGGCACACATGTATGTACATGTAGCAGCACTGAGGTACACATGTATGTACATGTAGCAGCACTGAGGTACACATGTATGTACATGTAGCAGCACTGAGGTACACATGTAGCAGCACTGAGGACAATGTATGTACATGTAGCAGCACTGAGGCACACATGTATGTACATGTAGCAGCACTGAGGCACACATGTGTCATGTAGCAGCACTGAGGTACACATGTATGTACATGTAGCAGCACTGAGGTACACATGTATGTACATGTAGCAGCACTGAGGTACACATGTATGTACATGTAGCAGCACTGAGGTACACATGTATGTACATGTAGCAGCACTGAGGCACACATGCATGTAGCAGCACTGAGGCACACATGTATGTACATGTAGCAGCACTGAAGTACACATATATGTAGCAGCACTGAGGTACACATATATGTAGCAGCACTGAGGTACACATGTGTAGCAGACTGGGCACACATGTATGTACATGTAGCAGCACTGAGGCACACATGTATTTACATGTAGCAGCACTGAGGTACACATGTATGTACATGTAGCAGCACTGAGGCACACATGTATGTACATGTAGCAGCACTGAGGTACACATGTATGTACATGTAGCAGCACTGAGGTACACATGCATGTAGCAGCACTGAGGTACACATGTATGTACATGTAGCAGCACTGAGGCACACATGTATGTACATGTAGCAGCACTGAGGTACACATGTATGTACATGTAGCAGCACTGAGGCACACATGTATATACATGTAGCAGCACTGAGGTACACATGTATATACATGTAGCAGCACTGACGTATGCATGTATGTACATGTAGCAGCACTGAGGTACACATGTATGTACATGTAACAGCACTGAGGTACACATATATGTAGCAGCACTGAGGTACACATGTATGTAGCAGCACTGAGGTACACATGTATGTAGCAGCACTGAGGCACACATGTATGTAGCAGCACTGAGGCACACATGTATGTACATGTAGCAGCACTGAGGCACACATATATGTACATGTAGCAGCACTGAGGTACACATGTATATACATGTAGCAGCACTGAGGCACACATGTATGTACATGTAGCAGCACTGAGGCACACATGTATGTACATGTAGCATCACTGAGGCACACATGTATGTACATGTAGCATCACTGAGGCACACATGTATGTACATGTAGCAGCACTGAGGTACACATGTATGTACATGTAGCAGCACTGAGGCACACATGTATGTACATGTAGCAGCACTGAGGCACACATGCATGTAGCAGCACTGAGGAACACATGTATGTACATGTAGCAGCACTGAGGAACACATGTATGTAGCAGCACTGAGGTACACATGCATGTAGCAGCACTGAGGTACACATGTATGTACATGTAGCAGCACTGAGGCACACATATATTTACATGTAGCAGCACTGAGGTACACATGTATGTACATGTAGCAGCACTGAGGCACACATGTATGTACATGTAGCAGCACTGAGGTACACATGCATGTACATGTAGCAGCACTGAGGCACACATGTATGTACATGTAGCAGCACTGAGGCACACATGTATGTACATGTAGCAGCACTGAGGCACACATGTATGTACATGTAGCAGCACTGAGGTACACATGTATGTACATGTAGCAGCACTGAGGCACACATGTATATACATGTAGCAGCACTGAGGTACACATGTATATACATGTAGCAGCACTGACGTACGCATGTATGTACATGTAGCAGCACTGAGGTACACATGTATGTAGCAGCACTGAGGTACACATGAATGTAGCTGCACTGAGGCACACATGTATGTACATGTAGCAGCACTGAGGCACACATATATGTACATGTAGCAGCACTGAGGTACACATGTATATACATGTAGCAGCACTGAGGCACACATGTATGTACATGTAGCAGCACTGAGGTACACATGTATGTACATGTAGCAGCACTGAGGAACACATGTATGTACATGTAGCAGCACTGAGGTACACATGTATGTACATGTAGCAGCACTGAGGCACACATGTATGTACATGTAGCAGCACTGAGGCACACATGTATGTACATGTAGCAGCACTGAGGTACACATGTATGTACATGTAGCAGCACTGAGGTACACATGTATGTACATGTAGCAGCACTGAGGTACACATGTAGCAGCACTGAGGAACACATGTATGTACATGTAGCAGCACTGAGGAACACATGTATATACATGTAGCATCACTGAGGAACACATGCATGTAGCAGCACTGAGGAACAGATGTATGTACATGTAGCAGCACTGAGGCACACATGCATGTAACAGCACTGAGGTACACATGTATGCAACAGCACTGAGGTACATATGCCTGTAGCAGCACTGAGGCACACATGTATGTACATGTAGCAGCACTGAGGCACACATGTATGTACATGTAGCAGCACTGAGGCACACATGTATGTACATGTAGCAGCACTGAGGTACACATGTATGTACATGTAGCAGCACTGAGGTACACATGTATATACATGTAGCAGCACTGAGGCACACATGCATGTAGCAGCACTGAGGTACACATGTATGTACATGTAGCAGCACTGAGGCACACATGTATGTATCAGCACTGAGGTACACATGTATGTACACGTAGCAGCACTGAGGTACACATGTATGTACATGTAGCAGCACTGAGGCACACATGCATGTAGCAGCACTGAGGTACACATGTATGTACATGTAGCAGCACTGAGGCACACATGCATGTAGCAGCACTGAGGCACACATGTATGTAGCAGCACTGAGGCACACTGTATGTACATGTAGCAGCACTGAGGTACACATGTATGTACATGTAGCAGCACTGAGGTACACATGCATGTAGCAGCACTGAGGCACACATGTATGTACATGTAGCAGCACTGAGGTACACATGTATGTACATGTAGCAGCACTGAGGCACACATGTATGTACATGTAGCATCACTGAGGCACACATGTATGTACATGTAGCAGCACTGAGGTATACATGTAGCAGCACTGAGGTACACATGTATGTACATGTAACAGCACTGAGGTACACATATATGTAGCAGCACTGAGGTACACATGTATGTAGCAGCACTGAGGTACACATGTATGTAGCAGCACTGAGGTACACATGAATGTAGCTGCACTGAGGCACACATGTATGTACATGTAGCAGCACTGAGGTACACATGTATGTACATGTAGCAGCACTGAGGCACACATGTATGTACATGTAGCATCACTGAGGCACACATGTATGTACATGTAGCAGCACTGAGGTACACATGTATGTACATGTAGCAGCACTGAGGTACACATGTATGTACATGTAGCAGCACTGAGGCACACATGTATGTACATGTAGCAGCACTGAGGAACACATGTATGTACATGTAGCAGCACTGAGGCACACATGCATGTAGCAGCACTGAGGTACACATGTATGTACATGTAGCAGCACTGAGGCACACATGTATTACATGTAGCAGCACTGAGGTACACATGCATGTAGCAGCACTGAGGCACACATGCATGTAACAGCACTGAGGTACACATGTATGCAACAGCACTGAGGTACACATGCTGTAGCAGCACTGAGGCACACATGTATGTACATGTAGCAGCACTGAGGCACACATGTATGTACATGTAGCAGCACTGAGGCACACATGTATGTACATGTAGCAGCACTGAGGTACACATGTATGTACATGTAGCAGCACTGAGGTACACATGTATGTACATGTAGCAGCACTGAGGCACACATGTATGTACATGTAGCAGCACTGAGGTACACATGTATGTACATGTAGCAGCACTGAGGTACACATGTATGTACATGTAGCAGCACTGAGGTACACATGTATGTACATGTAGCAGCACTGAGGTACACATATATGTAGCAGCACTGAGGTACACATGTATGTAGCAGCACTGAGGTACACATGAATGTAGCAGCACTGAGGCACACATGTATGTACATGTAGCAGCACTGAGGTACACATGTATGTACATGTAGCAGCACTGAGGTACACATGATCATGTAGCAGCACTGAGGCACACATGTATGTACATGTAGCAGCACTGAGGGACACATGTATGTACATGTAGCAGCACTGAGGAACACATGTATGTACATGTAGCAGCACTGAGGCACACATGTATGTACATGTAGCAGCACTGAGGCACACATGTATGTACATGTAGCAGCACTGAGGTACACATGTATGTACATGTAGCAGCACTGAGGTACACATGTATGTACATGTAGCAGCACTGAGGTACACATGTATGTACATGTAGCAGCACTGAGGTACACATATATGTAGCAGCACTGAGGTACACATGTATGTAGCAGCACTGAGGTACACATGTATGTAGCAGCACTGAGGTACACATGAATGTAGCTGCACTGAGGAACACATGTATGTACATGTAGCAGCACTGAGGCACACATGTATGTACATGTAGCAGCACTGAGGTACACATGTATATACATGTAGCAGCACTGAGGCACACATGTATGTACATGTAGCATCACTGAGGCACACATGTAGCAGCACTGAGGTACACATGTATGTACATGTAGCAGCACTGAGGCACACATGTATGTACATGTAGCAGCACTGAGGAACACATGCATGTAGCAGCACTGAGGAACACATGTATGTACATGTAGCAGCACTGAGGAACACATGTATGTAGCAGCACTGAGGTACACATGCATGTAGCAGCACTGAGGTACACATGTATGTACATGTAGCAGCACTGAGGTACACATGTATGTACATGTAGCAGCACTGAGGCACACATGTATGTACATGTAGCAGCACTGAGGTACACATGTATGTACATGTAGCAGCACTGAGGTACACATGTATGTACATGTAGCAGCACTGAGGTACACATGTATGTACATGTAGCAGCACTGAGGCACACATGCATGTAGCAGCACTGAGGCACACATGTATGTACATGTAGCAGCACTGAGGCACACATATATGTAGCAGCACTGAGGTACACATGTATGTAGCAGCACTGAGGTACACATGAATGTAGCAGCACTGAGGCACACATGTATGTACATGTAGCAGCACTGAGGAACACATTATGTACATGTAGCAGCACTGAGGTACACATGTATGTACATGTAGCAGCACTGAGGCACACATGTATGTACATGTAGCAGCACTGAGGTACACATGTATGTACATGTAGCAGCACTGAGGCACACATGTATGTACATGTAGCAGCACTGAGGTACACATGTATGTACATGTAGCAGCACTGAGGTACACATGTATATACATGTAGCAGCACTGAGGTACACATGTATGTACATGTAGCAGCACTGAGGTACACATGCATGTACAGCACTGAGGTACACATGTATGTAGCAGCACTGAGGTACACATGTATGTAGCAGCACTGAGGTACACATGTATGTAGCAGCATGAGGCACTATGTAGCTGCACTGAGGCACACATGTATGTACATGTAGCAGCACTGAGGCACACATGTATGTACATGTAGCAGCACTGAGGTACACATGTATATACATGTAGCAGCACTGAGGCACACATGTATGTACATGTAGCAGCACTGAGGTACACATGTATGTACATGTAGCAGCACTGAGGTACACATGTATGTACATGTAGCAGCACTGAGGTACACATGTATGTACATGTAGCAGCACTGAGGCACACATGTATGTACATGTAGCAGCACTGAGGTACACATGTATGTACATGTAGCAGCACTGAGGTACACATGTATGTACATGTAGCAGCACTGAGGTACACATGTATGTACATGTAGCAGCACTGAGGTACACATGTATGTAGCAGCACTGGGAACATGTATGTAGCAGCATGAGGACAATCAACAGCACTGAGGACACATGTATGTACATGTAGCAGCACTGAGGTACACATGTATGTACATGTAGCAGCACTGAGGTACACATGTATGTACATGTAGCAGCACTGAGGTACACATGTATGTACATGTAGCAGCACTGAGGCACACATGCATGTAGCAGCACTGAGGCACACATGTATGTACATGTAACAGCACTGAAGTACACATATATGTAGCAGCACTGAGGTACACATATATGTAGCAGCACTGAGGTACACATGAATGTAGCAGGACTGCGGCACACATGTATGTACATGTAGCAGCACTGAGGCACACATATATTTACATGTAGCAGCACTGAGGTACACATGTATGTACATGTAGCAGCACTGAGGCACACATGTATGTACATGTAGCAGCACTGAGGTACACATGCATGTACATGTAGCAGCACTGAGGTACACATGCATGTAGCAGCACTGAGGCACACATGTATGTACATGTAGCAGCACTGAGGCACACATGTATGTACATGTAGCAGCACTGAGGTACACATGTATGTACATGTAGCAGCACTGAGGCACACATGTATATACATGTAGCAGCACTGAGGTACACATGTATATACATGTAGCAGCACTGACGTATGCATGTATGTACATGTAGCAGCACTGAGGTACACATGTATGTACATGTAACAGCACTGAGGTACACATATATGTAGCAGCACTGAGGTACACATGTATGTAGCAGCACTGAGGTACACATGTATGTAGCAGCACTGAGGCACACATGTATGTAGCAGCACTGAGGCACACATGTATGTACATGTAGCAGCACTGAGGCACACATATATGTACATGTAGCAGCACTGAGGTACACATGTATATACATGTAGCAGCACTGAGGCACACATGTATGTACATGTAGCAGCACTGAGGCACACATGTATGTACATGTAGCATCACTGAGGCACACATGTATGTACATGTAGCATCACTGAGGCACACATGTATGTACATGTAGCAGCACTGAGGTACACATGTATGTACATGTAGCAGCACTGAGGCACACATGTATGTACATGTAGCAGCACTGAGGCACACATGCATGTAGCAGCACTGAGGAACACATGTATGTACATGTAGCAGCACTGAGGAACACATGTATGTAGCAGCACTGAGGTACACATGCATGTAGCAGCACTGAGGTACACATGTATGTACATGTAGCAGCACTGAGGCACACATGTATGTACATGTAGCAGCACTGAGGTACACATGTATGTACATGTAGCAGCACTGAGGCACACATGTATGTACATGTAGCAGCACTGAGGTACACATGTATGTACATGTAGCAGCACTGAGGCACACATGTATGTACATGTAGCAGCACTGAGGCACACATGTATGTACATGTAGCAGCACTGAGGCACACATGTATGTACATGTAGCAGCACTGAGGTACACATGTATGTACATGTAGCAGCACTGAGGCACACATGTATATACATGTAGCAGCACTGAGGTACACATGTATATACATGTAGCAGCACTGACGTACGCATGTATGTACATGTAGCAGCACTGAGGTACACATGTATGTAGCAGCACTGAGGTACACATGAATGTAGCTGCACTGAGGCACACATGTATGTACATGTAGCAGCACTGAGGAACACATATATGTACATGTAGCAGCACTGAGGTACACATGTATATACATGTAGCAGCACTGAGGCACACATGTATGTACATGTAGCAGCACTGAGGCACACATGTATGTACATGTAGCAGCACTGAGGCACACATGTATGTACATGTAGCAGCACTGAGGTACACATGTATGTACATGTAGCAGCACTGAGGCACACATGTATGTACATGTAGCAGCACTGAGGCACACATGTATGTACATGTAGCAGCACTGAGGTACACATGTATGTACATGTAGCAGCACTGAGGTACACATGTATGTACATGTAGCAGCACTGAGGTACACATGTAGCAGCACTGAGGAACACATGTATGTACATGTAGCAGCACTGAGGAACACATGTATGTACATGTAGCAGCACTGAGGAACACATGCATGTAGCAGCACTGAGGAACACATGTATGTACATGTAGCAGCACTGAGGCACACATGCATGTAGCAGCACTGAGGTACACATGTATGCAACAGCACTGAGGTACATATGCATGTAGCAGCACTGAGGCACACATGTATGTACATGTAGCAGCACTGAGGCACACATGTATGTACATGTAGCAGCACTGAGGCACACATGTATGTACATGTAGCAGCACTGAGGTACACATGTATGTACATGTAGCAGCACTGAGGTACACATGTATGTACATGTAGCAGCACTGAGGCACACATGCATGTAGCAGCACTGAGGTACACATGTATGTACATGTAGCAGCACTGAGGCACACATGTATGTATCAGCACTGAGGTACACATGTATGTACATGTAGCAGCACTGAGGTACACATGTATGTACATGTAGCAGCACTGAGGTACACATGCATGTAGCAGCACTGAGGTACACATGTATGTACATGTAGCAGCACTGAGGTACACATGTATGTAGCAGCACTGAGGCACACATGTATGTAGCAGCACTGAGGCACACATGTATGTACATGTAGCAGCACTGAGGCACACATGTATGTACATGTAGCAGCACTGAGGAACACATGCATGTAGCAGCACTGAGGCACACATGTATGTACATGTAGCAGCACTGAGGCACACATGTATGTACATGTAGCAGCACTGAGGCACACATGTATGTACATGTAGCATCACTGAGGCACACATGTATGTACATGTAGCAGCACTGAGGTATACATGTAGCAGCACTGAGGTACACATGTATGTACATGTAGCAGCACTGAGGTACACATATATGTAGCAGCACTGAGGTACACATGTATGTAGCAGCACTGAGGTACACATGTATGTAGCAGCACTGAGGTACACATGAATGTAGCTGCACTGAGGCACACATGTATGTACATGTAGCAGCACTGAGGCACACATGTATGTACATGTAGCAGCACTGAGGTACACATGTATGTACATGTAGCAGCACTGAGGCACACATGTATGTACATGTAGCAGCACTGAGGTACACATGTATATACATGTAGCAGCACTGAGGTACACATGTATGTACATGTAGCATCACTGAGGTACACATGTATGTACATGTAGCAGCACTGAGATACACATGTATGTACATGTAGCAGCACTGAGGCACACATGTATGTACATGTAGCATCACTGAGGCACACATGTATGTACATGTAGCAGCACTGAGGTACACATGTATGTACATGTAGCAGCACTGAGGTACACATGTATGTACATGTAGCAGCAATGAGGTACACATGTATGTACATGTAGCAGCAATGAGGAACATATGTATGTACATGTAGCAGCACTGAGGCACACATGCATGTAGCAGCACTGAGGCACAAATGTATGTACATGTAGCAGCACTGAGGCACACATGTATATACATGTAGCAGCACTGAGGCACACATGCATGTAGCAGCACTGAGACACACATGCATGTAACAGCACTAAGGTACACATGTATGCAACAGCACTGAGGTACACATGCCTTTAGCAGCACTGAGGCACACATGTATGCACATGTAGCAGCACTGAGGCACACATGTATGTACATGTAGCAGCACTGAGGCACACATGTATGTACATGTAGCAGCACTGAGGCACACATGTATGTACATGTAGCAGCACTGAGGTACACATGTATGTACATGTAGCAGCACTGAGGCACACATGTATATACATGTAGCAGCACTGAGGTACACATGTATATACATGTAGCAGCACTGACGTACGCATGTATGTACATGTAGCAGCACTGAGGTACACATGTATGTACATGTAACAGCACTGAGGTACACATATATGTAGCAGCACTGAGGTACACATGTATGTAGCAGCACTGAGGTACACATGAATGTAGCTGCACTGAGGCACACATGTATGTACATGTAGCAGCACTGAGGAACACATATATGTACATGTAGCAGCACTGAGGTACACATGTATATACATGTAGCAGCACTGAGGCACACATGTATGTACATGTAGCAGCACTGAGGCACACAAGCATGTAGAAGCACTGAGGAACACATGTATGTACATGTAGCAGCACTGAGGCACACATGTATGTAGCAGCACTGAGGTACACATGCATGTACATGTAGCAGCACTGAGGCACACATGTATGTACATGTAGCAGCACTGAGGTACACATGTATGTACATGTAGCAGCACTGAGGTACACATGTATGTACATGTAGCAGCACTGAGGTACACATGTATGTACATGTAGCAGCACTGAGGCACACATGCATGTAGCAGCACTGAGGCACACATGTATGTACATGTAGCAGCACTGAGGCACACATGCATGTAACAGCACTGAGGAACACATGTATGTACATGTAGCAGCACTGAGGCACACATGTATGTACATGTAGCAGCACTGAGGCACGCATGTATGTACATGTAGCAGCACTGAGGCACACATGTATGTACATGTAGCAGCACTGAGGTACACATGTATGTACATGTAGCAGCACTGAGGTACACATGCATGTAGCAGCACTGAGGTACACATGTGTATGCATGTAGCAGCACTGAGGAACAAATGTATGTACATGTAGCAGCACTGAGGAACACATGTATGTACATGTAGCAGCACTGAGGCACACATGTATGTACATGTAGCAGCACTGAGGTACACATGTATGTAGCAGCACTGAGGTACACATATATGTATATGTAGCAGCACTGAGGTACACATGTATGTACATGTAGCAGCACTGAGGCACACATGTATGTACATGTAGCAGCACTGAGGTACACATGTATGTACATGTAGCAGCACTGAGGTACACATGTATGTACATGTAGCAACACTGAGGTACACATGTATGTACATGTAGCAGCACTGAGGTACACATGCATGTAGCAGCACTGAGGCACACATGTATGTACATGTAACAGCACTGAAGTACACATATATGTAGCAGCACTGAGGTACACATGTATGTAGCAGCACTGAGGTACACATGAATGTAGCTGCACTGAGGCACACATGTATGTACATGTAGCAGCACTGAGGAACACATATATGTACATGTAGCAGCACTGAGGTACACATGTATATACATGTAGCAGCACTGAGGCACACATGTATGTACATGTAGCAGCACTGAGGCACACATGTATGTACATGTAGCAGCACTGAGGCACACATGTATGTACATGTAGCATCACTGAGGCACACATGTATGTACATGTAGCAGCACTGAGGTACACATGTATATACATGTAGCAGCACTGACGTACGCATGTATGTACATGTAGCAGCACTGAGGTACACATGTATGTACATGTAACAGCACTGAGGTACACATGTATGTAGCAGCACTGAGGTACACATGAATGTAGCTGCACTGAGGCACACATGTATGTACATGTAGCAGCACTGAGGCACACATATATGTACATGTAGCAGCACTGAGGTACACATGTATATACATGTAGCAGCACTGAGACACACATATATGTACATGTAGCAGCACTGAGGTACACATGTATATACATGTAGCAGCACTGAGGTACACATGTATGTACATGTAGCATCACTGAGGTACACATGTATGTACATGTAGCAGCACTGAGATACACATGTATGTACATGTAGCAGCACTGAGGCACACATGTATGTACATGTAGCATCACTGAGGCACACATGTATGTACATGTAGCATCACTGAGGCACACATGTATGTACATGTAGCAGCACTGAGGCACACATGTATGTACATGTAGCAGCACTGAGGCACACATGTATGTACATGTAGCAGCACTGAGGCACATATGCATGTAGCAGCACTGAGGTACACATGTATGTACATGTAGCAGCACTGAGGCACACATGTATGTACATGTAGCAGCACTGAGGTACACATGTATGTACATGTAGCAGCACTGAGGCACACATGCATGTAGCAGCACTGAGGCACACATGTATGTACATGTAACAGCACTGAAGTACACATATATGTAGCAGCACTGAGGTACACATGTATGTAGCAGCACTGAGGTACACATGAATGTAGCAGCACTGCGGCACACATGTATGTACATGTAGCAGCACTGAGGAACACATGCATGTAGCAGCACTGAGGTACACATGTATGTACATGTAGCAGCACTGAGGTACACATGTATGCAACAGCACTGAGGTACACATGTATGTGCATGTAGCAGCACTGAGGCACACATGTATGTACATGTAGCAGCACTGAGGAACACATGCATGTAGCAGCACTGAGGTATACATGTATGTACATGTAGCAGCACTGAGGTACACATGTATGCAACAGCACTGAGGTACACATGTATGTACATGTAGCAGCACTGAGGCACACATGTATGTACATGTAGCAGCACTGAGGTACACATGTATGTACATGTAGCAGCACTGAGGCACACATGTATGTACATGAAGCAGCACTGAGGCACACATATATGTACATGTAGCATCACTGAGGTATACATGTATGTACATGTAGCAGCACTGAGGTACACATGTATGTACATGTAGCAGCACTGAGGTACACATGTATGTACATGTAGCAGCACTGAGGTACACATGTATGTACATGTAGCAGCACTGAGGCACACATGCATGTAGCAGCACTGAGGAACACAAGTATGTACATGTAGCAGCACTGAGGCACACATGTATGTACATGTAGCAGCACTGAGGTACACATGTATGTACATGTAGCAGCACTGAGGTACACATGTATATACATGTAGCATCACTGAGGTACACATGTATGTACATGTAGCAGCACTGAGGTACACATATATGTACATGTAACAGCACTGAGGTACACATATATGTAGCAGCACTGAGGTACACATATATGTAGCAGCACCGAGGTACACATGTATGTACATGTAGCAGAAATGAGGTACACATGTATGTAGCAGCACTGAGGTACACATGTATGTAGCAGCACTGAGGTACACATGTATATATCAGCACTGAGGTACACATGCATGTAGCACCACTGAGGCACACATGTATGTACATGTAGCAGCACTGAGGTAAACATGTATGTACATGTAGCAGCACTGAGATACACATGTATGTACATGTAGCAGCACTGAGGCACACATGTATGTACATGTAGCATCACTGAGGCACACATGTATGTACATGTAGCAGCACTGAGGCACACATGTATGTACATGTAGCAGCACTGAGGCACACATGTATGTACATGTAGCAGCACTGAGGCACATATGCATGTAGCAGCACTGAGGCACACATGTATGTACATGTAGCAGCACTGAGGCACACATGTATGTACATGTAGCAGCACTGAGGTACACATGTATGTACATGTAGCAGCACTGAGGCACACATGCATGTAGCAGCACTGAGGCACACATGTATGTACATGTAACAGCACTGAAGTACACATATATGTAGCAGCACTGAGGTACACATGTATGTAGCAGCACTGAGGTACACATGAATGTAGCAGCACTGCGGCACACATGTATGTACATGTAGCAGCACTGAGGAACACATGCATGTAGCAGCACTGAGGTACACATGTATGTACATGTAGCAGCACTGAGGTACACATGTATGCAACAGCACTGAGGTACACATGTATGTGCATGTAGCAGCACTGAGGCACACATGTATGTACATGTAGCAGCACTGAGGAACACATGCATGTAGCAGCACTGAGGTATACATGTATGTACATGTAGCAGCACTGAGGTACACATGTATGCAACAGCACTGAGGTACACATGTATGTACATGTAGCAGCACTGAGGCACACATGTATGTACATGTAGCAGCACTGAGGTACACATGTATGTACATGTAGCAGCACTGAGGCACACATGTATGTACATGAAGCAGCACTGAGGCACACATATATGTACATGTAGCATCACTGAGGTATACATGTATGTACATGTAGCAGCACTGAGGAACACATGCATGTAGCAGCACTGAGGTATACATGTATGTACATGTAGCAGCACTGAGGTACACATGTATGCAACAGCACTGAGGTACACATGTATGTACATGTAGCAGCACTGAGGCACACATGTATGTACATGTAGCAGCACTGAGGTACACATGTATGTACATGTAGCAGCACTGAGGCACACATGTATGTACATGAAGCAGCACTGAGGCACACATATATGTACATGTAGCATCACTGAGGTATACATGTATGTACATGTAGCAGCACTGAGGTACACATGTATGTACATGTAGCAGCACTGAGGTACACATGTATGTACATGTAGCAGCACTGAGGTACACATGTATGTACATGTAGCAGCACTGAGGCACACATGCATGTAGCAGCACTGAGGAACACAAGTATGTACATGTAGCAGCACTGAGGCACACATGTATGTACATGTAGCAGCACTGAGGTACACATGTATGTACATGTAGCAGCACTGAGGTACACATGTATATACATGTAGCATCACTGAGGTACACATGTATGTACATGTAGCAGCACTGAGGTACACATATATGTACATGTAACAGCACTGAGGTACACATATAAGTAGCAGCACTGAGGTACACATATATGTAGCAGCACCGAGGTACACATGTATGTACATGTAGCAGAAATGAGGTACACATGTATGTAGCAGCACTGAGGTACACATGTATGTAGCAGCACTGAGGTACACATGTATATATCAGCACTGAGGTACACATGCATGTAGCACCACTGAGGCACACATGTATGTACATGTAGCAGCACTGAGGTAAACATGTATGTACATGTAGCAGCACTGAGGTAAACATGTATGTACATGTAGCAGCACTGAGGTACACATGTATGTACATGTAGCAGCACTGAGGTACACATGTATGTACATGTAGCAGCAATGAGGCACACATGTATGTACATGTAGCAGCACTGAGGTACACATGTATGCAACAGCACTGAGGTACACATGTATGTGCATGTAGCAGCACTGAGGTACACATGTATGTACATGTAGCAGCACTGAGGTACACATGTATGTACATGTAGCAGCACTGAGGTACACATGAATTTAGCAGCACTGAGGTACACATGTATGTAACAGCACTGAGGCACACATGTATGTAGCAGCACTGAGGAACACATTTATGTAGCAGCACTGAGGCACACATGTATATACATGTAGCAGCACTGAGGTACACATGTATGTACATGTAACAGCACTGAGGTACACATGTATGTACATGTAGCAGCACTGAGGTAAACATGTATGTACATGTAGCAGCACTGAGGTAAACATGTATGTACATGTAGCAGCACTGAGGTACACATGTATGTACATGTAGCAGCACTGAGGTACACATGTATGTACATGTAGCAGCACTGAGGCACACATGTATGTACATGTAGCAGCACTGAGGTACACATGTATGCAACAGCACTGAGGTACACATGTATGTGCATGTAGCAGCACTGAAGTACACATGTATGTACATGTAGCAGCACTGAGGTACACATGTATGTACATGTAGCAGCACTGAGGTACACATGAATTTAGCAGCACTGAGGTACACATGTATGTAACAGCACTGAGGCACACATGTATGTAGCAGCACTGAGGAACACATTTATGTAGCAGCACTGAGGCACACATGTATATATATGTAGCAGCACTGAGGTACACATGTATGTACATGTAACAGCACTGAGGTACACATGTATGTACATGTAGCAGCACTGAGGTACACATGAATTTAGCAGCACTGAGGTACACATGTATGTAACAGCACTGAGGCACACATGTATGTAGCAGCACTGAGGTACACATGTATGTAGCAGCACTGAGGCACACATGTATGTACATGTAGCAGCACTGAGGCACACATGTATGTAGCAGCACTGAGGTACACATGTATGTAGCAGCACTGAGGCACACATGTATGTACATGTAGCAGCACTGAGGCACACATGTATGTAGCAGCACTGAGGGACACATGTATGTAGCAGCACTGAGGTACACATGTATGTAGCAGCACTGAGGTACACATGAATGAGGTACACAAGTTATCCAAAGACCAGAAATAAAGTACCTCAACCTTGCAGGTGTTAGCGATTTCAATAATGTTGTAAGAACTTGTTTCGCAATCAAGCTAAAATAAATTTGTATAAAACCAATCCATCAGGGCAAGCGAGGCACATTTTTGCACACAGAAGATTTATCTATATTATTACATATTATTTGTGGAATCGGAATGTATAGAAGTAGTCAATGTACCCTTCAAATGAATACAATATGATGGAATTCATGGTCTACTGGCAGTCTTGTCTAGTACTGCTAACTTGATAACCATATGGTCTACCACAGACGGATCTGTAGTCCAGTGGTTAACACGCTGGACTGGTAATCCAGGGATCGCAGGTTCGATCCCCCGTCTGACCCTAATAAAATTAACAGTCTTTTAGATGGGACGTTAAACCGAGGTCTCGTGTCGGTGCTTTACACTGTGCATGTAAAAGAACCATAGGAGACTCTGGAATGGGTCTCTTTCTGTATCATTGCACTATCCTCCAAAATCTAAAATGACTAATCTCTTCAATAGGCGTCGCTCATATGGGTAACCGGTAGCGACGATAAATAAACGTAAAACACACATTGATGCCTACTGATTGATTGTTTAATAATTTGCTCAACTTTACACTATGTGGTGATTAGTGACTGACTATAGGCCAGAGTTGAATATACACGACTTCATTTGCTAGTGACCAGTGGTAGAGTATTTTATGATAAAAATCTTGCACAATAGTGTCACCCATATTTAAAGGGTCAGCCATTTCTGACTTATGAGACACCACTTTTTATGAACATCAGTACTTCCCGAATCCTATGATTGTATGCCAGGTGCCAGGCTGGTAGGCAATCGGTAACCATTATTTAACTAGCTGGCGGCTCACCAACAGGCCATATCAAAACGAGCCGCTTACAAGGTTCGAACCTTCGACCTCCCGGTTTGTAGGCGGACGCCTAAACCACTAGGCCACGGAGACGGTATAATTATTAAATATACGTTTGATAGGATACAAACCATATAATCGCCTACTTTAGTTTTCGAGAACAATTTGTCTTTTAATATTTTGATAAATGTGCAGACGTATCCAGTCTAGTGGATAACACGTTGGACTGGTACTCCAGGGATCGCAGGTTCGATCCCCCCATCTGACCCTAACAAAATTAACAACCTTTCAGATGGGACTTTAAACCAAGGTCTCGTATCGGTGCTTTACATCGTGCACGTAAAAGAACCAGAGGATTTCTGGACTGGGTCTCTGTCTGTATCATTGCACTATTCTCCAAAAATCTAAAATGACTAAAAATGAATCTCTTCAGGAGGCGTCGCTCATATGGGTAATCGGTAGCGACGATACATAAACGTAAAATACACATTATGATAAAAAATGTTATCAGAGTCACACCTTAGTTGCCAACATACCATGCTCTCACATGTCAAACTCAAAATACCAACCAAAAACAAAAATTATATCATATTGTCAAATTATTGATCATTAACAGGGATCATTCTAGAGACCCTGACTTGGCCCTCTGGAGGCCCCACTTCTCCCTTAAAAAGTTTTTACGATTTTCAAACAAAATTTTGTCTAGTAAGATACATTATAAAGCACTCCTTCTACTCAAACGTTGTATTTAATGGTCATACTGTGTGCATTTTAAACCTATTTTGCAGAAGTATATTAAAGAACACCATTTAAGGAAGTGATCACGCGCTTTCTCACTTCTCCCAAATATTCTGACCTAGAATGAAAATGAACCCTGCATTAATGAGGGACATCGCTGGCTTTTCTCTTACCTCCCTTGGCAGATAAAGTCTGATTTTCCCAAAATGCATAGCGATCATTTCTGTTGGAATCCTTTGTTTTTACTGTTGTTCTCTAACCAGATGTTGCGGTATGATAATTGTGATTTCATCCAAATCAGATTAATTAACAAGTTTAGAGATAAGTACCCATAGGCTGGACTAGTTGGCAACAATTTCTTAAAACAAAACGATTGGCAGACAGACAATTTTATTACCGCAACGCGACACAACTACCGGAAAGCATCAAGCGTCTATCGATATTATTAATGAGCTCTCCCACTGTCTGCGCCACTTCTGTTGCCAATTGAAAAAACTTTGAGCGAACTATGAGCCACATAGTTCAAAGATAAATATTTGAAGCAGTGTGCATTCATTTTGCTAGATAATAAAAAATGTTTTTTTTAATACAGGAGCCTGCAGGGTTCATTCTTGAGGGTGATGTGGGCGAAACAGTAGCCCTTGGGACCCTGACTTCGTCCTCTGGGGTCCCCACTTCTCCATAAAAATGTTTTTCAAATTAATTTTTTTTACAATCTTCATACAGAATTTTGTCCAGTAAGATACACTGGCCCAATATAAAGCACTCCTTCTATTCAAATGTTGTATTTAATGGTCATACTCACTGCATTTTAACCCTATTTTAGTCTATACAAATATATTTTAGCTTGATTGTGAAACAAGTTCTTACAACTTATATTAATCACTCTCGAGACCTCATTCCTGATGGAATCCATCGCCACGAGGGAGACAGAAGAGGAAACTGCCTTGCCTAAGGGCACAATCGTAACAGCTCCAGCGGGGCTCGAACTCCGCACCTTTCGGACCTGAAGGATGAGATTGTGCGCTTTCTCACTTCTCCCTTGAATGAGCCCAGACAGTAGGACAAAATCCCCTCCATCTTGGGACTGGGCTACAGTTTGTCCTCGTAATAGGGTTAGATATAGGGTTTCTGGGTTTTCATAGGGGAGGATTATCTCCCTCCGCCATTGTCAATTAGGGATAAAAACATGTTTCAAAAAAAAAAAATTCTACCAATTCACACAACATTTAGCGCAAGTATTTGCCAGTTTTTGTCACAATTGGCTCCAGACAACGGGAAACACTGATTCAACAATGGATAAATAATATCTACCTATCCTTGCAGGAGATGGATAACATAGTCGCTGGCAGGAATACTACATTTGACATAATTAACATGATTACAGAATGTCTCTATTGATTTCTTCCTTCACTGTACTGTATATTTAAGGACATCTTCACCGTGTAACAGCTGCTCTAGGATATACGCAGCAGCGAGTCAAGCAATGTCACATTATATATATATACACACACACACACACAGTCAAACCTGTGCTAGTGGTCACCTCCACTAAACAACCAACCCAGAGTTCCCTCTGTCTGAATGTTTTGTCTGCGCCACTTCTGTCGCCAATTGAAAAACACTGAAGCCAGTTTAACCCTTTCAACCCCACAGGCCTCTAAATAGGCTTATGAAAAGTGTAGATCCAGATGAGCCGGCTCGTGACGAGCCGTCTCATCAGGATCTGCACTTTTTTGCCAGTAATAATTATTACTATTTTTAGATAAAATTACCCATTTTGATAAATGAACTGATCCAAATGTAATTTTGTTATTAATTTATTGGTCTAAAAATATCATGGACCAGTCCATGTCAGTTACTTGGGGTTGAAAGGGTTAAAAAACTTGGAGCCAACTAAGAGCCATATAGTTCACAAATAAATATATGAAGCAATATATTTGACAAAACATGAGCCGAAAAATATTTTTTAAAAAGTTGCGCCAAATATTTTCGCCAATTCACAAAATTATAGCGCCATTTATTTTTGTTGCCGCAATTCGCGCCATTGGCGACCGACAGTGGGAACTCTGCCAACCTGTATTAAGCAGCCAGTTTCCAGATTCCCAATTTGTTGTTCTATTATACATTTGCCCTCTATTTAGCAGCCACCTGTGCTAAACAGCCACTTTCTGTGATCACATAGGCTGGCTGCTTAAGACAGGTTTCACTGTATATGATACGCAATGTGACAAAAGGGCCCTTTAATAAGGATCACATACATGTGACTCATATCTCCTCATTAAATAATGATGATATAATCTAAGCATCCAATCGGAAATGTTCAATATAATTTAATTTACATAAAGCACAGGTTTTTGGTTGACTTGTTTGGATCCCCCGTCTGACCCTAATAAAATTAACAGTCTTTCAGATGGGACGTTAAACCGAAGTCTCGTGTCGGTGCTGTACACGGTGCACGTAAAAGAACCAGAGGAGACTCTGGAATGGGTCTCTTTCTGTATCATTGCACTATCCACCAAAAATCTAAAATGACTAATCTCTTCAGGAGGTATCGCTCATATGGGCAACCGATAGCGACAATAAATCAAACGTACAACACACACACTCACACTTGATACGTCAAACTTATTATAATGATAAATAAACGTAAACACACACCACACCAACAGTTTAGGTTGACAACTTTCCAGCATGGGTGTCCCTCGGAGCAGTATTTCAGGCGCGGACGGGTAGAATCACCAACCTTCCGCAAGCTGAATAGCTTCCCCGCAGTGGGCTTCAAACCTAGCTTCCCGGCAGTGGGCTTCAAACCTAGCTTCCCTGCAGTGGGCTTCAAACCTAGCTTCCCCGCAGTGGGCTTCAAACCTAGCTTCCCTGCAGTGGGCTTCAAACCTAGCTTCCCCGCAGTGGGCTTCAAACCTAGCTTCCCTGCAGTGGGCTTCAAACCTAGCTTCCGTGCAGTGGGCTTCAAACCTAGCTTCCCCGCAGTGGGCTTCAAACCTAGCTTCCGTGCAGTGGGCTTCAAACCTAGCTTCCCTGCAGTGGGCTTCAAACCTAGCTTCCGTGCAGTGGGATTCAAACCTAGTTCCCTGCAGTGGGCTTCAAACCTAGCTTCCCTGCAGTGGGCTTCAAACCTAGCTTCCCCGCAGTGGGCTTCAAACCTAGCTTCCCCGCAGTGGGCTTCAAACCTAGCTTCCCCGCAGTGGGCTTCAAACCTAGCTTCCCCGCAGTGGGCTTCAAACCTAGCTTCCGTGCAGTGGGCTTCAAACCTAGC
>CM026398.1:54159137-54226081 GCA_014843695.1 Archivesica marissinica | reverse complement strand
ACACTACTATGGACAGTTAACTCTAACACTACTATGGACAGTTAACCCTAACACTACTATGGACAGTTAACCTTAACACTACTATGGACAGTTAACCCTAACATTACTATGGACAGTTAACCCTAACACTACTATGGACAGCATCACTAATCAGTTGGCCGTAACACAGCTAACCTAACTGAATATACTCGTTTCTAGCACAGTAAGGGTTAAAAATTGTGGCGTTACATTGTTTTTTCTATCACTCAAACATGTCTGTAAAGACCGCTCAGGGAAGTGGGGAAAAAGTGGTCTTTGTGCGACAGGTGGTTAAAATAGATGAATATGTTCTGTCACCCCCAGTGGAGCCTCCGAAGTGACCTGGGTCTGGTGTCCGTGTTAGTGAGTGACCGAGACATTGTGAGTACTAGCCCCATCACAACCACTGTGGTGATGTCCTTTGGCAAAACGCTCCACAACCCACATTGCCTCTTCTCTCTCCCTCATGGCGATGCAATCCATAGGGAATGGTGTCTCGAGAGCGATTAATATAATGTTGGAAAAACTTGTTTCGCAATCAGGCTAAAACAATTTGTATAGACTAATACATGGGGAGATCAAAATTAGTGGTCCCTATTCAGAGATGGTCTTTCATACAGGTTGGACTGTATGCACCTTTGGAAAGAGAGGTGAAGCCCCGGGCTTTAGAGGTGACTGACATAAGATTAATGATTATAACCAGATGTACTGTGAATACTGGAGTACATTTGTACTTCCTAGAATGTATATGTGGTCTGATATTGATTCCTAGAAAACACCTTATATAAAAAGGAAATTAAAGGTATCGGATAGATAACTATACAAAAGCTGTCGCTATCATGGTGTCTGTCAAAGGGTAATTCATAAAGATTTATGCAAGAGTGTAATATCTATATGTGAATATAGTATATCCTACATGAGTAGGGACATCATCATAATACATGACACACCCTGTATGGTATATCCTACATGAGTAGGGACATCGTCATAATACACTACACACCCTGTATGGTATATCCTACATGAGTAGGGACATCATCATAATACATGACACACCCTGTATGGTATATCCTACATGAGTAGGGACATCGTCATAATACACTACACACCCTGTATGGTATATCCTACATGAGTAGGGACATCGTCATAATACACTACACACCCTGTATGGTATATCCTACATGAGTAGGGACATCGTCATAATACACTACACACCCTGTATGGTATATCCTATATGAGTAGGGACATCGTCATAATACACTACACACCCTGTATGGTATATCCTACATGAGTAGGGACATCGTCATAATACACTACACACCCTGTATGGTATATCCTACATGAGTAGGGACATTGTCATAATACACTACACACCCTGTATGGTATATCCTACATGAGTAGGGACATTGTAATAATACACTACACACCCTGTATGGTATATCCTACATGAGTAGGGACATTGTCATAATACATGACACACCCTGTATGGTATATCCTACATGAGTAGGGACATTGTCATAATACATGACACACCCTGTATGGTATATCCTACATGAGTAGGGACATTGTCATAATACATGACACACCCTGTATGGTATATCCTACATGAGTAGGGACATTGTCATAATACATGACACACCCTGTATGGTATATCCTACATGAGTAGGGACATTGTCATAATACATGACACACCCTGTATGGTATATCCTACATGAGTAGGGACATTGTCATAATACATGACACACCCTGTATGGTATATCCTACATGAGTAGGGACATTGTCATAATACATGACACACCCTGTATGGTATATCCTACATGAGTAGGGACATTGTCATAATACATGACACACCCTGTATGGTATATCCTACATGAGTAGGGACATTGTCATAATACATGACACACCCTGTATGGTATATCCTACATGAGTAGGGACATTGTCATAATACATGACACACCCTGTATGGTATATCCTACATGAGTAGGGACATTGTCATAATACACTACACACCCTGTATGGTATATCCTACATGAGTAGGGACATCGTCATAATACACTACACACCCTGTATGGTATATCCTACATGAGTAGGGACATTGTCATAATACACTACACACCCTGTATGGTATATCCTACATGAGTAGGGACATCGTCATAATACACTACACACCCTGTATGGTATATCCTACATGAGTAGGGACATTGTCATAATACACTACACACCCTGTATGGTATATCCTACATGAGTAGGGACATTGTCATAATACATTACACACCCTGTATGGTATATCCTACATGAGTAGGGACATTGTCATAATACATGACACACCCTGTATGGTATATCCTACATGAGTAGGGACATTGTCATAATACATGACACACCCTGTATGGTATATCCTACATGAGTAGGGACATTGTCATAATACATGACACACCCTGTATGGTATATCCTACATGAGTAGGGACATTGTCATAATACATGACACACCCTGTATGGTATATCCTACATGAGTAGGGACATTGTCATAATACATGACACACCCTGTATGGTATATCCTACATGAGTAGGGACATTGTCATAATACATGACACACCCTGTATGGTATATCCTACATGAGTAGGGACATTGTCATAATACATGACACACCCTGTATGGTATATCCTACATGAGTAGGGACATTGTCATAATACATGACACACCCTGTATGGTATATCCTACATGAGTAGGGACATTGTCATAATACATGACACACTCTGTATGGTATATCCTACATGAGTATGGACATCGTCATAATACATGACACACCCTGTATGGTATATCCTACATGAGTAGGGACATCGTCATAATACACTACACACCCTGTATGTTATATCCTACATGAGTAGGGACATCGTCATGATACATGACACACCCTGTATGGTATATCCTACATGAGTAGGGGCATCGTCATAATACACTACACACCCTGTATGGTATATAACGGTTCAAGGTCCTGTATCACCACAGGGGTAAAGAACACAATTATGATCATTATGTATAGGTAATCAATATGGATTATGAATTATAATGGACATGTATGTCAAAGTCTTTGCTGTTATTGCTTTCACGATATTGCTCAAAGCATAGTAACTGTTGGTGTGTACATGTATTATTCATTTGTATTTCTTACATATTATTTACAAACATAATCGTGATAGCGCTGCGGTAGCATATGCGCTTCAACTGTGCGAGGTCCGAAGTTTGCGCCCAGCTATAGCCGTTACAATTGTGCCTTAAGGCAGGGCACCTAAAATCCACATTGCCTCTTCTCTCCCTCATGGCGATGGATTCCATCAGGAATGAGGTCTCGAGAGTGATTAAAAGTTTGTTGTGGGAACTTACCGGTATTTTGCAATCGATCTAAAAATAAATGTATATACGCTAATTTGCCCACCATCTATGCAGGTGCATACCTGTGTATATGGAAGCTATGCCCCTCAGGCCCGTCGCTGGGCATACGCAAGTACGCACGTGCGTATCATTGGTCTCAGAAAATGAAAAAAATGAAAACTCCAAAAATGCATTAACCCCCCCCCCCCCCGGGGTAGTACGGATACATAGGCGCCGTGATGTGTGGAGTGGTGAAATAATTGAGCCCATTGCAAATATGGTGCATATCGAAATTTAGTTTGTGCTATTTTACGTGCTTGTTTAATTGATAAGGGCAATAGATCATGTATATTATACATCTAGCCGTTATACGGATTGCCGAGAGAACTTTAGTCCTGCAATTATATGTTACAAAATGGATTGAAATGCAGGAAATTGCTTCCTCATTTCAAAACATCTCCGGGGGGCATGCCCTCGGACCCCCTAGCATACTCTCTCACTCGACAAACAAGCATATTTGGCCGTGCGTATCATCAAAACAGCTCCAGCGACGGCCCTGCCCCTGATGTATACCTGTGTATATGGAAGCTATGCCCCTGCTGCATACCTGTGTATATGGAAGCTACGCCCCTGATGTATACCTGTGTATATGGAAGCTACGCCCCTGATGTATACCTGCATATATGGAAGCTAGCCCCCTGATGTATACCTGTGTATATGGAAGCTACGCCCCTGATGTATACCTGCATATATGGAAGCTACGCCCCTGATGTATACCTGTGTATATGGAAGCTACGCCCCTGATGTATACCTGCGTATATGGAAGCTACGCCCCTGATGGGTACCTGTGTATATGGAAGCTATGCCCCTGATGTATACCTGCGTATATGGAAGCTACGCCCCTGATGTATACCTGTGTATATGGAAGCTACGCCCCTGATGGGTACCTGTGTATATGGAAGCTATGCCCCTGATGTATACCTGTGTATATGGAAGCTACGCCCCTGATGTATACCTGTGTATATGGAAGCTACGCCCCTGATGTATACCTGTGTATATGGAAGCTACGCCCCTGATGGGTACCTGTGTATATGGAAGCTATGCCCCTGATATACCTGTGTATATGGAAGCTATGCCCCTGATGTATACCTGTGTATATGGAAGCTATGCCCCTGATGTATACCTGTGTATATGGAAGCTACGCCCCTGATGTATACCTGTGTATATGGAAGCTACGCCCCTGATGTATACCTGTGTATATGGAAGCTACGCCCCTGATGTATACCTGTGTATATGGAAGCTAGGCCCCTGATGTATACCTGCGTATATGGAAGCTAGGCCCCTGATGTATACCTGTGTATATGGAAGCTAGGCCCCTGATGTATACCTGCGTATATGGAAGCTAGGCCCCTGATATATACATGCATATATGGAAGCTAGGCCCCTGATGTATACATGCATATATGGAAGCTAGGCCCCTGATGTATACCTGCATATATGGAAGCTAGGCCCCTGATATATACATGCATATATGGAAGCTAGGCCCCTGATGTATACATGCATATATGGAAGCTAGGCCCCTGATATATACATGCATATATGGAAGCTAGGCCCCTGATGTATACATGCATATATGGAAGCTAGGCCCCTGATGTATACATGCATATATGGAAGCTAGGCCCCTGATATATACATGCATATGTGGAAGCTAGGCCCCTGATATATACATGCATATATGGAAGCTAGGCCCCTGATATATACATGCATATATGTAAGCTAGGCCCCTTATATATACATGCATATTTGGAAGCTAGGCCCCTTATATATACATGCATATTTGGAAGCTAGGCCCTTATATATACTGCATATTTGGAAGCTAGGCCCCTGATATATACATGCATATTGGAAGCTAGGCCCCTTATATATACATGCATATTTGGAAGCTAGGCCCCTTATATATACATGCATATTTGGAAGCTAGGCCCCTTATATATACATGCATATTTGGAAGCTAGGCCCCTTATATATACATGCATATTTGGAAGCTAGGCCCCTTATATATACATGCATATTTGGAAGCTAGGCCCCTTATATATACATGCATATTTGGAAGCTAGGCCCCTTATATATACATGCATATTTGGAAGCTAGGCCCCTGATATATACATGCATATTTGGAAGCTAGGCCCCTGATATATACATGCATATTTGGAAGCTAGGCCCCTGATATATACATGCATATTTGGAAGCTAGGCCCCTGATATATACATGCATATTTGGAAGCTAGGCCCCTTATATATACATGCATATTTGGAAGCTAGGCCCCTTATATATACCTGCATATTTGGAAGCTAGGCCCCTGATATATACATGCATATATGTAAGCTAGGCCCCTGATATATACATGCATATATGGAAGCTAGGCCCCTTATATATACCTGCATATTTGGAAGCTAGGCCCCTGATGCATACTTGTGTATATGGAAGCAAAGCTATGATGCATTCTTGGAATATGTATTGGACATGCATGTTAATGTGCATGTATGAATATATTGACTTTGTATTTACATGATTTAATGAAGCTGTTACTGAGTCATGTTTTCATGAATGTGATGCTGTGTTCTTATTCTAATTGACATTCATACTCTGTATTAAAGCCCAATATTGTGTTTACTTAGAATGTGCTGCACATTGAGATATTCTAAAGAATGGTTGATTAGAATATGCTGCACACTGAGATATTCTAAGGAATGGTTGATTAGAATATGCTGCACACTGAGATATTCTAAGGAATGGATGATTAGAATATGCTGCACACTGAGATATTCTAAGGAATGGATGATTAGAATGTGCTGCACTGAGATATTCTAAGGAGTGGATGATTAGAATATGCTGCACACTGAGATATTCTAAGGAATGGATGATTAGAATATGCTGCACACTGAGATATTCTAAGGAATGGATGATTAGAATGTGCTACACACTGAGATATTCTAAGGAGTGGATGATTAGAATATGCTGCACACTGAGATATTCTAAGGAATGGATGCTTAGATTGTGCTGCACACTGAGATATTCTAAGGAATGATTGATTAGAATGGGCTGCACACAGATATTCTATGGAGTGGATGATTAGAATGTGCTGCACTGAGATATTCTAAGGAGTGGATGCTTAGAATGTGCTGCACACTGAGATATTCTATGGAGTGGATGATTAGAATGTGCTACACTGAGATATTCTAAGGAATGGTTGATTAGAATGTGCTGCACACTGAGATATTCTAAGGAGTGGATGCTTAGAATGTGCTGCACACTGAGATATTCTATGGAGTGGATGATTAGAATGTGCTACACTGAGATATTCTAAGGAATGGTTGATTAGAATATGCTGCACATTGAGATATTCTAAGGAATGGTTGATTAGAATATGCTGCACACTGAGATATTCTAAGGAATGGTTGATTAGAATATGATGCACACTGAGATATTCTAAGGAATGGATGATTAGAATGTGCTGCACACTGAGATATTATAAGGAATGGATGATTAGAATGTGCTGCACACTGAGATATTCTAAGGAATGGATGATTAGAATGTGCTGCACATTGAGGTATTCTAAGGAATGGTTGATTAAAATATGATGCACACTGAGATATTCTAAGGAATGGTTGATTAGAATATGCTACACTGAGATAATCTAAGGAGTTGATGATTAGAATGTGCTGCACACTGAGATATTCTAAGGAGTTGATGATTAGAATGTGCTACACTGAGATATTCTAAGGAGTGGATGATTAGAATGTGCTGCACACTGAGATATGCTAAGGAATGGATGATTAGAATGTGCTGCACACTAAGATATTCTAAGGAATGGATGATTAGAATGTGCTGCACACTGAGATATTCTAAGGAACAGTTGATTAGAATGTGCTGCACACTGAGATATTCTAAGGAATGGATGATTAGAATGTGCTGCACACTGAGATATTCTAAGGAATGGATGATTAGAATGTGCTGCACACTGAGATATTCTAAGGAATGGATGATTAGAATGTGCTGCACATTGAGATATTCTAAGGAATGTATGATTAGAATGTGCTGCACATTGAGATATTCTAAGGAGTGGATGATTAGAATGTGCTACACACTGAGATATTCTAAGGAATGGTTGATTAGAATATGCTGCACACTGAGCTATTCTAAGTAGTGGATGATTAGAATGTGCTGCACACTGAGATATGCTAAGGAATGGTTGATTAGAATATGCTGCACACTGAGATATTCTAAGGAATGGTTGATTAGAATATGCTGCACACTGAGATATTCTAAGGAACGGTTGATTAGAATGTGCTACACACTGAGATATTCTAAGGAATGGTTGATTAGAATATGCTGCACACTGAGATATTCTAAGGAACGGTTGATTAGAATGTGCTGCACACTGAGATATTCTAAGGAACGGTTGATTAGAATGTGCTGCACACTGAGATATTGTAAGGAATGGATGCTTAGAATGTGCTGCACCCTGAGATATTCTAAGGAGTTGATGCTTAGAATGTGCTGCACACTGAGATATTCTAAGAAGTGGATGATTAGAATGTGCTCCACACTGTGATATTCTAAGAAGTGGATGCTTAGAATGTACTGCACCCTGAGCTATTCTAAGGAGTGGATGCTTAGAATGTGCTGCACACTGAGATATTCTATGGAGTGGATGATTAGAATGTGCTACACTGAGATATTCTAAGGAATGGTTGATTAGAATATGCTGCACATTGAGATATTCTAAGGAATGGTTGATTAGAATATGCTGCACACTGAGATATTCTAAGGAATGGTTGATTAGAATATGATGCACACTGAGATATTCTAAGGAATGGATAATTAGAATGTGCTGCACTGAGATATTCTAAGGAATGGTTGATTAGAATGTGCTGCACACTGAGATATTCTAAGGAATGGTTGATTAGAATATGATGCAGACTGAGATATTCTAAGGAATGGATGATTAGAATGTGCTGCACACTGAGATATTCTAAGGAATGGATGATTAGAATGTGCTGCACACTGAGATATTCTAAGGAATGGATGACTAGAATGTGCTGCACACTGAGATATTCTAAGGAATGGATGATTAGAATGTGCTGCACATTGAGATATTCTAAGGAGTGGATGATTAGAATGTGCTGCACACTGAGATATGCTAAGGAATGGATGATTAGAATGTGCTGCACACTAAGATATTCTAAGGAATGGATGATTAGAATGTGCTGCACACTGAGATATTCTAAGGAACGGTTGATTAGAATGTGCTGCACACTGAGATATTCTAAGGAATGGATGATTAGAATGTGCTGCACACTGAGATATTCTAAGGAATGGATGATTAGAATGTGCTGCACACAGATATTCTAAGGAATGGATGATTAGAATGTGCTGCACATTGAGATATTCTAAGGAATGGATGATTAGAATGTGCTGCACATTGAGATATTCTAATGAGTGGATGATTAGAATGTGCTACACACTGAGATATTCTAAGGAATGGTTGATTAGAATATGCTGTACACTGAGATATTCTAAGTAGTGGATGATTAGAATGTGCTGCACACTGAGATATGCTAAGGAATGGTTGATTAGAATATGCTGCACACTCAGATATTCTAAGGAATGGTTGATTAGAATATGCTGCACACTGAGATATTCTAAGGAACGGTTGATTAGAATGTGCTACACACTGAGATATTCTAAGGAACGGTTGATTAGAATGTGCTGCACACTGAGATATTGTAAGGAATGGATGCTTAGAATGTGCTGCACCCTGAGATATTCTAAGGAGTTGATGCTTAGAATGTGCTGCACACTGAGATATTCTAAGGAGTGGATGCTTAGAATGTGCTGCACACTGAGATATTCTAAGGAGTGGATGCTTAGAATGTGCTGCACACTGAGATATTCTAAGAAGTGGATGCTTAGAAAGTGCTGCACACTGAGATATTCTAAGGAGTGGATGCTTATAATATGCTGCACACTGAGATATTGTAAGGAGTGGATGATTAGAATATGCTGTACACTGAGATATTCTAAGGAGTGGATGATTAGAATGTTCTGCACACTGAGATATATACCAAATTATAGTGTGGTCACTCAAGCAAGTCTATGATGAGATCTCAATTGTGTTCACAGTCACTGCATAAAGTATATCACAGTATGTCTTAATATAAGTGCGGTAAAATAATTCCAATTACCTGCAAGTTCCATTTAAAAATAAAGTCGTATTAATGAAAGCATTTCACACACCAAGATGAAAACGGTACCATTCTAATTTACAATACTATTTGTGACGAGACCGTAATAAAAAGTGTCGTCTGAGAATCTAAGAATTCTTTTAGCCCATAACCCTTTGCCTGCTGAGTAAATAAAATCACATTTGCAAACAACATAGATCCAGATAAGCTGCGGCGTAGCGCTGCATCTGATCAGGATCTATGTTGTTTGCTATTCAGCCAAGTGCTTTAGCTCCACTAACCGAATAGCAAACAGAATAGAGCCTGATCAGACGGCATGTTCTGTGCCGTCTGATCTGACAGAAGTGCCGTCTGCTCTGGCTCTATGCTGTTTGCAAAAGTGATTTTATCTGCCGCTAGTGTGGAAAGGGTTAATAACAATTATATGTTTTGTGAGATCCTCAGATATGTTAGGTAGAGACTAGCTAGAATGAGGCTTTTAAGGAATAACTTCAAAATATTGACAAAGAACACTTAAAAGTGTGGAATGTTCAGTGAAACAAAGGTCAATGGACTCTTTACAGACAATCTTTACAGACATGTCAGAAGCTGTATAAAAATGATACCAGTAATTCATAGTTTTTGTCTAACAAATTTTATTTTTCGCTGACCCAAAGTAAATCTCAAAGCGTGTGTGCTTTACGTTTATTTACTGTCGCTACCGGTTGCCCATATGAGCGACGCCTCCTGAAGAGATTTAGTCATTTTAGATTTTTGGAGGATAGTGCAATGATACAGACAGAGACCCATTCCAGAATCTCCTCTGGTTCTTTTACGTGCACGGTGTGTGTTTGTTGTTTCCTTTGCAGAACATTCTAGTGATTTTGTCATCTTATGATTATTAAATCTCAACTAATATGATTTTGATAAAATCACATTTAGCATACTGCAACATCTGGTTAGGGAACAACAGTAAAAACAAAGGATTCCAATTAAATGGACATACAGTCAAACCTGTGTTAAGCAGCCAGCCAAGAGAATCACAGAAAGTGGCTGCTTAGCACATGTGGCTGCTTAATAGAGGTCAAATGTATAATAAAACAACATATTGGGAATCTGGAAACTGGCTGCTTAACCCTTTCAACACCACATACCTCTAAATAGGCTTATAAAAAGTGTAGATCCAGATGAGCCGGCTCGTGACGAGCCGTCTCATCAGGATCTGCACTTTTTGCCAGTAATATTACTATTATAGACACAATTACCCATTTTGGTCCCCAAATGTAATTTTCTTACTAATTTATTGGTCTAAATATATCATGCACCAGTCCAGGTCAGTTACTTGGTGTTGAATGGGTTAATACCGGTTGGCTGCTTAATAGAGGTGACCACTAACACACGTTTAACTGTATATACATTTTGGGATAAATCCGACTTTATCTGTCAATGGCGGTACTAGAAAAACGAGTGATTTCTCCCAATAGGCAGTCAATGTTGATTTCGTCCAAACAGTTTATTGACAATTGGATTACAAGTTTTCTCAATTATAATACCGGTCACATGACTTGTATTTCAGTACAACAATGATTTGCTTAAGACAACTGTCAAAACAATTGTAATTAAGACCTTTCTTCATCACTTGTGTCGGTAAATCTATCCCATAATGCACATTTCATTCCAGTCCAATCAGGATTTATGACGGAAAACAAATGAGTTTGCTGTTATAGGGAATAAATATCTTGCGATCCAAATTGGGTGACACATTACATTCTGACAAGTTAAAATAAACGAACAGACCTAGTAAACAATTTAATTTCAAATTTGTGCATTAGACTCATCGCCGTCAGTCCTCCCATCCAGTCCTCCCATCCAGTCCTCCCATCCAGTCCTCCCATCCATCCTCCCATCCAGTCCTCCCATCCAGTCCTCCCATCCAGTCCTGCCATCCAGTCCTCCCATCCAGTCCTCCCATCCAGTCCTCCAATCCAGTCCTGCCATCCAGTCTGCCCATCCAGTCCTCCCATCCAGTCCTCCCATCCAGTCCTCCCATACAGTCCTCCCATCCAGTCCTCCCATCCAGTCATCCCATCCAGTCCTGCCATCCAGTCCTACCATCCAGTCCTCCCATCCAGTCCTCCCATCCAGTCCTCCCATCCAGTCCTGCCATCCAGTCCTCCCATCCAGTCCTCCCATCCAGTCCTCCCATCCAGTCCTCCCATCCAGATCACAGACAGTGTTAGTTGTAATTACTGTGGACTTATTGTCTTATCATTCAGAGCCATTTCTCATGCAATACACAGGTATCCGGCGCATACCCTGGACCTCTCCCCGGGTTACTACATCCCATCACAGACATCCGGCACATACCCTGGACCCCCCGGGTTACTACATCCCATCACAGGCATCCGGCACTTACCCTGGACCCCCCCGGCTTACTACATCCCATCACAGGCATCCGGCACATACCCTGGACCCCCCCGGGTTACTACATCCCATCATAGGCATCCGGCACTTACCCTGGACCCCCCCGGGTTACTACATCCCATCACAGGCATCCGGCACATACCCTGGACCCCCCGGGTTACTACATCCCATCACAGGCATCCGGCACTTACCCTGGACCTCCCCCCAGGTTACTACATCCCATCACAGGCATCCGGCACATTGTCTGGACATGGTTACTGCATCCCATGACCATGTTACAACCCAACATACATTGTAGCATCAATCAAATATCATTTCTAGTAAAAAAAACAAAAACACACATTTCTGAAATAGATTTTTTTCTCTCAGAAATGGGTGTTATTATCTAGAAATATTTGATCGATGCTACAATGTATTTTGGTTTGTAATATGGTCATGGGATGTAGTAACCCGGTGGGTCCAGGGTATGTGCCGGATGCCTGTAATGGGATGTAGTAACCCGGGGGGGTTCAGGGTATGCGCCGGATGCCTGTGATGGGATGTAGTAACCGGGGGGGTCCAGGGTATGTGCCGGATGCCTGTGATGGGATGTAGTAACCCGGGGGGGTCCAGGGTATGTGCCGGATGCCTGTGATGCAATATAGTCGTACAAACATCAGTTACTGGTATTATTATCACATGTGCACATCTAATTCTCGACTTTAGAGTAAATTTATATAGCAATTCCTGCCCACAACAACCACTAGGACAGCCGTCCTACAGGATTTGTTCATAAATCAAAATATATACAGTCACCTTATCATCTTAGTCCAGCCGCGGCCAGTTAAACAGTTTACCTACATTGATTAATTAACAGCTGCACCAAGTACCGGTACATACAATATAAATATATAATATTTACATGTTCATCCATGTGATATTTTGCAGCATAGGTACAATTCCATATTGGTGATATTACCGGACATAAATCTATATAGCTTGAAAGGTAGATGAATGTTTTAATGTAGATGTATTGAATCTACCTACATATTGGTGGTATTACCGGACATAAATCAATATAGCTTGAAAGGTAGATGAATGTTTTAGTGTAAATGTACTGAATCCCTACCTACATATTGGTGGTATTACCGGACATAAATCAATATAGCTTGAAAGGTAGATGAATGTTTTAATGTAGATGTATTGAATCTACCTACATATTGGTGATATTACCGGACATAAATCTATATAGCTTGAAAGGTAGATGAATGTTTTAATGTAGATGTATTGAATCTACCTACATATTGGTGGTATTACCGGACATAAATCAATATAGCTTGAAAGGTAGATGAATGTTTTAGTGTAAATGTACTGAATCCCTACCTACATATTGGTGGTATTACCGGACATAAATCTATATAGCTTGAAAGGTAGATGAATGTTTTAGTGTAAATGTACTGAATCCCTACCTACATATTGGTGGTATTACCGGACATAAATCAATATAGCTTGAAAGGTAGATGAATGTTTTAATGTAGATGTATTGAATCTACCTACATATTGGTGATATTACCGGACATAAATCTATATAGCTTGAAAGGTAGATGAATGTTTTAATGTAGATGTATTGAATCTACCTACATATTGGTGGTATTACCGGACATAAATCAATATAGCTTGAAAGGTAGATGAATGTTTTAGTGTAAATGTACTGAATCCCTACCTACATATTGGTGGTATTACTGGACATAAATCTATATAGCTTGAAAGGTAGATGAATGTTTTAGTGTAAATGTACTGAATCCCTACCTACATATTGGTGGTATTACCGGACATAATTCAATATAGCTTGAAAGGTAGATGAATGTTTTAATGTAGATGTATTGAATATACCTACATATTGGTGGTATTATCAGTCATGACTCAATATAGCTTGAAAGGTAAATGAATGTTTTAATGCAGATGTACTGAATTTACCTACATATTGGTGATATCGGGCATACCTCAATATAGCTTGACAGGGAGATGAATGTTTTAATGCAAATGTACTGAATCTACCTATATCAAACACTATTTACACCTGACTTTCCTCGATAGATTATTTAAGTAAAATGATAGTCATAAAGAAAGTGATTCTCATCTATACATGAACCAAATGCAAAGAAACCTGCCTCAAGCAGCCAGCCAGGATAATTACAGAAATTGGCTGTGGCTGATCTGGATCTATGTTGTTTGCAGCTGTGATTTTATTTACTCAGCAGGCAAAGGGTGAACACAGGTGGCTGCTTGTAATAAAACAACATAGTGGAATAATGAAAAAGTTATTAGAATGTATTAAATGCAATGTACAAACTAATATGTTTAGGGGATACCAAATTTCCCCTTAGAAATTGTCCATTAATACCCCCCCCCCCGTCCCCTCCTTCATAACTGCAAATCCTGGTGACACAAATGAATACGTCCTGCCTACATTATCACAATAGACACAAATATAACAATAAAATAGGTAATAAAAAAAATAATCACACTACCTGTTTTTCTGTTGAAGAGGATTATACGCCAGATAACATCCTCCTCACACTGCGATAATAATAAATGAGCTACGCAGCACCTTGTAATACAACAAATCACAAACACACTCTATTATATTGAAAAGCTATTTCATTACAACAATGCACTGTGATGTTTCATATTCATATTTAGAAAACAATTCTGCTATATTACTCTCTAATACAGTAGCTGATAATGAGCCAGACATTGACTGGGAAGGTGGGGGGGAGATAAAACTCTCTTGTTCTCTATGCAACATATGTTGTGAGCACATTAGCCTCGCTGCTTCATTTTTCAGGTGAGCTGCAGATTATTTTCTGCCCCTGAAGACATATTTGGAAGGTTTGAATCAATAATGTCGACTGAGCCAGACATTTGCTGCGGCTTAATTCCCTCATTATACCTGACATTCACTTAAACCATCTCTGTATGAAGTCGAGTTAGTTAGCACTTATTTCTCGTTTTCTTTATTTCTCGAGGCTTGTCTAATTTCTGTGATTTTGTCATCGGGATAGACTACATATGTAAACGGATGTCAATCACAGATGAACAACTTCCTTCTGCTCATTTCATTGGCACGATATACAGTCACACCTCTCTGTTATGACATATAGTAGTGGTAAAAAATGGTGGTCTCTCAAAAAGTATTTTGTTGTTTTAGAGATAGGTTTTTACTGGGTGGGGTTTCTTCCGAGTTAGGCACTAGCTCAAGGTTGGACTGTGCTTCAATTTTTTGTGTTTTACGCTTATTTATCGTCGCCACCGAGTTAGTCACTAGCAATAGCACCGTCGGTCGAGTCTAGGACTGACTGCCTAGCCGAAACTGATAGGCTCGATCCTGAGTTACAGCGAAATGATTTTGTTTATTTAGTTGCCAATCGGCAATACAACGGAACACACGTGCTTGTGTTTTTTACGTTTATTTATCGGCGCTACCGGTTGCCCATATGAGCGACGCCTCCTGAAGATTTTAGATTTCTGGAGGATAGTGCAATGATACAGACAGAGACCCATTCCAGAGTATCCTCTGGTTCTTTTACGTGCACGGTGGACAGCACCGACACGAGACCTCGGTTTAATGTCCCATCTGAAAGACTGTTAAATTTATTATGGTCAGACTGGTCATCGAATCTGCGATCCCTGGATTACCAGCCCAGCGTGTTACCACTGGACTACAGATCCGTCTGTAAGTGCTTCAATAGAATTGTAGGTTGATTGAAGTCGACCATAATTTACAGTCAAACCTGTGTTATCAGTCACCTCTATATAAATTATACATTAACCCTTTGCATGCTAGCGGCAGATAAAAATCACTTTTGCAAACAACATAGAGCCAGATCAGGTAGAGCAAGTCTGAAGTCAAGTCTAAAAATAGATAATCAAGATGACCGCAATGGTGGCAATTTGAATACTGGATCGAATTGATTTAGCATTTTCTTTCACCTCTAGGTACCACCATGTTTAACCCTTTCAACACCACAGACCTCTAATTGGCTTACAAAAAAGTGTAGATCCAGATGAGACGGCTCATCATGAACCGTCTCATCAGGATCTGCACTTTTTTCAAGTAATATAACTATTTTTAGAATTTTTTTTACCCATTTTGATAAATGAACTGATCCAAATGTAATTTTGTTATTAATTTATTGGTCTAAAAATATCATGGACCAGTCCATGTCAGTTACTTGGTGTTGAATGGGTTAACACCAAGTTTCACCAAAATTTGTCAATTTGTTGTACAGATGTTGGATGACTGCACTGCCAACCATTCTGAGCAGGTGTGCTAAAAATGAGGGTGTCGGTTGCTCTCTCCCAGAAATGTACCAATGCACCAAATTTCGGGTAGCATGCCCACGGAGCAAAATAGCAACAAAACTTAGTATTTTGTTTTAGTCTGTTTCATATTGTCGGTTGCCGTTATACCACGTTGTTGCAAATGTCCGAGGCTCTGAATGATGTAGGATTCACTGAGGAAATGGTAATGAGTAGGCGGATGGCTGTACATTTCATGGAATCCTGGGAGACAATTTGGTAGAGATTAGCAGATAGAAGTGTATTTGTATCTAAGGTTAGCAGTAGCAACATGGTAGCCAATCTAAATCTAACATTCATAATAAAGGCTAGAATCTCATGAAGTGGAGTTTGTGGAAGTCGTGATAGCGCAGAGGTAGCACGTTTTCTTCATGTGCGAATGATCTCGAATTCGAGCCCAGCTGTAGCTGTTACGAACGATTATACTCTTAGGCAAGGCACTTAAATTCCACATTGCCTCTTCTCTCTCCTTCATGGCGATGGATTCCATCAGAAATGAGGTCTCGAGAGTGATTAATATAAGTTGAACTATAAGAACTTGTTTCGCAATTGAACTAAAATAAATTTGTTTAAACAAAAAATCTCATGAAGTCCCAGTAATATCAATGGAGATGGTGTAGATATGCCGACAGCTTGTCCACTGATTGTTAGGTAAATGGCCGTTGTGTGTATGGGAGATAGAGTAGTTTATTAGTCTGTGTTGGAAATGAAATTCAAATCCATGTCAAAACTGACTATTTAAAACCTCCTATTACCGTGGTGATGTGATGGCTAGATGGTAGTCTTAGCGTGAAACAATTACTTTATACAAATTAGTTTATACAAATTAGTTTATATTAGTTTATACAAATTAGTTTATACAAATTAGTTTATACAAATTAGTTTATACAAATTAGTTTATACAAATTAGTTTATACAAATTTATTTTAGCTCGATTGCGAAACAAGTTATTACAATGCGAATATTCATTAAACCGGAGGGAAGAATGTAAGTACTCAATTCTGGTTCCCTCGGTGGTTCAATTGGTAGAGCATTGGACCAGTAGTCCAAGGTCCAGTCCGAGGTTGGAATAAAATAAAATCACATTTGCAAACAACATAGATCCAGATCAGGATCTATGCTGTTTTCTATTCAGACAAGTGTTTTAGCTCCACTATCCGAATAGCAAACAGCATAGAGCCTGATGTTCTGAGCCGTCTGATCTAGCTCTATGTTATTTGCAAAAGTGACATTATCAGCCGCTATCATGCAAAGGTCATTATTATTATTAGTCATTACACCTTCTACGTTGCATGAGATTTGATGATCCTCATATACAGTGGAAGTCGTGATAGCTCAGTGGTAGCTCGTTCGCTTCATGTGCGAAAGGCCCGGAGTTCGAGCCACACTGGAGCTGTTACGATTGTGCCCTTAGGCAAGGCATTTATATTCCACTTTTCCTCTTCTCTCTCCCTCGTGGCGATGGATTCCATCAGGAATGAGATCTCGAGAGTGATTAATATAAGTTATAAGAACTTGTTTCGCAATCGAGCTAAAATTAATTTGTGTAAAACTATATACAGTGAATGAAAAACTAAAATGTAACGTCAAGTTTGAGAGCATATTAATCTTATTTGTTTCAGTGAATGATCAAATTATATTTCACTGAATAAACATTTATAATAAATGCCCCTAGGACCCTGACTTCACCCTCTGGGGGCCCCTCTACTCCCTTAAAAAATTTTTTTTACAATTTTAATACCAAATTTTGTTCAGTAAGATACACTGGCTCATTATAAGGCACTTCTTATATTCAAATGTTGTATTTAATGGTCATACTGTGCATTTTAACCATATTTTGTTGAAATTTATTAAATAACACCATTTAAGCATGCGATCTCACTTTTCCCACACATATTTTGACCTAGAATGAACCCTGCATGAGTGGCGCTAATAAAGCGCTTTTTATGATTAGGAGTAAAATATTATTTGATCTTAACCCTTTCCTTCATAGAGATTTAGGTTAAATACTATTATATCTCCATACAAACGACAGCCATTTAACCCTTTCCTTCATAGAGATTTAGGTTAAAATACTATTATATCTCCATACAAACACATCCATTTAACCCTTTCCTTCATAGAGATTTAGGTTAAAATACTATTATATCTCCATACAAACGACAGCCATTTAACCCTTTCCTTCATAGAGATTTAGGTTAAAATACTATTATATCTCCATACAAACGACAGCCATTTAACCCTTTCCTTCATAGAGATTTAGGTTAAAATACTATTATATCTCCATACACACATCCATTTAGCTATCATAGAGTGAATAAGTAGTGGCCATATCTATCCCACCTCCATAGATATTACTGGGACTTCATAGAGATTCTGGCCTTTATTATGAACATTGGTTTGGCTACTACATTACAATGTATGTCATATTGGTAATGGCGTCAAGAGGTGCTTCTATGAGGTAACGGGTTAATGTATGTCATATTGGTAATGGCCTTCAAGAGGTGCTTCTATGAGGGAAAGGGTTAATGTATGTCGTATTGGTAATGGCGTCAAGAGGTGCTTTTATGAGGGAAAGGGTTAATGTATGTCGTATTGGTAATGGCATCAAGAGGTGCTTCTATGAGGGAAAGGGTTAATGTATGTCGTATTGGTAATGGCATCAAGAGGTGCTTCTATGAGGGAAAGGGTTAATGTATGTGGTATTGATAATGTCGTCAAGAGGTGCTTCTGTGAAAGGGTTAATGTATGTCGTATTGGTAATGTCGTCAAGAGGTGCTTCTGTGAAAGGGTTAATGTATGTCGTATTGGTAATGTCGTCAAGAGGTGCTTCTGTGAAAGGGTTAATGTATGTCGTATTGGTAATGTCATCAAGAGGTGCTTCTATGAGGGAAAGGGTTAATGTATGTCGTATTGATAATGTCGTCAAGAGGTGCTTCTATGAGGGAAAGGGTCAATGTATGTCGTATTGATAATGTCGTCAAGAAGTGCTTCTATGAGGGAAAGGGTTAATGTATGTCGTATTGATAATGTCGTCAAGAAGTGCTTCTATGAGGGAAAGGGTTAATGTATGTCGTATCAGCTCGAGTCCGAAAACGTTCACGTCGACAACACTTCAACATGCATCGGCTAGATACAACACGTGAAAAGCAGTGATAAATAAAATATTGTTACTCAACCAATTTCACTGATAAATCTCTATAATTCATTTGAAAACTTCAAATAATACACTTTGTCTAAGATTAATATTAATAATACACAAACATGTTATGTGAAGTATCACCCCGACAGAGCGATACATAATACTGAAGATCAATACATCTAATTACTACTAGTGTCGAATGATAATTTGATATTTGTAAACATATGGATTGAACCATATTATTTACCTGGATAGGTAAGTTTGTGCTTTCAAATTAAAGTAATAACAGTTGTAAACAAACATTCGATACACTATTGCATTATAGATAAGTCAGGTATAACCTATTAAACAATACATTACAGTACCTGTAAGTTATCGTATATTGCCTTACCTATACAGTAGTGTAATATTCCAACGGTATTATTACTTTACTTTGAAAGCTATCGTATATTGCCTTACCTATACAGTAGTGTAATATTCCAACGGTATTATTACTTTACTTTGAAAGCACAGTACCTGTAAGCTATCATATATTGCCTTACCTATACAGTAGTGTAATATTCCAACGGTATTATTACTTTACTTTGAAAGCACAGTACCTGTAAGCTATCGTATATTGCCTAACCTATACAGTAGTGTAATATTCCAACGGTATTATTACTTTACTTTGAAAGCACAGTACCTGTAAGCTATCGTATATTGCCTTACCTATACAGTAGTGTAATATTCCAACGGTATTATTACTTTACTTTGAAAGCACAGTACCTGTAAGCTATCGTATATTGCCTTACCTATACAGTAGTGTAATATTCCAACGGTATTATTACTTTACTTTGAAAGCACAATAGCTACATATACGATTAAAAGATCTAGATAACTTGACATGATAAACGACCAACCTAAATTATCTTATGTGGACTTGTCCAATATTTCCCCCCCCCCCGCCGGATTTTCTTTATCTTTCCAGGACAGTATAAATTATCAGCTGTATTATCAGGAATCATATTATCAGCTGTATTATCAGGAATCATATTATCAGCTGTATTATCAGGAATCATATTATCAGCTGTATTATCAGGAATCATATTATCAGCTGTATTATCAGGAATCATATTTTCCACTGTTGACAATATTATGGTCTGCATAAACAAGGATTTGTACTTAATAATTGATCACAGTGCATTGCCTGAAAGCATGAATTAGAGCTGTCCCATTGTTGGTTTTAAATTGATATGAGAGTTATGGTATCTGTGGGCTACAGTTGTGCAATCAATAACTATTGATTAACTCCCTTGAAATAAGTAAGTTTAGTAGCAAGCTGCACTGTTTCCCCACGCAGGTTCGATCAGATGGGACGTTAAACCGAGGTCTTGTGTCAGTGCTTTACACCGTGCACGTAAAAGAACCAGAGGAGATTCTGGAATGGGTCTCTGTCTGTATCATGCACTATCCTCCAAAATCTAAAATAACTAATCTCTTCAGGAGGCGTCGCTCATATGGGCAACCGGTAGCGACGATAAATAAACGTAAAAACACACTGTTTCCCCAGTATTGCAATGTTAGGCCCTGAATAAAGTGAAATGGTATACATATGTATATGATAGCTACTCAATGATAAGACCATGTCATATTTACTATATATATATATAGTATTTCATATTCTTCATGGCCTAACATTCTCCCTGGCCTAACATTCTTCATGGCCAAACATTCTTCATGGCCTAACTTTCTTCCTGACCTAACATTCTTCATGGTCTATCATTTATCATTGCTAACATTCTACCTGGCCAAACATTCTTCCTGGCCTAACACTATTCCTGGCCTAACATTCTCCATGACTTAACATTCTTCATGGCTGAACATTATTCATGACCTAACAATATCCCTGGCCTAACATTCTTCATTGGCTGACATTCTTCCTGGCCTAACAGTCTTAAAGGAAAGGGATTCGAATAAGTTACTACGTAGCTTTTTTCCCAATCCTAACTGTGCTGTTGCAGCTATTCTTGCTGTAATATTGTTCATGGCCTAACATTCTTTATGGCCTAACATTCTTTATGGCCTAACATATTTTGTGGTTTAATATTCTTCCTGGCTCAACATTCTCCATGGTCTAACATTCTTAGTGGTCACACATTCTTCCCAACCTAATATTTTTCCTGGCCTAACATTCTTCATGGCCTAACAGAGGAGGTGAAGGTGACTACTGAACGGACTATATAAACTAAATAACGAAACAAAAGTCCTGATATTCTGCTTACAGAAACTAGTTTATGAATGTTGTCAGAAACTAGTTCATGAAAGCTGTCAGAAACTAGTTCATGAATGTTGTCAGAAACTAGTTCATGAAAGCTGTCAGAAACTAGTTCATGAAAGCTATATCAGAAAATAGGTATGTGAGAAGCTAAATTGAAAATGTAAATAAATATTATAATGTAATTAAACTCCAGCAATTACAAGGAGCACATGTCTCAATTTCAGATAGGGACACAAATAAACTCCAGCAATTACAAGGAGCACATGTCTCAATTTCAGATAGGGACACAAATAAACTCCAGCAATTACAAGGAGCACATGTCTCAATTTCAGATAGGGACACAAATAAACTCCAGCAATTACAGGGAGCACATGTCTCAATTTCAGATAGGGACACAAATAAACTCAAGCAATTACAAGGAGCACATGTTCTCAATTTCAGATAGGGACACAAATAAACTCCAGCAATTACAAGGAGCACATGTCTCAATTTCAGATAGGGACACAAATAAACTTACACAATTTTCTCGGCATATTTTGTTATTTTATTAAACTTCAGAAAACAAAACTAAAGCATAAATTTTATACTCAACAAATCTACAACCTTCCCAATATAACAAAGTCAGATCAATACCGGTAAATATACATAAATATTTAAACGAAATAAAATGTTCTAGTATAAACAAGAAACAAACAAAATTGTCTTCAACTAGACAAATAAAAAGACAAGTTTCCAGTTTTACCACACCTGTCCATTATTGGATAGTACACTTTCCCTTATCATCGCGACTGGTTGCCCGTTTTGAGCGCCAGGCAGATTACCGAACATTTTGCACATACAGTCTACAACCGTTAAGTCGGATTCCGTCGGACCGAACAAAATACTTCCGACATTTCCGAAGTTTGACTTAACGAAATTTTATATAAACGGGGCCAGTTATATGTAAATGATAGTGTCGGAAACGGAACTTTGAGAAAATTCGACATAATCGACTTTGACATAACTGATGTAAACTGTACAATTGTTTTAATAATTAAATAGCTAATTAAATTAGTTTATACAAATTTATTTTAGCTCGATTGCGAAACAAGTTCTTAAAACTTATATTAATCACTCTCGAGACCTCATTCAACGTGGAATTTAAATGCCTTGCCTAAGGGCTCAATCGTAACGGCTCCAGCAAGGCTCGAACTCTGGACCTTTCGCACCTGAAGCGAACACGCATCCACTGCGCTATCACGACTTCCACAATTAAATTATTATCAAGGAATGAAAAATGCTACAACAAGTCATCTCAATGTGTGTAGGACACGCTACATAATGCATTATGGGACTTTAAACACTGATTGGTATGCTGTAGCAGCTGGAAGAAGTTTCATACACTATATAACAGGGGCATAGCTAGCAAATTTCAAGGCTCAACTAATATATTGAGCATCTTTGGTAGAGGGGTCTGGGCATGCTCCTCCATGAACATTTTGAATCATATAACGCCAATGGTGCACTCTGACGCTTTTAACATGGGAGAATTTATTGTCCTCTGTATATTCCATGAGGGTTCACAAGGGAGAAGTTTATTGCCCTCTGTATATTGCATGAGGGTTCACAAGGGAGAAGTTTATTGCCCTCTGTATATTGCATGAGGGTTTACAAAGGGAGAAGTTTATTGTCCTCTGTATATTCCATCAGGGTTAACAAGGGAGAAGTTTATTGCCCTCTGTATATTCCATCAGGGTTAACACGGGAGATGTTTATTGTCCTCTGTATATTCCATCAGGGTTAACACGGGAGATGTTTATTGTCCTCTGTATATTCCATCAGGGTTAATAGCTTATACAAATTTATTTTAGCTTGATTGCGAAACAAGTTCTTATAACTTATATTAATCACTCTCGAAACCTCATTCCATCAGCGTTAACAAAGGAGAAGTGTATTGTCTCAGGGGTAACAGTCCGTTCTTAGAAGCGAACAAATTCTTTATGAAAAGTAAAACAAGAAACGTGTTAATGAAAATCGTTATTCGACAATATTGTTATGCTACACATTCTGTGGCTGGGATAATGTTACTATTTTTAGATTGCAGTGACGTAGCACATAGTTGACTGCGAGATACTATTAACCCATTTCATTCTTGATACCGTTCAAACAGTATTTGCAAAGAACATAGAACCAGATCAGCCGCCACGGAACATGCCGTCTGATCAGGCTCTATGCTGTTTGCTATTCAGATGATCTTGCTAAGACACTTGGCTATGTAGCAAACAACATAGATCCTGATCAGCACGCAGCGTCACGCTGCGGCTGCTCTGGATCTATGCTGTTTGCAAAAGCCTTTAAATGTATCCAGAATGAAATGGGTTAACCCTTTCAACACCCCAAGTAAATCACATGGACTGGTCCATGATATTCATAAACCAATACATGAATCAGAAAATCACATTTGGACAAGTTCATTTATCAAAATGGTTAATTATGTCTAAAAATAGTCATATCACTGACAAAAAGTGCAGATCCTGATGAGACGGCTCGTCACGAGCCGGCTCATCTGGATCTACACTTTTTGTAAGCCTATTTAGAGGTATGTGGTGTTGAAAGGGTTAAGGAGAAGTGAGAGACAGATTAAGGATAAATAATCTGTCTCAAAGTCCACCCTACAGCTTCATATCGTGTTAACCCTTAACCTGCCAATAACGAAGTCGCTTTTGCAAACAGCATAGAGCCAGATCAGACAGAATGTACCGTCTGATCAGGATCTATGCTGTTTGCTAATCAATTGTGGAGCTAGAACACTTGGCTATTCAGCAACAACATAGATCCTGATCAGCCGCTACGCTACATGTAACAAGGGAAATGGGACCTTCCACAAACAATGGTCATTATAAAAGAGGTGACTAGTATTTAAGTATTTAAGGTGTACTCTCAGAATACAAGTAGCAATAACCCATGGTGGTTGGGGTGGTAGGATGGGGAGGTAGGTTGGGGTGCGGGGCAAACCATATAGGGTGTACTCTCAGAATACAAGTGGAAGTCATGATAGCGCAGTGGATGCCCGTTCGCATCAGGTGCGAAATGTCCGGAGTTCGAGCCCCACTGGAGCCGTTACGATTGTGCCCTTAGGCAAGGCATTTAAATTCCACGTTGCCTCTTCTCTCTCCCTCGTGGCGATGGATTCCATCAGGAATGAGGTCTCGAGAGTGATTTATATAAGTTGAAAGAACTTGTTTCGCAATCGAGCTAAAATAAATTTGTATAAACTAGTATTTAACAATGATGGGTTGGTTATCTGCGGGCAACCTATCATCAAACACTTGGACGAGTGTCCGGGAGAAAAGTCAACAGCGCAAAACCAGCTAAGCCCATTAGCATAATATAATATTATGCCAGCCACGTGATAAATGAGTATGTAGTTAGGCAGAATCGTTCTTCTACGATGTTTCGAAATAATGGTGGTAGAATCACGTCATGTGAAATGTACCAATTCTCTTTTTATCTATTCTGAATTGAATAAACTGTAAAACGGTAGATGTTATGGGTTCATAAGGGATATGAAATATGAACAAATATCTAAATTTAGACCATTTTGGGCCTTTGATTTCAGAAAAAAACTTAGAAGCACATCTTGTACACACATGCACTAAGTGATGAAGTAACAATAACCCATGGTGGTTGTGGGTGGTGTTTGGGGTGTGGGGAAAACTATATAGAGTGTACTCTCAGAATACAAGTAACAATAAACATATAAATGATTGTTGGGTAGGAGGTTGGGGTACGAGGCAAACCATATAGGGTGTACTCTCAGAATACAAGTAACAATAAACCATGGTGGTTGGGTGATAGGATGGGGTGGTAGGTTGGGGTGGTAGGATGGGGGTGGTAGGTTGGGGTGGTAGGCAAACCATATAGGGTGTACTCTCAGAATGCAAGTACCAATAAACATGGTGGTTGGGTGGTAGGATGGGGTGATAGGATGGGTGGTAGGTTGGGTGGTAGGATGGGGGTGGTAGGTTGGGGTGGTAGGATGGGGTGGTAGGTTGGGGTGGTAGGTTGGGGTGGTAGGATGGGGTGGTAGGTTGGGGTGGTAGGATGGGGTGGTAGGTTGGGGTGCAGGGCAAACCATATAGGGTGTACTCTCAGAATACAAGTAACAATAACCCATGGTGGTTGGGGTGGTAGGATGGGGTGGTAGGTTGGGGTGGTAGGTTGGGGTGGTAGGATGGGGTAATAGGATGGGGTGGTAGGTTGGGGTGGTAGGTTGAGGTGGTAGGTTGGGGTCGTAGGATGGGGTGGTAGGATGGGGTGGTAGGATGGGGTGGTAGGTTGGGGTGGTAGGATGGGGTCGTAGGATGGGGTGGTAGGATGGGGTGCGGGGCAAACAATATAGTGTGAGCTTGGGATGTAAATCTAGCTCATATTGTACTATGTATCTAGTTCATATTGTACTATGTATCTAGCTCATATTGTACTATGTATCTAGCTCATATTGTACTATGTATCTAGCTCATATTGTACTATGTATGTAGCTCATATTGTACTATGTATCTAGCTCATATTGTACTATGTATCTAGCTCATATTGTACTATGTATCTAGCTCATATTGTACTATGTATCTAGCTCATATTGTACTATGTATCTAGCTCATATTGTACTATGTATGTAGCTCATATTGTACTATGTATCTAGCTCATATTGTACTATGTATCTAGCTCATATTGTACTATGTATCTAGCTCATAATATACTATGTATATAGCTCATATTGTACTATGTATCTAGCTCATATTGTACTATGTATCTAGCTCATATTGTACTATGTATCTAGCTCATATTGTACTATGTATCTAGCTCATATTGTACTATGTATCTAGCTCATATTGTACTATGTATCTAGCTCATATTGTACTATGTATCTAGCTCATATTGTACTATGTATCTAGCTCATATTGTACTATGTATCTAGCTCATATTGTACTATGTAGCTAGCTCATATTGTACTATGTATGTAGCTCATATTGTACTATGTATCTAGCTCATATTGTACTATGTATCTAGCTCATATTGTACTATGTATGTAGCTCATATTGTACTATGTATCTAGCTCATATTGTACTATGTCCTAACAGCTCACAACTTGAAATGTACGTCAATTTCGCAATTAAATACTTGCTGCATACATGTACAACTATAAGCAACAGCTTTAAACTCTGAAGTGTTGAAAGGGTTAAAACACTCTCTTAAGATCGTCACTTTTTATGTACGTTAACAATTTATAAAACCTATATATATATTTCAAGACAATCTTAGGGTTAGCAGTAATTAAAGCCATTGATTGCTCACCATTATAGTCTGGCCATATTCTAAGCCAATGAAATTGCAGTATATGAAACCAAAGTTGAAACGCTATAATAGGCTATTAAAAAGCAGAAATAATGATAAATAGAGAGAAATATGGCCGCTGTTATGAACATGATATTAATAATGACATTTGACAACTACTGATTGGATTTGGGGTTGGGGCAGAAGTACAATCTACAGTCTGGTTCAGGGGTAATAATAATAATAAAGACTTTATTTAACAAGAGTACTCATTTAACAAAAGTTAATCTACCATGAGGCCCTCAATGGTTAACTTTTCTCCAATCTCCAAGCACCACTCAAGCTTCAGATTGGTTTAGTTGAGAGTACAGTCAAACCTGTCTTAAGCAGCCAGCCAAGGGAATCACAGAAAGTGACTGCCTAGTACAGATGGCTGCTTAGTAGAGGTAAAATATATACCAGTAATAAAACAACATATTGGGAATCTGGAAAGTGGCTGCTTAATACAGGTTGGCTGCTTAATGGAGGTGACCACAAACACAGGTTTGACTGTAAACATCAGAATCAACGATCTGAGAACAGTTTTTAACCTCATACACGGGTCAAAGTTGTAAAAGTGTGTTTGTTTATTATAGTGTCACCCCTATTTAAAGGGCCAGCCATTTCTGACTAATGAGACACCTCTTTTTATGAACATCAGTACTTCCCGAATCCTATGCTTGTATGCCAGGCTGGTAGGCAATCGGTAAACATTATTTAACTAGCTGGCGGCTCAACAATGGACCATATCAGAACGAACCCCTGAGAAGGTTCAAACCTTTGACCTCCCGCTACATAGGCGCACACCTAGGCCATGGAGACCGTATATTTGTTGTAATTGCTTCACCTCAGTGGTGTTATAAACTTGAGATGTGGTTCATGTCTAAATAATGTTATGCATTAAAAACTTCCAAGCATTGGCGTAGCTTGCTATAGGCACTGTAGTGGTGTGCCTACACATTTTCTTCAAAAAATGTAATAAAAATGTCTAGCCTGGGAACAGGCATCGATATATTTTGCCTGGTCAGTCAAATAAATAAATTTTAACACCGAGACCATTAACCCATTTGACTCTGGATACCGTTCAAACAGTATTTGCAAAGAACATAGAGCCAGATCAGCCACCACGGAACATGCCGTCTGATCAAGCTCTATGCTGTTTGCTATTCAGATGATCTTGCTAAGACACTTGGCTATGTAGCAAACAACATAGATCCTGATCAGCATGCAGCGTCACACTGCAGCTGATCTGGATCTATGTTGTTTACAAAAGCTTTTATATGTATCCAAAATGAAATGGGTTAATTGGGCCGTATTAAGTTTCTGATAATATCATTTTGCCAGAAGTTAAAAATCGACAGACTGGAACCCAGACTAGGTTAGGTGGTGAAGGTGAATGATGTGTAGCGAATCCATCAAATATGAAAATAAGTCGCCAGATCGGACAGGTGGGTTTTCTCCGGGTACTCCGGTTTCCTCCCACAGGAATTACCACATTTACACTTTCATCCGCGCCAACGAGAGTGATTAATATAAGTTCCTAGAACTTGTTCGCAATCGTTGTAAAATAAATAAACTTAAAACTTAATAGCTACCGTAATAATCATAAAATTCTAAAGTTTAAACTAAAATAAGTTGGTGTTTAACCCTTTCAACCCCAAGTAACTGACATGGACTGGTGCATGCTATTTTTAGACCAATAAATTAATAAGAAAATTACATTTGGACCAGTTCATTTATCAAAATGGGTAATTTTATCTAAAAATAGTAATAATTATTACTGGCAAAAAAGTGCAGATCCTGATGAGACGGCTCGTTACGAGCCGGCTCATCTGGATCTACACTTTTCATAAGCCTATTTAGAGGCCTGTGGGGTTGAAAGGGTTAATTACCTTTTAATTGATAAAAGAAGGATTTCATACCTGTACAAATATGTTCCCTTTTTCTCGTCAAAACATGCCTTAAAATATCTCGGAATGCGACAGACTTTCAAACCCTTCAGGAGGGGGATAACCCTGGATCCCATATCCCAATGGTTCCTACACATATATCAAAGACCAAGCTACGCCCCTGTCTATATACTATTATTTAAAGCACAAACCTGTATGTAGTCCAGTGTATATATTCCTCCAATATTCTCCTACGTTAGAGATGTCAGGCTTCCCTACATGCTATTATAAACAACTAGCTACATTGTATGGTCATGTGTCTATTCAATCTGCCGGAATATAAACAGCATTTACTTATTTACGGATGACTAATAAATTTAATACAATATTTATATATCTACTGTGGGCTGATTGGATGGTAGTAGTTTGCAAATGTAAAATAGAAATAGGTCAGGGTAATATGTACTTTCAAAAACCAACAATAGAAATTCAACTTTTCACCCCAAGTTTAAAATGGGCAATTCATTTCTCGAGCATTCTACTTAATTTATTCTATTTATTTTAGCTCGATTGTGAAACAAGTTCTTACAACTAATATTAATCACTCTCGAGACCTCATTCCTGATGGAATCCATCACCACGAGGCAGAAAGAAGAGGCAACGTGGAATTTAAATGCCTTGCCTAAAGGGCACAATCGTAATGGCTCCAGCGGGGCTCAAACTCTGTGTCTTTCTCACCTGAAGCGAATGCGCTACCACTGCGCTATCACAACTTCCAGCATTCTACTCGAGTACATTCACAATCGATTACAGTTACTGGTATTTCCGGTAGATTGCCTATCCTTTCATGGGGAAAGTTTTAAGTACTTTATTATCATTCTTGTGTTTATTTAGCTTTTGCCTGCTGAGTAAATAAATAAAATCACATTTGCAAACAACATAGATCCAGATCAGCCGTAGTGTAGCGCCACATCTGATCAGGATCTATGTTGTTTGCCATTCAGCCAAGTGTTTTAGCTCCACTATGTGAACAGCATAGTGCCCGATTCTGTCTTCATATTCTGACTTTGCTGTTTGCAAATGTGATTATAACTACCTTATATGTTTATAACTACCTTCAGTATAACCGTCTGGGAAAGTTACCGGACCAGAGCTAGAGGGTGAATTTAGGGGATAAGCTACTGACCTTAACTTGTATACCAATTATGTCCTGAACAGGACTTAAACCTGCAGTGACGAGAGGCCGGTAATCAAGCTGGTAGGTTCAGGGATGTTGTTCGATTGTAACTTGTAACATTAGTTCAATCGCCAATAAGATCTCATTTTCCAGATTGAATCAATCACGATGAATTCATCAATAATGAATGGAGATTTGGAATACACCTCCTGAGGTCCTACTTGGAATCCCCCTCCTGAGGTCCTACTAGGAATCCCCCTCCTGAGGTCATACTTGGAATCCCCCTCCTGAGGTCCTACTCAGAATCCCCCTCCTGAGGTCCTACTTGGAATCCCCCTCATGCAGTCCTACTCAGAATCCCCCTCATGCAGTCCTACTCAGAATCCCCCTCCTGAGGTCCTACTCGGAATCCCCCTCCTGAGGTCCTACTAGGAATCCCCCTCCTGTGGTCCTACTTGGAATCACCCTCCTGAGGTCCTACTAGGAATCCCCCTACCGAGGTTCCACTCAGAATCCCCCTCATGTGGTCCTACTCAGAATCCCCCTCCTGAGGTCCTACTCAGAATCCCCCTCCTGAGGTCCTACTCAGAATCCCCCTCATGCGGTTCTACTCAGAATCCCCCTCCTGAGGTCCTACTCAGAATCCCCCTCCTGAGGTCCTACTAGGAATCCCCCTCCCGAGGTTCTACTAGGAATCCCCCTCATGCGGTTCTACTAGGAATTCCCCTCCTGAGGTTCTACTAGGAATCCCCCTCCTGAGGTTCTACTAGGAATCCCCCTCCTGAGGTCCTACTCAGAATCCCCCTCCTGAGGTCCTACTAGGAATCCCCCTCCTGAGGTCCTACTCAGAATCCCCCTCCTGAGATCTTACTGTGCATGGATTTCAAATGTGATTTTAGTACAAAGCGTAAAACTGCTGTAACATAACAAAACCTGAGACAGAAAGAATCCTAGCTACTTTACTCTATCACTGAGACTTGGACAAAATCTCCCGACAGATTCTTATACCTTATATAGTCACAGGTGCTGGATTACAGGACACACAATTAATATGGTATATGACGTTGTCATATTTCCTGAAGTTTCGGCCTGCAGTAGTTTTGGAATGCTAACAACAGATAGATAGATTTCCTTATTTATAGAGGGTGACCTAATTAGTTCTGAACTAATCTTCCTTAGGGCCCTCTAAACACATATGGTATATGACGTCATGTTACCCGATTTATTGGCCTGCAGTATCTTTGGAATGCTAACAAATATGGTTTATGACGTCATATTTCCTGACATATCAAAAGCTTCTGTATTTTGCCAGTCCTGTTGTCTATTACAAATCCTTCAAAACGTGGCATCTGCACTTTCTTCTTGACCCGGCTCTACGACATCATATACCATATTGTTAGTATTCCTAAAACACTGCCAGGAGTCAGCTTCTCCTGAAATGGAGCACCTGTGGTCACAGTACGACAAAATGTTACATGGTCAGGGTTCCTACTGTCCCAATTTTTGTCTGCGCCATTTCTGTCGCCAATTGAAAAACACTTGGAGCCAACTAAGAGCCATATAGAGTTCACAGAGAAATATTTGAAGCCATGTATTTGACAATACATGTTGTGCACACAAAAAACATTTCAAAAAAATAGTTGAGCCAAATATTTTCGCCATTCATAAAATTTAGCGCCTGTTTTTGGTTTTTGTCACAATTGGCGCCATTGGCAACATACAGTAGGAACCCTGCACGGTACTTCAGATACTGTATATAGAGTTAAATTCAATTTCAATATTCATCTCAACTTTAATATACAATGTACTCATCTTGTATTCTGGATGCTTGTACCACAAATCATTGTATAAAACTGTATTAACCCTTTCCCTCATAGAAGCACCTCTTGATGCCATTACCAATACGACATACATTGACAATGTAGTAGTCAAGCCAATGTTCATAATAAAGACCAGAATCTCATGTAGTTCCAGTAATATCTATGGAGATGGGATAGATATGGTGACTACTTATCCACTGCATGATAGCTAATTGGCTGTCATTTGTATGGAGATATAATAGTATATTAACCTAAATCTCTATGGAGTCGCAGTAATATCTATGGAGGTGGGATAGATATGGTGACTACTTATCCACTGCATGATAGCTAATTGGCTGTCATTTGTATGGAGATATAATAGTATATTAATCTAAATCTCTATGAAGGAAAGGGTTAAAAGACGATATGAATGATGATATTGTATGTGTATTAAATTTTGCTTGCTATAGATATTATAAAAAATACCATGTGGGCAGTTAGAAATTTAGGTCTGCATATCTAGCCTCCAAACTTCTGAACCACGCATTTGATGTGTTTAATATTCTGACACGTCTGCGTATAAAGCTAAATTTTAAAATGCCTTCAAATAACACACGTAGCAGGCCATCATGCTAAGTACATCTTGATGCTGTTTATTACGAGCTATGAACTAATGGCATTACTCGTCTACAAGACAAGTTTTTTACCACCAGATTATGGCCATCTTATTAGTGAGTGCTTATAAAATATATAATCATTTTAAAAAAATATTTTAAAATGTGTTAAATGGTATTCATAAAAGAATTATTTCTTCAACTTGCACTGCAAACATTCAATTTATACTTGTGTCTGGTGTCCATTTTATCAACCCGTCTTATATGTGAGTACATGCCAAAACCCACAGATTTCAGGACCAAAATACGGGCGTCGTCTTATATGTGAGTACATGCCAAAACCCACAGATTTCAGGACCAAAGTAGTGGGGTCATCTTATAGGTGAGAATGGACGAAACCAAACAAGGCCCATTTGAGAACAAACGTAAAACTATTACTTTTATGAAGATAACTCTATATATAGTACATGATTGTAAGTCTATTGCACGAAAATAAACGAATAATCAATAAATAAAACAATCAATGAAACCATTACCCAGACTATTATTGTAAATATAATAGAAGAATATAATCTATAAACTTAACAACAAACTATACTGTGTACTGCGTACTGTATACTGTATTGTGTACTGCGTACTGTATACTGCATACTGCGTACTGTATACTGCATACTGTATACTGCATACTGTGTATTGTATACTGCGTACCATATACTGCATACTGTATACTGCATACTGTATACTGTATATTGTATTCTGTACTCTGTGTACTGTATACTGTGTATTGTATACTGTATACTGTGTACTGCGTACTGTATACTGCATACTGTGTACTGTATTCTGTGTACTGCATACTGTGTACTGTATACTGTGTACTGTATACTGTGTATTGTATACTGTATACTGTGTACTGTATACTGTGTACTGTATACTGTGTATTGTATACTGTGTACTGCATACTGTGTACTGTATACTGTGTACTGCGTACTGTATACTGTGTATTGTATACTGTGTACTGTATTCTGTGTACTGCATACTGTGTACTGTGTACTGTATACTGTGTATTGTATACTGTGTATTGTATACTGTATACTGTATACTATGTACTGTGTACTGTATACTGTGTATTGTATACTGTGTACTGCATACTGTGTACTGTATACTGTGTACTGTATACTGTGTATTGTATACTGTATACTGTGTACTGTATACTGTGTACTGTATACTGTATACTGTGTATTGTATACTGTATACTGTGTACTGTATACTGTGTACTGCGTACTGTATACTGTGTATTGTATACTGTATACTGTGTACTGTATTCTGTGTACTGCATACTGTGTACTGTATACTGTGTACTGTATACTGTGTATTGTATACTGTATACTGTGTACTGTGTACTGTATACTGCATACTGTGTACTGTATACTGTGTATTGTATACTGTGTATTGTATACTGTATACTGTGTATTGTATACTGTGTACTGTGTATTGTATACTGTGTATTGTATACTGTATACTGTGTATTGTATACTGTGTATTGTATACTGTATACTGTGTATTGTATACTGTGTACTGCATACTGTGTACTGTATACTGTGTATTGTATACTGTGTATTGTATACTGTATACTGTGTACTGTATACTGTGTACTGTATACTGCATACTGTGTACTGTATTCTGTGTACTGCATACTGTGTACTGCATACTGTGTACTGTATACTGCGTACTGTATACTGTGTACTGTGTATTGTATACTGTGTATTGTATACTGTGTACTGTATACTGTGTACTGTATACTGTGTATTGTATACTGTGTATTGTATACTGTGTATTGTATACTGTGTATTGTATACTGTGTATTGTATACTGTGTATTGTATACTGTGTACTGTATACTGTGTATTGTATACTGCGTACTGTATACTGTGTATTGTATACTGTGTATTGTATACTGTGTACTGTGTATTGTATACTGCGTACTGTATACTGTGTATTGTATACTGTGTATTGTATACTGCGTACTGTATACTGTGTACTGCGTACTGTATACTGTGTATTGTATACTGCGTACTGTATACTGTATTCTGTGTATTGTATACTGCATACTGTGTACTGTATACTGTGTATTGTGTACTGTATACTGTGTATTGTATACTGTATACTGTGTACTGTATACTGTGTACTGTATACTGTGTATTGTATACTGTGTACTGTATACTGTGTATTGTATACTGTCTACTGTATTCTGTGTACTGCATACTGCATTCTGTGTACTGTATTTATACTGTTATTTGCTATTCAGACATGTGATTTAGCTCCACTATCAGAATAGCAAACAGCATAGAGCCTGATCAGATGGAACATTCTACATTATGTGCCGTCTGATCTGACTCTATGCTGTTTGCAAAAGTGACTTTAGTTGTGATTGGCAGGTTAAGGGTTAATGTACTTGATTAATATAAAAGCTTATTTTGAATAGGATAGTATTTTTTTCAAAAACCGTATAAACCAGTTTTAGCAAGTTGTATTGAAATTGTTGGCATAAAAAAACCGATATACTCGCATAACAGTGCAATGTCGTCTTTCTGAACACGAGTATGACTTCAACAATTCAAGAAAATATTTATATAGGATGGTGTATTTGTGGGTAACTGCGTATATATAAACATTAACCGCGTATATATAAACATTAACTGCGTATATATAAACACTAACTGCGTATATATAAACATTAACTGCGTATATATAAACATTAACTGCGTATATATAAACATTAACTGCATATATAAACATTAACTGCGTATACATAAACATTAACTGCGTATATATATATATAAACATTAACTGCGTATATATAAACACTAACTGCGTATACATAAACTGCATATATATAAACATTAACTGCGTATATATAAACACTAACTGCGTATATATAAACACTAACTGCGTATATATAAACATTAACTGCGTATACATAAACACTAACTGCGTATATATAAACATTAACTGCGTATATATAAACACTAACTGCGTATATATAAACATTAACTGCGTATACATAAACATTAACTGCGTATATATAAACACTAACTGCGTATATATAAACATTAACTGCGTATATATAAACATTAACTGCGTATATATAAACACTAACTGCGTATATATAAACATTAACTGCGTATACATAAACATTAACTGCATATATATAAACATTAACTGCGTATATATATATAAACATTAACTGCGTATATATAAACATTAACTGCGTATATATAAACATTAACTGCGTACATATAAACATTAACTGCGTATATATAAACATTAACTGCGTATATATAAACATTAACTGCGTATATATAAACATTAACTGCATAAATATAAACATTAACTGCGTATATATAAACATTAACTGCGTATACATAAACATTAACTGCGTATATATATATATAAACATTAACTGCGTATATATAAACATTAACTGCGTATATATAAACACTAACTGTGTATATATAAACATTAACTGCGTATACATAAACATTAACTGCGTATATATAAACATTAACTGCGTATATATAAACACTAACTGCATATATATAAACATTAACTGCATATATATAAACATTAACTGCGTATATATAAACACTAACTGCGTATATATAAACATTAACTGCGTATATATAAACATTAACTGCATATATATAAACATTAACTGCGTATATATAAACACTAACTGCGTATATATAAACATTAACTGCGTATACATAAACATTAATTTTGTATATATAAACATTAACTGCGTATATATAAACATTAACTGCGTATATATAAACATTAACTGCATATATATAAACATTAACTGCATATATATAAACATTAACTGCGTATATATAAACATTAACTGCGTATATATAAACATTAACTGCATATATATAATCATTAGTAAACTATTTTTCCAAATAATAATTCGGGAATAAAATTTTAATATCTCAATTTTTCAAACCGAAAATATGATGTCGTTTATACTTTTTCCAGAACAAACTGTCAACTGATAAAGAAACTGACATGGACAATGTTTACCTTTACATTTGAACTTACCCTGTGTCCAGCACTAAATCTGTGCATCTGATCTCTGTCTGCATCCCAAGGGGGATGTTCCCCAATTCAGAGGGCAATTTTTTAATTTTTCTTTATATTAACCCATTCAACCCCAAGTAACTGACATGGACTGGTCCATGATATTTTTAGACCAATAAATTAATAACAAAATTACATTTGGATCAGTTCATTTATCAAAATGGGTAATTTTATCTAAAAATAGTAATAATTATTACTGGCAAAAAAGTGCAGATCCTGATGAGACGGCTCGTCACGAGCCGGCTCATCTGGATCTACACTTTTCATAAGCCTATTTAGAGGCCTGTGGGGTTGAAAGGGTTAAATAATGGAGGAAAAAATCACAACTTACAAGTGGGGACCTGCTGTACTGTGGTGAGAACATTTCCCATTTCAAGAAAATGTTAGACTTATCAAGGGAAGTCACTCACTTCACTTTACATGTATAGCGACAGTATAAGTAATTGTTAATTTAAACAAATCGTTGGTTAAACATCAGTACTACGTGTATATTATGCAAAGAATGAAACATCGATGCTGTAACATCAGATATTTACACAATGGATTTATTTTCACGGTTAATTTGGAGTCCTATGTTTGCTATCCCCATATTTCACAACAATAGTGTGTGCAATGTAAAACAACTTATTAATATAAACAATTTAACAATTAACCCTTTCAACACCACAGACCTCTAAATAGGCTTACAAAAAGTGTAGATCCAGATGAGCCAGCTCGTGACGAGCCGTCTCATCAGGATCTGCACTTTTTGCCAGTGATATGACTATTTTTAGACATAATTACCCATTTTGATAAATGAACTTGTCCAAATGTGATTTTCTGATTCATTTATTGGTTTATGAATATCATGGACCAGTCCATGTGAGTTACTTGGTGTTGAATGGGTTAACCCGTAACCTGCCGCATATATTGGACGGAATGTGCAAACAACATACATCCAGTTCTGTTCCGTCTGATCTGGCTCTATGCTGTTTGCAAAAGCGACTTTAGTCAATGATTGGTAGGTTACGGGTTAATGATAATCTGACAGCTAAACATTTTTTTTTGGAAAATCTCACTGAATTTTCTCCCAGCGAAAATATTTAAGTTTACAGCTTCCGTACACAACCAATCATTACCTACCATTATTACTCTATTAACAAGCCTTGCTCTTCTGATTTCCCATCCACATCTTCAATAGAACAAATCCAATTGTTTACTCTGTCTTTGCCTACACTCAAAAACAAATTTTCTAAACGGTTGCCTCGTGTTTTATAATATTTGAAGCCAACTAATAATCATACAATATAAACATTTTCATGTTGGCATTTAATTGCAGATTAATTGCAGATGATTATACAGCAATTCATTGCATACAGATCTGTAATAAAAATGTACCTAATACGGTCGTATGAATTATATGGTTATTAGTTCACTCCAAATACTGTAAAACACCAGATGACCAATTAGGAATTTTGTTGTGCGTATTCAAGCAAACTGTTTTGCCTGATACCAACAATGTAACCTTGGTAAGTTGCTGGCTATATTTGTGTCATAGGCAAGGGTTGGAAAACCTGTTTTTGGCCACGCACACAGTTAACAAAAATAACATGTAACTAACCAAACAATTTCTGTAGTATGCATTAATAGCATTTACCGTATTTATTTCCCCACTAAATGAAAATATAGTAATTTGAGCGTGCAGGCCGATATAATGTAACAGACGTTTTACGTTAATTCAAGGGACCTCGCTGGCTTTTCTATTACCTCCCTTGGCAGATAAAGTCTGATTTATCCATAAATGTATAGCGGTCCTTTCAGTTGGGATCCTTTGTTGTTCCATATTAACCGGATGTTGCGTTAAGATAAATGTGATTTTACCCAAATCATGTTAGTTAATTGATAAAAAAAATAAAGATTTTTTACCCACTGGATATACTGTAGGATATCTGTGGAGATATAGTAACATAATAATCATAATATGAGAAAGTGGAAGAGAATTGATAGCATGTTGTGCAAAGGAAACAACGATAAAAACAGAGGAAACAAATTAAGAGGACCTACATATGTTTTAGCAGTATTCAGGGGCAGTAACTTACCGATGTCTCTCATTTAAAAGAATTCCCCATTTCAGTTAGGCATGCAGTGGCTTATTGTTGCATTTTTTTGGGCAATTTTAAAACTATACTTGGTCTTTCAAAAACAATGTATTTAGAAAGGCCTAAAGTTGACAATAACAAATTTTCCATCGAATACAAATAAATTTCTTGTAAAATGGTTCTACCGCGATATACTACACAATTACAGTCTCGAAAAATACTCATCTAGTAGATTGGCTTGTATTTGTCTAGGAATACACGGAAAAAGAGGGGTTTCTCGGCATAAATGCTTTACATAGATTGCTGAATTTGTAAGTTGCTGGAAGTTTTCATTGAATTTCTTCAGCAGAATCGTCTCGTACATCTTCCAATTTCCACAACAGTTCTTGGAACACGTATTTACTTTCCCCACAGAGGCTGGACTTTCAGATTTCTTTCGTATTCTTGTAATGTTGATGGTTTGTACAGTCCCAGCTTAATACCTGTCCTTGCTCGATTTTGATTCATGTGCTTGACTGGAAATGGGTTGAATACTTTCTTTGGCAGCTGAGTTTTCTTCATCTGAGCTTCTAACCCATTGACAGATTCAGTACTCAAGTTTTTCTTGTTAATATAATACTGTTGAAATGATGCTTGACCCACATTGGAGTTGGGATTAAACGCTTCTGAAGTAGAGTCTGATTCGTCACCAGATTCTGCACACGCTACTAAACTAGAACTGTCAGATATACTTGCTGATTTACTTGTAAGTGTATTAGCACTACACATTTGTGTCATGCTTGAGCTCGACAATGTCAGTCCATCTTTCTCTTCCTGCGAAAATGTTCCATCTGACATAAAAGTCCTCATACCCATAGCTTTATTGTCTAATTGAGTAGCGATCATAGCTTTGTTTAATTCAGATTCACTAACATTACAAGTATCTTTTTCATGCCTTTCTTGAAATGGCATCTTGAGTGTATCATCGTGATCCATTACAACATTAGCACCTTCTGGAATGATCGTTTCAGTATCAACTATATTGTTACCTGTATCCCCAACAGTGGCCACTTTACCTGGAATTGCATTTGTCTTGGGCTCACTATTACCACCTGCTTCTATATCAATAGGGATTTCATCATTATTACTAACCACATTCTTGATGTCTGGATCACATTCACTTACATTGTCATCACTCTTACCATTAAAGGGATCAGTTTTGATATATGCATCGTATTCAGTTGAATTTTCATTAAAGACTGCATCCTTTAGTTTCGGTTTAAAGCCTGTTTCAAATTCAGTGTCAGAATTTGGCCCATCAGTAAACTGAGCCTCACATATTTCATTAACAAGGTTAGTTAGATCACTTATATGATTATCACAGTTTCTTGAATTGTCTGCTTCATCATTTACCAAACCTTTTGTGGCATCTAATTCTGTATTTACTACCAAATTATACATTTCAGAGCAGGCACTTCCATCCAATTTGGCCGTGTGCATATCATCAACCATTACTGGTACCCTGGCATGTTGAGGAGAACTTTCTGTAGATGAACTAGAGAACAATGGAGAACTTAGGGAGTATCCAAGTCCAGAATCATTGTGCTGCAATGTGGCATGATCACATTTATCGGAAAGTTGAGAGTCTGAAACATCAAGCTCAATTTTTTCTTTCGTGTCACCATTTTCATGTATGTCACATTTTGACAATTCCTCCGGTTCTTGCATAGATTCGGTTTCTGTTTCCTGTGCAGGCGTTGGACCACCAAGGCTGTTCTGAAAGTCATTGACCAATGCTTGTGTTGTGACTGAATTATCAGTACTTGACTGTAGTTCAGTACTTGACTGTAGTTCATTGTCAGCTTCAGTATCAGTTTTGATTTGTATATGACTTTGTTTATTACTTGAAGATATCCCATTAGTGTTCACATCTATCTTCGTTTTTTGGTTCCACTTTTGTTTACTGTCACCACTTGACTGAAAAATATACAAACTAAAACACATGAATCAAATACAATGCCTTTGCAACTGACATTTGCATCTAAACAGCTTTGAATGCACAACCAACCCATGTTAAAGACAAGCTCTGAATAAAGACCAGCATTCTGTAAAGACTACCATTTGATCTCCCATCAACAAATCATCAACTGCTATGAGAGACAACCTGGCCACAAAGACCACTTATTGATGGTCCAATGGCTGGTTGCTACAGACAGGTTTAAATGTAGTTGTGAATGACTGATCATCTATTCACAAGTACATGAATTCATATAAATACCATCATTTTTGGTATGCTGTCATTTCCGAAAGTTACCTTTTATAGGCTATAGATTATAGATAGCTATAGTAATATACTTGTTTGTTCGGGTTTTACGCCTTCATCAGCACCATTTTGAACTATATCACTGGCGGGCAGTTTACCTAACACCACCTTTCCTGGGCATGCTCCAGTGGTAAACCAGTACTTGGTGCACCAACCTCCGTAAGAAACTGCCAATTTATTCATAAAAAGAGCCACGGATTGAGCGGGTCTCGAACCCGTAACCATCAGTGATGATAGGTTACAGTGGTGTACAAGGATTTGTAATAAAATGCAATCATGAAAACCAATGTGCCAATATGATTGCCATGAATAGCTTCACTTTATATTGGGACAGATAAAGGGCCTTGTTCAAGGCCACACCACAGGGTCCGGCTCTGTTGTTAAGGTCGCTGACTTGTTTGGGTTTATTATATAATATATCTGCATCACTTTACCTGTGGAGATTTTGTTTTAGCCTGTCTCTGACGTGTGCTTAATGCTCTAGGTTCAAGCAGTGGGTAGACATTTGCGATCCTCGGCCCCTCTGCGATGTACCTGTTACGTCCTTTTATGTTTTGTTTATGGAGGAACAGATGGTTCATGGCCGTAGGCGTCTCGATCCTCGGCATCATTGGTTTAGACTTCATTGCCTGGTGCTTTGCTGTCGCTGCTGTAAGGAACAATAGAGGCTGCTAATCATATGTGAAGTATCCCTGTGCAAGTCATGATCGCGCAGTGGTACCGCGTTCAATTCAGGTGCGAAAGGCCCCCGAGTTCGAGCCCCGCTGGAGCCATTATGATTGTGCCCTTAGCCATGGTATTTAAATTCCACATTGCCTCTTCTCTCTCCCTCGTGGCGATGGATGCCATCAGGAATGAGGTCTCCAGAGTGATTAATATAAGTCGTAAGAACTTGTTTCGCAATCAAACTAAAATAAAGTTGTATAAACTAAATATCCCTCTTCAATGTGGCATGAGGTTCACTGCATAGATAATTATAGTTTAGGCAGGGTCCACTGTATAAGATAATTCTGGTTTACGGGTTGCCGGTTAAAGGATGTTCACTGTATAAGATAATTCTGGTTATGGGGCTGCCGGTTAAAGGATGCTCACTGTATAAGATAATTCTGGTTTAGGGGTTGCAGGTTAAATGAGGTTCACTGTATAATATCATTCTGGTTTACGGGTTGTCGGTTAAATGAGATTCACTGTATAAGATAATTCTGGTTTACGGGTTGCCAGTTAAATGAGGTTCACTGTATAAGATCAATCTGGTTTACGGGTTGCCGGTCAAATGAGGTTGACTGTATAAGATAATTCTGGTTTACGGGTTGCTGGTTAAATGAGGTTCACTGTATAAGATAATTCTGGTTTACGGGTTGCTGGTTAAATGAGGTTCACTGTATAAGATAATTCTGGTTTAGGGGTTGCAGGTTAAATGAGGTTGACTGTATAAGATAATTCTGGTTTACAGGTTGTCGGTTAAATGAGGTTCACTGTACAAGATAATTCTGGTTTACGGGTTGTCGGTTAAATGAGGTTCACTGTACAAGATAATTCTGGTTTAGGGGTTGCCGGTTAAATGAGGTTGACTGTATAAGATAATTCTGGTCATGGGGCTGCCGGTTAAATGAGGTTCACTGTATAAGATCATTCTGGCTTAGGGGTTGCTGGTTAAATGAGGTTGACTGTATAAGATAATTCTGGTCATGGGGCTGCCGGTTAAATGAGGTTCACTGTATAAGATAATTCTGGTTTAGGGGTTGCCGGTTAAATGAGGTTGACTGTATAAGATAATTCTGGTCATGGGGCTGCCGGTTAAATGAGATTCACTGTATAAGATAATTCTGATTTAGGGGCTGCTGGTTAAATGAGGTTCACTATAAGATAATTCTGGTTTAGGGGCTGCCGGTTAAATGAGGTTCACTGTATAAGATAATTCTTGTTTTAGGGCTGCAGGTTAAATGAGGTTCACTGTATAAGATCATTCTGGTTTATGGGGCTGCAGGTTAAATGAGGTTCACTGTATAAGATAATTCTGGTTTAGGGGCTGCTGGTTAAATGAGGTTGACTGTATAAGATAATTCTGGTTTAGGGGCTGCAGGTTAAATGAGGTTCACTGTATAAGATAATTCTGGTTTACGGGCTGCAGGTTCACTGTATAAGATATCTATGGTTTAGGGGCTGCAGGTTAAATGAGGTTCACTGTATAAGATAAATCTGGTTTAGGGGTTGCAGGTTAAATGAGGTTCACTGTATAAGATCACTCTGGTTTAGGGGCTGCAGGTTAAATGAGGTTCACTGTATAAGATCACTCTGGTTTAGGGGCTGCAGGTTAAATGAGGTTCACTGTATAAGATCATTCTGGTTTAGGGGCTGCAGCGTAAAAGAGGGTAATCGTATAACAATAATATCATGCATGGTTTGTGTTAATACTGTTGGATATTAGCACTTGTCTATTCAAATTAATATATTGTTGTTTTGTTTTCATTACATATGTATACATGTTTTGAATATGTAAAATTATTGTGTTATATTGATCAGGAAATAAAATTTGAAAAAAAATAAAAATAATAATTTCTTACAAGTAAGTATGATGAGCTATATAAGATAATTCTGGTCATGGGGCTGCCGGTTAAATGAGGTTCACTGTATAAGATAATTCTGATTTAGGGGCTGCAGGTTAAAGGAGGTTCACTGTATAAGATAATTCTGGTTTAGGGGCTGCAGGTTAAAGGAGGTTCACTGTATAAGATAATTCTGGTTTAGGGGCTGCAGGTTAAAGAAGGTTCACTGTATAAGATAATTCTGGTTTAGGGGCTGCAGGTTAAAGAAGGTTCACTGTATAAGATAATTCTGGTTTAGGGCTGCAGGTTAAAGGAGGTTCACTGTATAAGATAATTCTGGTTTAGGGGCTGCAGGTTAAAGGAGGTTCACTATATAAGATAATTCTGGTTTAGGGGATGCAGGTTAAAGGAGGTTCACTGTATAAGATATTCATTGTTTAGGGGCTGCAGGTTAAAGGAGGGTAATTACATAATAATAATTTCTTACAAGTAAGTATGATATGAGCTTGATTCTGGCGCTGTCTCAGCTTGGTGTACTGCTTCTTCAGGGCGCTGATATCTGTTGTCATTCTCTCCATATATGCTGGAATGTTAGGGACACCAGAACCATCAGCTGGGCCCATCCCATATGCTCCAGGCCCAAGGGAAGATATATCTGGCAAACTGCCAGTCCTCTGATCCCCTTCTAAGCCTGCAAACAAACAAAATGTGAAGATAAACTACTGGAACGAGCCTGTTAAACCGTCCACCCTCATTAACAGCCATCTCCCTATAACAGTACAGGGCTCATTCTAGAGGGTGACATGGGCGAAATAGTCTCCTAGGGGCCTGATGTCGCCCCTGGGGATCCAGTTTTAATGTTATTTTTTTTACAATTTCATACAAAAGATACACTAGCCATTGTAAACCACTCCTTCTATTCTAAAGTTGTATTTAATTATTTAATGGCCATAATGTGTATCTTAACCCGATTGTGTTGAAATTTATTAAATAATACAAGTTACGGACACAATCGCACGCTTTCTCACTTCTCCCATCTAGGATGAGCTCTCCAGTTATCTGTTTCATAGAGGTCACATGACCTGCATTTCATAAGGGGAGAGGCGTAACTATGTAATATTGTTCAAACTGGCCCAGCCCATTTGCTTCAATGTACATTGACAATTCTTGTCCCTCGCGAATTGTACATCATACAGAATTATACAAGTTTATCCATTTGTTTTTATTGTACATTGAATATTGTAAAATGGGAAAGGCTGTAGATATGGGAAGGGCTGTATAATGTTGTCAAAACTTGCAGCCCAACCCATTTGCTTTTTTCCCCAGATTAAATCCCAACCCATTTGCTTTTTTACCCAGATTAAATCGTATACAGCAATAATAATAAATCCTAATATATTAACGTATTTCATTGTGTGTAATTGTAATGTAATGTATGGAAAAAATGCAATAAAATGTTATTAAATAAAAAAATTGAATATTTAGAAAGCAAGAACATTTTATTAATCTAAAATTTAGATTAGTTTTGCATCAGTTTTGAAGTGACAACATTCTGGGCAAAAGTGATCCTCACATTTTGAATTCATGTCTTTTAAAGGATTATGCATCTTTTTATGCAATATTTTTTTTAATCATTCTATAAATAGTAACAATCAACACTGACGGTACCATAATGGCTGCCACTATGTGGTCTATATACTTAGTGATATTCCGCAGTGGTGTCGCATTCGCTCGAGCCGTTACGATTGTGCCCTTAGGCAAGGCAATGAGGTCTCGAGAGTGATTAATATAAGTTGTAGGAACTTGTTTCGCGATCAAGCTAAAATAAATTTGTATAAGCTATATTTCAGCATATTAATACCTCAGCATTAGTTTATACAAATTTATTTTTAGCTCGATTGCGAAACAAGTTCTTTCAACTTATATTTAATCACTCTCGAGACCTCATTCCTGATGGAATCCATCGCCACGAGGGAGAGAGAAGAGGCAACGTGGAATTTAAATGCCTTGCCTAAGGGCACAATCGTAACGGCTCCAGCGGGGCTCGAACTCCGGACCTTTCGCACCTGAAGCGAACGCGCATCCACTGCGCTATCACGGTAGATTGTTCCTGAGGGTAATACCTCAGCATTACCCTCAGGAACAATCTACCTGGTCACAGCTAAACATTAACCCATTTATAACTAGTCTCATTTTCCCAAACACTGATTTTATTTCCCATTTTTTTCTACTAACATGCACAGACCTGCCTATAACACATGCGAGAGGGGTTGGCAGTATCCAGTGATAGATAGATAAAGTGCTCTTTCAAACCTTTATGATGCTTCACACTGGCTGTAGTATTCGTTGCTATAAAGCCTGTAAAACAGGTAATGTTTTCTAGATCATCTTCTTCAAGGTCATCTTCATCGCTAGGCAACACAGCTCCCTCTGGCCACGAAGCTTTCTTCGATGCTGGGGTGAAAGGTCGTATATTGTAGGTGTATTTTTCCCGTAATTCCGTCAACTGAGGCAAGGGGAATGGTGCTATACAGTAGATACTCTGAAATAAAATAATTAATTACAATGACACAGGGTTCATTCTCGGTCCGAATTTTTGGGAGAAGTGAGAAAGCGCGTGATCGCTTCCTTAAATGGTGTTCTTTAATATACTTCTGCAAAATTGGCAATGACAGAACACGCTATATTAAATGTGTACGTGCTTGCAATCGCCTGTAACTCGACTAAATCTATTTACATTTTAATGAATCCTCTAATAACAATTATTAAGTTAGACACGCTTTATGAATTTAATATTGTGATGTTTTAAATTTTTTTTTTCCTTTTCATATACCGGTAATAATAGTTTACATCCGTTATGTCGAATTCCGTCTGACCGAACAAAATGCTTCGACATAACCGAAGTTTGACTTAAATGGAACCAGTTATATGTAAAATGATAATGTCTGAAACGGGACTTGACCAGACTTCGAGATAACTGGAGAATTCGACATAACCGACTTTGACTTTGATGCAGACTGTATATAGTGATGTTTGGGTTGGAGCATGAATAAATCACATTAATATGGTCACAAATAGGTCATGACAAGGTCATATCAAGGTCATATCTGTACAGGGCCCACTCTCTAGAGTATTATCGTACAAAGTTAGTCTGTTGTGGTGGAGAAGACAACCCATGTTTCCTGGGTACCAGTACTCCATTCTCCAACATCCGCAAGCAACAGACAATTATCTCACATATCATCATTTTATCACTTGTCTCCGATAGGAAGCGAATTCACGGCCCTGATGGTAGCGGTGAAAGGCGAGTTCTAACAATGGCGAGCTAGACCACTCGACAACAGAAGGATCATTGACTACATTTACAGTATAATCATTTTCACTGTATTTTCTTAGCGAATGACAGAAACCCTCTGGCACATGTACATCCCAGACTGATTAACCCTTTCAACACCACAGACCTCTAAATTGGCTTACAAAAAAGTGTAGATCCTGATGAGACGGCTCGTCATGAGCCGTCTCATCAGGATCTGCACTTTTTGCCAGTGATATGACTATTTTTAGACATAATTACCCATTTTGATAAATGAACTTGTCCAAATGTGATTTTCTGATTCATTTATTGGTTTATGAATATCATGGACCAGTCCATGTGAGTTACTTGGTGTTGAATGGGTTAAATTGTAAGCTAGTGAAAGATCAAGCATAGCTACATTCGGCTTGAGAAAAGCAAGATTTGTAAATGTGTGTTTTACGTTTAATTATCGTTGCTACCGGTTGCCCATATGAGTGACGACTCCTTAAGAGATTAGTCATTTTAGATTTTTGGAGGATAGTGCAATGATACAGACAGAGACCCATTCCAGAGTCTACTGTGGTTCTTTTACATGCACAGTGTATAGCACCGACACGATACCTCGGTTTAACATCCCATCTGAAAGACTTAATTTTATTACGGTCAGACGGGGGATCAAACCTGCGATCCCTGGATTACCAGTCCAGCGTTTTACAACTGGACTACAGATCCGACTGTCAATTTGTAAATTAATTATGTAAATAAGTTTTACCTTGATCATTGAATCGGCATCTAGAATATTCCCTTCTAACATTTCCTGAGTGATATCTCCCATCAACGTATAAAACTCGTCTGCCGATGACACAGTCAAGATGCGACTGCAAGAGAAACACTTGCCATCTAGCAACAATCTGAACATTCATCAGGAACTACCATAGCAACACTATACTTCTTTATTCATGTGCACGATACATATAGTTACGCACTGTGCACGTTATATAATAACGTCGTTGCCCTTTCTGCGTGACAGCTATATGACAGACAGCTAGAGACTTCATGCAATATTCACACGGTGCACTTCAACATGGATCAATAGTCATTAGAACTGGAGACTTGTTCTACTGCTGCACAATTCATAATGACAATCTCGGTGTAAAATGCTGAGCAGCACCCTTGTTCTACTGCTGCACAATTCATAATGACAATCTCGGTGTAAAATGCTGAGCAGCACCCTTGTTCTACTGCTGCACGATACATAATGACAATCTCAGTGTAAAATGCTGAGCAGCACCCTTGTTCTCCTGCTACACAACACATAATGACAATATCGGTGTAAAATGCTGAGCAGCACCCTTGTTCTACTGCTGCACAACACATAATGACAATATCGGTGTAAAATGCTGAGCAGCACCCTTGTTCTACTGCTGCACAACACATAATGACAATATCGGTGTAAAATGCTGAGCAGCACCCTTGTTCTACTGCTGCACAACTCATAATGTACAATCTCGGTGTAAAATGCTGAGCAGCACCCTTGTTCTACTGTTACACAGTTATAATGGAACAATGACCTAATTAGGCTAACTCATACAACCAGTCTATAATACAAGGAACCATGTCATAATAGAACCATGTCATAATGGAACCATGTCATAATGGAACCATGTCATAATGGAACGAACCATGTCATAATGGAACGAACCATGTCACAATAGAACCATGTCATAATGGAACCATGCCATAATGGAACCATGTCATAATGGAACGAACCATGTCATAATAGAACCATGTCATAATAGAACCATGTCATAATAGAACCATGTCATATAGAACCATGTCATAGTAGAACCATGTCATAATAGAACAATGTCATAATAGAACAATGTCATAATAGAACCATGTCATAATTGAACAATGTCATAATAGAACCATGTCATAATAGAACCATGTCATAATGGGGAACCATGTCATAATAGAACCATGTCATAATAGAACAATGTCATAATAGAACCATGTCATAATAGAACAATGTCATAGTAGAACCATGTCATAATAGAACCATGCCATATAAGACGGGTTGATAAAATGGACACCAGACACAAGTATAAATTGCATGTTTAGCCAGTGTAAGTTGAAGAAATGTTCAGGGTCAGGATGAGTTCTTATCTAAAACGTTGTTATGGTTACCATTTAAGACATTTAAAAAAATAAAATAATTATTTAAAAATATTTTTTTAGCACTGGCTTATAAGACAGGTCACTCTGGTGGTAAAAAACATGTCTTATAGGCGAGTATGGACGGTACTATAGTCAAACCTGTGTTAAGCAGCCAGCGAAGGGAACAACAGTAAAAACAAAGGATTCCAATTAAATGGACATACAGTCAAACCTGTGTTAAGCAGCCAGCGAAGGGAACAACAGTAAAAACAAAGGATTCCAATTAAATGGACATACAGTCAAACCTGTGTTAAGCAGCCAGCGAAGGGAACAACAGTAAAAACAAAGGATTCCAATTAAATGGACATACAGTCAAACCTGTGTTAAGCAGCCAGCGAAGGGAACAACAGTAAAAACAAAGGATTCCAATTAAATGGACATACAGTCAAACCTGTGTTAAGCAGCCAGCGAAGGGAACAACAGTAAAAACAAAGGATTCCAATTAAATGGACATACAGTCAAACCTGTGTTAAGCAGCCAGCGAAGGGAACAACAGTAAAAACAAAGGATTCCAATTAAATGGACATACAGTCAAACCTGTGTTAAGCAGCCAGCGAAGGGAACAACAGTAAAAACAAAGGATTCCAATTAAATGGACCTACAGTCAAACCTGTGTTAAGCAGCCAGCTAAGGGAACAACAGTAAAAACAAAGGATTCCAATTAAATGGACCTACAGTCAAACCTGTGTTAAGCAGCCAGCCAAGAGAATCACAGAAAGTGGCTGCTTAGCACATGTGGCTGCTTAATAGAGGTCAAATGCATATTAAAACAACATATTGGGAATCTGGCTGCACAATACAGGTTTGCTGCTTAATGAAGATGACCACTAACACAGGTTTGACTGTATAAGCAAGAAGAATATTTTTATAGAACAATGCATAAACAGCGCTACTGGGAATTCCAATTATTTTAACAAAGAAAACGGCAACAAGACATACCTAAAATATTTTTTTTATGTTATATTTCGGGTTTTACGCCTGCATCAGCACAATTTCGGGCTATATCGCCGGCGGGCAGTTTACCTAACAACACCTTTCCTGGGCAGGCTCCAGCGGTTAACCAGTACTTGGGTGCACCAACCTCCGTAAGAAACTGCCAACTTTTTCATATAAATGAGACATGGCCTGAGCGGGGCTCGAACCCGTGACCATCAGTGATGATAGATTACAGTGGTATACAAGTCAGCGACCTTAACCACTTGACCACGGAGGCAGACCATACCTAAAATAAATTCTTCAAAAATAATATAGCTACCCCCTACAATTCTGTACTTGTTGGTATGTGAATGTGGGAGTACAGTGAAACCTGTGTTAAGCAGCTAAGGGAATCACAGAAAGTGGCTGCTTAGCATAGATAGCTGCTTAATAGAGGGCACATGTATAATAAAACAACATATTGGGAATCTGGAAACTGGTTGCTTTTAATACATGTTGGCTGCTTAATAGAGGTGACCACTAATACAGGTTTGACTGCTTAATAGAGGTGACCACTAATACATGTTGGCTGCTTAATAGAGGTGACCACTAATACATGTTGGCTGCTTAATAGAGGTGACCACTAACACAGGTTTGACTGCTTAATAGAGGTGACCACTAACACAGGTTTGACTGCTTAATAGAGGTGACCACTAATACAGGTTTGACTGCTTAATAGAGGTGACCACTAATACATGTTGGCTGCTTAATAGAGGTGACCACTAACACAGGTTTGGCTGCTTAATAGAGGTGACCACTAACACAGGTTTGACTGCATAATAGAGGTGACCACTAACACAGGTTTGACTGCTTAATTGAGGGGACCACTAATACATGATGGCTGCTTAATAGAGGTGACCACTAACACAGGTTTGACTGCTTAATAGAGGTGACCACTAATACAGGTTTGACTGCTTAATAGAGGTGACCACTAATACATGTTGGCTGCTTAATAGAGGTGACCACTAACACAGGTTTGGCTGCTTAATAGAGGTGACCACTAACACAGGTTTGACTGCATAATAGAGGTGACCACTAACACAGGTTTGACTGCTTAATTGAGGGGACCACTAATACATGATGGCTGCTTAATAGAGGTGACCACTAACACAGGTTTGACTGCTTAATAGAGGTGACCACTAATACAGGTTTGACTGCTTAATAGAGGTGACCACTAATACATGTTGGCTGCTTAATAGAGGTGACCACTAATACAGGTTTGACTGCTTAATAGAGGTGACCACTAATACATGTTGGCTGCTTAATAGAGGTGACCACTAATACATGTTGGCTGCTTAATAGAGGTGACCACTAATACATGTTGGCTGCTTAATAGAGGTGACCACTAATACATGTTGGCTGCTTAATAGAGGTGACCACTAATACATGTTGGTTGCTTAATAGAGGTGACCACTAATACATGTTGGCTACTTAATAGAGGTGACCACTAATACATGTTGGCTACTTAATAGAGGTGACCACTAATACATGTTGGCTGCTTAATAGAGGTGACCACTAACACAGGTTTGACTGCTTAATAGAGGTGACCACTAATACATGTTGGCTGCTTAATAGAGGTGACCACTAATACAGGTTTGACTGCTTAATAGAGGGGACCACTAATACATGTTGGCTGCTTAATAGAGGTGACCACTAATACAGGTTTGACTGCTTAATAGAGGTGACCACTAATATATGTTGGCTGCTTAATAGAGGTGACCACTAACACAGGTTTGACTGCTTAATTGAGGTGACCACTAATACATGTTTGACTGTATATGTTTGGTTACAGACGGATATGTAGTCCAGTGGTAACACGCTGGACTGGTAATCCAGGGATCGCAGGTTCGATCCCCCGTCTGACCCTAATAAAATTAACAAGACTTTCAGATGGGACGTTAAACCGAGGTCTCGTGTCGGTGCTTTACACCGTGCACGTAAAAGAACCAGAGGAGACTCTAGAATGGGTCTCTCTCTGTATCATTGCACTATCCTCCAAAAATCTAAAATAACTAATCTCTTCAGGAGGCGTCGCTCATATGGGCAACCGGTAGCGACGATAAATAAACGTAAAACACCACCGAGTTTGGGTGTGAATGATGCAGGTGTGTATCAGTAAGCAGAGGCTGAGCATGGAAGAGAGAAGGTGGGGTAAAAGTGAGGTTGAGAGGCATTTTGAACTGTTTTGTTGCCGTAACCCATTCAACACCAAGTAACCGACATGGACTGGTCCATGATATTGTTAAACCAATAAATTAATAAGAAAATTACATTTGGGCCAGTTCATTTATCAAAATGGGTAATTTTGTCTAAAAAATATAGTAATATTTCCTGCAAAAAGTGCAGATCCTGATGAGATGGCTCATCTGGATCTACACTTTTTGTAAGCCTATTTAGGTCTGTAGTGTTGAAACGGTTACTGGTAATTAAATTTGATGAATATGTGTTAAATGCAATTACTATTATGAAAATCTTGAACCTGTATTCTACATGTATAATGTTAATGGAAAGAAACAAAATAACGATATTTATTACGAAAACAAAAACATACCTAGAGAGCTTTCCCCATATAACAAGAGCCGTTCTTAACAATATCTCTGAGCCGTCCAGGAGTATGGAGTCCCACACACGTAGAACCATGGACTTTGGTAGGCAGGTGGCAAACAGTGTCAGAAACCATTGCATAGTGAACACGTTTGTCAGTGGCGGCTCATAACATCCACCTGCAAGAGAGGTAGAATTTGTATGGAGGCATGACTGTTCTGATGCATGACTGTACTGAGGTATTACTGTATGGAGGTAGGACTGTACTGAGGCATGATTGTATGCAGGCATGACTGTATGGAGGTAGGACTGTACTGAGGCATGATTGTATGCAGGCATGACTGTAAGGAGGTAGGACTGTACTGAGGCATGATTGTATGCAGGCATGACTGTATGGAGGTAGGACTGTACCGAGGCATTACTGTATGGAGGTAGGACTGTACTGAGGCATGCTTGTATGCAGGCATGACTGTATGGAGGTAGGACTGTACTGAGGCATTACTGTACTGATGCATGACTGTACTGAGGCATTACTGTATGGAGGTAGGACTGTACTGAGGCATTACTGTATGGAGGTAGGACTGTACTGAGGCATGATTGTATGGAGGCATGACTGTACAGAGGCATGATTGTATGGAGGCATGATTGTATGGAGGCATGACTGTATGGAGGCATGACTGTATGGAGGTATGACTGTATGGAGGTATGACTGTATGGAGGTATGACTGTATGGAGGTATGACTGTATGGAGGTATGACTGTATGGAGGCATGACTGTATGGAGGCATGACTGTATGGAGGCATGACTGTATGGAGGCATGATTGTATGCAGGCATGACTGTATGGAGGCATGACTGTATGGAGGTATGATCGTATGGAGGCATGATTGTATGGAGGCATGACTGTATGGAGGTATGACTATGGAGGCATGACTGTATGCAGTCATGACTGTATGGAGGCATGACTGTATGGAGGCATGATTGTATGGAGGCATGACTGTATGGAGGTAGGACTGTATGCAGGCATGATTGTATGGATGCATGACTGTATGGAGGTAGGACTGTATGCAGGCATGATTGTATGGAGGCATGACTGTATGGAGGTAGGACTGTATGGAGGCATGATTGTATGGAGGCATGACTGTATGGAGGTAGGACTGTATGCAGGCATGATTGTATGGAGGCATGACTGTATGGAGGTAGGACTGTATGCAGGCATGATTTGTATGGAGGCATGACTGTATGGAGGTAGGACTGTATGCAGGCATGATTGTATGGAGGCATGACTGTATGGAGGTAGGACTGTACTGAGGCATGACTGTATGGAGGTAGGACTGTATGGAGGCATGACTGTATTGAGGCATGATTGTATGGAGGTAGGACTGTATGGAGGCATGACTGTATGGAGGCATGATTGTATGGAGGTAGGACTGTATGGAGGCATGACTGTATGGAGGTAGGACTGTATGGAGGCATGACTGTATGGAGGCATGACTGTATGGAGGCATGATTGTATGCAGGCATGATTGTATGGAGGCATGACTGTATGGAGGTAGGACTGTATGGAGGTATGACTGTACTGAGGCATGATTGTATGGAGGCATGATTGTATGGAGGTAGGACTGTACTGAGGCATGATTGTATGGAGGCATGACTGTATGGAGGTATGACTGTATGTAGGTATGACTGTATGGAGGTATGACTGTATGGAGGCATGACTGTATGGAGGCATGACTGTATGCAGGCATGACTGTATGGAGGCATGACTGTATGGAGGTAGGACTGTACTGAGGCATGATTGTATGGAGGCATGATTGTATGGAGGCATGATTGTATGGAGGCATGACTGTATGGAGGCATGACTGTATGGGGGTATGACTGTATGGAGGCATGACTGTATGCAGGCATGTCTGTATGGAGGCATGATGTATGGAGGCATGACTGTGTGGAGGTAGGACTGTATGGAGGCATGATTGTATGGAGGCATGACTGTATGGAGGTAGGACTGTATGCAGGCATGATTGTATGGAGGCATGACTGTATGGAGGTAGGACTGTACTGAGGCATGACTGTATGGAGGTAGGACTGTATGGAGGCATGACTGTATTGAGGCATGATTGTATGGAGGTAGGACTGTATGGAGGCATGACTGTATGGAGGCATGATTGTATGGAGGTAGGACTGTATGGAGGTAGGACTGTATGGAGGCATGACTGTATGGAGGCATGACTGTATGGAGGCATGACTGTATGGAGGCATGATTGTATGGAGGCATGACTGTATGGAGGTAGGACTGTATGCAGGCATGATTGTATGGAGGCATGACTGTATGGAGGCATGACTGTATGGAGGTAGGACTGTATGGAGGCATGATTGTATGGAGGCATGACTGTATGGAGGTAGGACTGTATGCAGGCATGATTGTATGGAGGCATGACTGTATGGAGGTAGGACTGTATGGAGGCATGATTGTATGGAGGCATGACTGTATGGAGGTAGGACTGTATGCAGGCATGATTGTATGGAGGCATGAATGTATGGAGGTAGGACTGTACTGAGGCATGACGGTATGGAGGTAGGACTGTATGGAGGCATGACTGTATGGAGGCATGATTGTATGGAGGTAGGACTGTATGGAGGCATGACTGTATGGAGGCATGATTGTATGGAGGTAGGACTGTATGGAGGCATGACTGTATGGAGGCATGACTGTATGGAGATAGGACTGTATGGAGGCATGACTGTATGGAGGCATGACTGTATGGAGGTAGGACTGTATGCAGGCATGATTGTATGGAGGTAGGAATGTATGGAGGTAGGACTGTACTGAGGAATGACTGCATGGAGGCATGATTGTATGGAGGTAGGACTGTACTGAGGCATGATTGTATGGAGGCATGATTGTATGGAGGCATGACTGTATGGAGGCATGACTGTATGGGGGTATGACTGTATGGAGGCATGACTGTATGCAGGCATGACTGTATGGAGGCATGATGTATGGAGGCATGACTGTGTGGAGGTAGGACTGTATGGAGGCATGATTGTATGGAGGCATGACTGTATGGAGGTAGGACTGTATGCAGGCATGATTGTATGGAGGCATGACTGTATGGAGGTAGGACTGTACTGAGGCATGACTGTATGGAGGTAGGACTGTATGGAGGCATGACTGTATTGAGGCATGATTGTATGGAGGTAGGACTGTATGGAGGCATGACTGTATGGAGGCATGATTGTATGGAGGTAGGACTGTATGGAGGTAGGACTGTATGGAGGCATGACTGTATGGAGGCATGACTGTATGGAGGCATGACTGTATGGAGGCATGATTGTATGGAGGCATGACTGTATGGAGGTAGGACTGTATGCAGGCATGATTGTATGGAGGCATGACTGTATGGAGGCATGACTGTATGGAGGTAGGACTGTATGGAGGCATGATTGTATGGAGGCATGACTGTATGGAGGTAGGACTGTATGCAGGCATGATTGTATGGAGGCATGACTGTATGGAGGTAGGACTGTATGGAGGCATGATTGTATGGAGGCATGACTGTATGGAGGTAGGACTGTATGCAGGCATGATTGTATGGAGGCATGAATGTATGGAGGTAGGACTGTACTGAGGCATGACGGTATGGAGGTAGGACTGTATGGAGGCATGACTGTATGGAGGCATGATTGTATGGAGGTAGGACTGTATGGAGGCATGACTGTATGGAGGCATGATTGTATGGAGGTAGGACTGTATGGAGGCATGACTGTATGGAGATAGGACTGTATGGAGGCATGACTGTATGGAGGCATGACTGTATGGAGGTAGGACTGTATGCAGGCATGATTGTATGGAGGTAGGAATGTATGGAGGTAGGACTGTACTGAGGAATGACTGTATGGAGGCATGATTGTATGGAGGTAGGACTGTACTGAGGCATGATTGTATGGAGGTAGGACTTATGGAGGCATGGCTGTATGGAGGTATGACTGTACTGAGGCATGACTGTATGGAGGTATGACTGTACTGAGGCATGATTGTATGGAGGTAGGACTGTATGGAGGCATGACTGTATGGAGGTAGGACTGTTCTGAGGCATTACTGTATGGAGGTATGACTGTACTGATGCATGACTGTACTGAGGCATTACTGTATGGAGGTAGGACTGTACTGAGGCATTACTGTATGGAGGTAGGACTGTACTGAGGCATGATTGTATGGAGGCATGACTGTATGGAGGCATGACTGTATGGAGGTATGACTGTATGGAGGCATGACTGTATGCAGGCATGACTGTATGGAGGCATGACTGTATGGAGGCATAACTGTATGGAGGCATGACTGTATGGAGGCATAACTGTATGGAGGCATGACTGTATGGAGGCATGATTGTATGCAGGCATGACTGTATGGAGGTAGGACTGTACTGAGGCATTACTGTATGGAGGTAGGACTGTATGGAGGTATGACTGTACTGAGGCATGATTGTATGGAGGCATGATTGTATGGAGGTAGGACTGTACTGAGGCATGATTGTATGGAGGCATGACTGTATGGAGGTATGACTGTATGTAAGTATGACTGTATGGAGGTATGACTGTATGGAGGCATGACTGTATGGAGGCATGACTGTATGAGGCATGACTGTATGGAGGCATGACTGTATGGAGGTAGGACTGTACTGAGGCATGATTGTATGGAGGCATGATTGTATGGAGGCATGATTGTATGGAGGCATGACTGTATGGAGGCATGACTGTATGGGGGTATGACTGTATGGAGGCATGACTGTATGCAGGCATGTCTGTATGGAGGCATGATGTATGGAGGCATGACTGTGTGGAGGTAGGACTGTATGGAGGCATGATTGTATGGAGGCATGACTGTATGGAGGTAGGACTGTATGCAGGCATGACTGTATGGAGGCATGACTGTATGGAGGCATGACTGTATGGAGGTAGGACTGTACTGAGGCATGATTGTATGGAGGCATGATTGTATGGAGGCATGATTGTATGGAGGCATGACTGTATGGAGGCATGACTGTATGGTATGACTGTATGGAGGCATGACTGTATGCAGGCATGACTGTATGGAGGCATGATGTATGGAGGCATGACTGTGTGGAGGTAGGACTGTATGGAGGCATGATTGTATGGAGGCATGACTGTATGGAGGTAGGACTGTATGCAGGCATGATTGTATGGAGGCATGACTGTATGGAGGTAGGACTGTACTGAGGCATGACTGTATGGAGGTAGGACTGTATGGAGGCATGACTGTATGGAGGCATGATTGTATGGAGGTAGGACTGTATGGAGGCATGACTGTATGGAGGCATGATTGTATGGAGGTAGGACTGTATGGAGGCATGACTGTATGGAGGCATGACTGTATGGAGGCATGACTGTATGGAGGCATGACTGTATGGAGGTAGGACTGTATGGAGGCATGACTGTATGGAGGCATGACTGTATGGAGGCATGACTGTATGGAGGTAGGACTGTATGGAGGCATGATTGTATGGAGGCATGACTGTATGGAGGTAGGACTGTATGCAGGCATGATTGTATGGAGGCATGACTGTATGGAGGTAGGACTGTATGGAGGCATGATTGTATGGAGGCATGACTGTATGGAGGTAGGACTGTATGCAGGCATGATTGTATGGAGGCATGAATGTATGGAGGTAGGACTGTACTGAGGCATGACTGTATGGAGGTAGGACTGTATGGAGGCATGATTGTATGGAGGTATGACTGTATGGAGGTAGGACTGTATGGAGGCATGACTGTATGGAGGCATGATTGTATGGAGGTAGGACTGTATGGAGGCATGACTGTATGGAGGCATGACTGTATGGAGATAGGACTGTATGGAGGCATGACTGTATGGAGGCATGACTGTATGGAGGTAGGACTGTATGCAGGCATGATTGTATGGAGGTAGGAATGTATGGAGGTAGGACTGTACTGAGGAATGACTGTATGGAGGCATGATTGTATGGAGGTAGGACTGTACTGAGGCATGATTGTATGGAGGCATGACTGTATGGAGGCATGACTGTATGGAGGCATGACTGTATGGGGGTATGACTGTATGGAGGCATGACTGTATGCAGGCATGACTGTATGGAGGCATGATTGTATGGAGGCATGACTGTATGGAGGTAGGACTGTATGGAGGCATGATTGTATGGAGGCATGACTGTATGGAGGTAGGACTGTATGCAGGCATGATTGTATGGAGGCATGACTGTATGGAGGTAGGACTGTACTGAGGCATGACTGTATGGAGGTAGGACTGTATGGAGGCATGACTGTATTGAGGCATGATTGTATGGAGGTAGGACTGTATGGAGGTAGGACTGTATGGAGGCATGACTGTATGGAGGTAGGACTGTATGGAGGCATGACTGTATGGAGGCATGACTGTATGGAGGCATGACTGTATGGAGGCATGACTGTATGGAGGCATGACTGTATGGAGGTAGGACTGTATGAGGCATGATTGTATGGAGGCATGACTGTATGGAGGTAGGACTGTATGCAGGCATGATTGTATGGAGGCATGACTGTATGGAGGTAGGACTGTATGGAGGCATGATTGTATGGAGGCATGACTGTATGGAGGTAGGACTGTATGCAGGCATGATTGTATGGAGGCATGACTGTATGGAGGTAGGACTGTATGCAGGCATGATTGTATGGAGGCATGACTGTATGGAGGTAGGACTGTATGGAGGCATGATTGTATGGAGGCATGACTGTATGCAGGCATGATTGTATGGAGGCATGACTGTATGGAGGTAGGACTGTACTGAGGCATGACTGTATGGAGGTAGGACTGTATGGAGGCATGACTGTATGGAGGCATGATTGTATGGAGGTATGACTGTATGGAGGATGACTATATGGAGGCATGACTGTATGGAGGTAGGACTGTATGGAGGCATGACTGTATGGAGGTAGGACTGTATGGAGGCATGACTGTATGGAGGTAGGACTGTATGGAGGCATGACTGTATGGAGGCATGACTGTATGGAGGTAGGACTGTATGCAGGCATGATTGTATGGAGATAGGAATGTATGGAGGTAGGACTGTACTGAGGAATGACTGTATGGAGGCATGACTGTATGGAGGCATGATTGTATGGAGGTATGACTGTATGGAGGTATGACTTATGGAGGCATGACTGTATGGAGGTAGGACTGTATGGAGGCATGACTGTATGGAGGTAGGACTGTATGGAGGCATGACTGTATGGAGGTAGGACTGTATGGAGGCATGACTGTATGGAGGCATGACTGTATGGAGGTAGGACTGTATGCAGGCATGATTGTATGGAGAGATGTATGGAGGAGGACTGTATGAGGATGACTGTATGGAGGCATGACTGTATGGAGGTATGACTGTATTGAGGCATGATTGTATGGAGGTAGGACTGTATGGAGGTAGGACTGTATGGAGGCATGACTGTATGGAGGTAGGACTGTATGGAGGCATGACTGTATGGAGGCATGATTGTATGGAGGCATGACTGTATGGAGGCATGACTGTATGGAGGTAGGACTGTATGGAGGCATGATTGTATGGAGGCATGACTGTATGGAGGTAGGACTGTATGCAGGCATGATTGTATGGAGGCATGACTGTATGGAGGTAGGACTGTATGGAGGCATGATTGTATGGAGGCATGACTGTATGGAGGTAGGACTGTATGCAGGCATGATTGTATGGAGGCATGAATGTATGGAGGTAGGACTGTACTGAGGCATGACGGTATGGAGGTAGGACTGTATGGAGGCATGACTGTATGGAGGCATGATTGTATGGAGGTAGGACTGTATGGAGGCATGACTGTATGGAGGCATGATTGTATGGAGGTAGGACTGTATGGAGGCATGACTGTATGGAGATATGACTGTATGGAGGCATGACTGTATGGAGGTAGGACTGTATGCAGGCATGATTGTATGGAGGTAGGAATGTATGGAGGTAGGACTGTACTGAGGAATGACTGTATGTAGGCATGATTGTATGGAGGTAGGACTGTACTGAGGCATGATTGTATGGAGGTAGGACTTATGGAGGCATGGCTGTATGGAGGTATGACTGTACTGAGGCATGACTGTATGGAGGTATGACTGTACTGAGGCATGATTGTATGGAGGTAGGACTGTATGGAGGCATGACTGTATGGAGGTAGGACTGTTCTGAGGCATTACTGTATGGAGGTATGACTGTACTGATGCATGACTGTACTGAGGCATTACTGTATGGAGGTAGGACTGTACTGAGGCATTACTGTATGGAGGTAGGACTGTACTGAGGCATGATTGTATGGAGGCATGACTGTATGGAGGCATGACTGTATGGAGGTATGACTGTATGGAGGCATGACTGTATGCAGGCATGACTGTATGGAGGCATGACTGTATGGAGGCATAACTGTATGGAGGCATGACTGTATGGAGGCATAACTGTATGGAGGCATGACTGTATGGAGGCATGATTGTATGCAGGCATGACTGTATGGAGGTAGGACTGTACTGAGGCATTACTGTATGGAGGTAGGACTGTACTGAGGCATGATTGTATGCAGGCATGACTGTATGGAGGTAGGACTGTACTGAGGCATTACTGTACTGATGCATGACTGTACTGAGGCATTACTGTATGGAGGTAGGACTGTACTGAGGCATTACTGTATGGAGGTAGGACTGTACTGAGGCATGATTGTATGGAGGTAGGACTGTACTGATGCATGACTGTACTGAGGCATTACTGTATGGAGGTAGGACTGTACTGAGGCATTACTGTATGGAGGTAGGACTGTACTGAGGCATGATTGTATGGAGGCATGACTGTATGGAGGCATGACTGTATGGAGGTATGACTGTATGGAGGCATGACTGTATGCAGGCATGACTGTATGGAGGCATGACTGTATGGAGGCATAACTGTATGGAGGCATGACTGTATGGAGGCATGATTGTATGGAGGCATGACTGTATGGAGGTAGGACTGTATGGAGGCATGATTGAATGGAGGCATGATTGTATGGAGGTAGGACTGTATGGAGGCATGATTGTATGGAGGCATGAGTGTATGGAGGTAGGACTGTATGGAGGCATGATTGTATGGAGGCATGACTGTATGGAGGTAGGACTGTACTGAGGCATGACTGTATGGAGGTAGGACTGTATGCAGGCATGATTGTATGGAGGCATGACTGTATGGAGGCATGACTGTATGGAGGTAGGACTGTATGGAGGCATGATTGTATGGAGGCATGACTGTATGGAGGTAGGACTGTATGCAGGCATGATTGTATGGAGGCATGACTGTATGGAGGTAGGACTGTATGGAGGCATGATTGTATGGAGGCATGACTGTATGGAGGTAGGACTGTATACAGGCATGATTGTATGGAGGCATGAATGTATGGAGGTAGGACTGTATGGAGGCATGACTGTATGGAGGCATGATTGTATGGAGGCATGACTGTATGGAGGCATGATTGTATGGAGGCATGACTGTATGGAGGTAGGACTGTATGGAGGCATGACTGTATGGAGGCATGACTGTATGGAGGTAGGACTGTATGCAGGCATGATTGTATGGAGGTAGGAATGTATGGAGGTAGGACTGTACTGAGGAATGACTGTATGGAGGCATGATTGTATGGAGGTAGGACTGTACTGAGGCATGATTGTATGGAGGTAGGACTTATGGAGGCATGGCTGTATGGAGGTATGACTGTACTGAGGCATGACTGTATGGAGGTATGACTGTACTGAGGCATGATTGTATGGAGGTAGGACTGTATGGAGGCATGACTGTATGGAGGTAGGACTGTTCTGAGGCATTACTGTATGGAGGTATGACTGTACTGATGCATGACTGTACTGAGGCATTACTGTATGGAGGTAGGACTGTACTGAGGCATTACTGTATGGAGGTAGGACTGTACTGAGGCATGATTGTATGGAGGCATGACTGTATGGAGGCATGACTGTATGGAGGTATGACTGTATGGAGGCATGACTGTATGCAGGCATGACTGTATGGAGGCATGACTGTATGGAGGCATAACTGTATGGAGGCATGACTGTATGGAGGCATGATTGTATGCAGGCATGACTGTATGGAGGTAGGACTGTACTGAGGCATTACTGTATGGAGGTAGGACTGTACTGAGGCATGATTGTATGCAGGCATGACTGTATGGAGGTAGGACTGTACTGAGGCATTACTGTACTGATGCATGACTGTACTGAGGCATTACTGTATGGAGGTAGGACTGTACTGAGGCATTACTGTATGGAGGTAGGACTGTACTGAGGCATGATTGTATGGAGGCATGACTGTACAGAGGCATGATTGTATGGAGGCATGATGGTATGGAGGCATGACTGTATGGAGGCATGACTGTATGGCGGTATGACTGTATGGAGGTATGACTGTATGGAGGTATGACTGTATGGAGGTATGACTGTATGGAGGTATGACTGTATGGATGCATGACTGTATGGAGGCATGACTGTATGGAGGCATGACTGTATGGAGGCATGATTGTATGCAGGCATGACTGTATGGAGGCATGACTGTATGGAGGTATGATTGTATGGAGGCATGATTGTATGGAGGCATGACTGTATGGAGGTATGACTGTATGGAGGCATGAATGTATGCAGTCATGACTGTATGGAGGCATGACTGTATGGAGGCATGATTGTATGGAGGCATGACTGTATGGAGGTAGGACTGTATGCAAGCATGATTGTATGGATGCATGACTGTATGGAGGTAGGACTGTATGCAGGCATGATTGTATGGAGGCATGACTGTATGGAGGTAGGACTGTATGGAGGCATGATTGTATGGAGGCATGACTGTATGGAGGTAGGACTGTATGCAGGCATGATTGTATGGAGGCATGACTGTATGGAGGTAGGACTGTATGCAGGCATGATTGTATGGAGGCATGACTGTATGGAGGTAGGACTGTATGGAGGCATGATTGTATGGAGGCATGACTGTATGGAGGTAGGACTGTATGGAGGCATGATTGTATGGAGGCATGACTGTATGGAGGTAGGACTGTATGCAGGCATGATTGTATGGAGGCATGACTGTATGGAGGTAGGACTGTACTGAGGCATGACTGTATGGAGGTAGGACTGTATGGAGGCATGACTGTGACTGTATTGAGGCATGATTGTATGGAGGTAGGACTGTATGGAGGCATGACTGTATGGAGGCATGATTGTATGGAGGTAGACTGTATGGAGGCATGACTGTATGGAGGTAGGACTGTATTGAGGCATGATTGTATGGAGGCATGACTGTATGGAGGCATGACTGTATGGAGGTATGATTGTATGGAGGCATGACTGTATGGAGGCATGACTGTATGGAGGTATGACTGTATGGAGGTATGACTGTATGGAGGTATGATTGTATGGAGGCATGACTGTATGGAGGCATGACTGTATGGAGGCATGACTGTATGGAGGCATGATTGTATGCAGGCATGATTGTATGGAGGCATGACTGTATGGAGGTATGACTGTATGGAGGCATGATTGTATGGAGGCATGACTGTATGGAGGTATGACTATGGAGGCATGATTGTATGGAGTCATGACTGTATGGAGGTATGACTGTATGGAGGCATGATTGTATGGAGGCATGACTGTATGGAGGTAGGACTGTATGCAGGCATGATTGTATGGAGGTAGGAATGTATGGAGGTAGGACTGTATGAGGCATGATTGTATGGAGGCATGACTGTATGGAGGTAGGACTGTATTGAGGCATGATTGTATGGAGGCATGACTGTATGGAGGTAGGACTGTATGCAGGCATGATTGTATGGAGGCATGACTGTATGGAGGTAGGACTGTATGCAGGCATGATTGTATGGAGGCATGACTGTATGGAGGTAGGACTGTATGCAGGCATGATTGTATGGAGGCATGACTGTATGGAGGTAGGACTGTATTGAGGCATGATTGTATGGAGGCATGACTGTATGGAGGTAGGACTGTATGGAGGCATGATTGTATGGAGGCATGACTGTATGGAGGCATGATTGTATGGAGGCATGACTGTATGGAGGTAGGACTGTATGGAGGCATGACTGTATGGAGGCATGATTGTATGGAGGTAGGACTGTATGGAGGCATGACTGTATGGAGGTAGGACTGTATGGAGGTAGGACTGTATGGAGGTATGACTGTACTGAGGCATGATTGTATGGAGGTAGGACTGTACTGAGGCATGATTGTATGGAGGCATGATTGTATGGAGGCATGACTGTATGGAGGTATGACTGTATGTAGGTATGACTGTATGGAGGTATGACTGTATGGAGGCATGACTGTATGGAGGCATGACTGTATGCAGGCATGACTGTATGGAGGCATGACTATATGCAGGCATGACTGTATGGAGGCATGACTGTATGGAAGTAGGACTGTACTGAGGCATGATTGTATGGAGGCATGACTGTATGGAGGCATGACTGTATGGGGGTATGACTGTATGGAGGCATGACTGTATGCAGGCATGACTGTATGGAGGAATGATGTATGGAGGCATGACTGTGTGGAGGTAGGACTGTATGGAGGCATGATTGTATGGAGGCATGACTGTATGGAGGTAGGACTGTATGCAGGCATGATTGTATGGAGGCATGACTGTATGGAGGTAGGACTGTACTGAGGCATGACTGTATGGAGGTAGGACTGTATGGAAGCATGACTGTATGGAGGCATGATTGTATGGAGGTAGGACTGTATGGAGGCATGACTGTATGGAGGTAGGACTGTATGGAGGCATGACTGTATGGAGGCATGACTGTATGGAGGTAGGACTGTATGCAGGCATGATTGTATGGAGGTAGGAATGTATGGAGGTAGGACTGTACTGAGGCATGACTGTATGGAGGCATGATTGTATGGAGGTAGGACTGTACTGAGGCATGATTGTATGGAGGTAGGACTGTATGGAGGCATGACTGTATGGAGGTATGACTGTACTGAGGCATGACTGTATGGAGGTATGACTGTACTGAGGCATGATTGTATGGAGGTAGGACTGTATGGAAGCATGCCTGTATGGAGGCATGACTGTATGGAGGTAGGCCTGTATGCAGGCATGATTGTATGGAGGCATGACTGTATGGAGGTAGGACTGTATGCAGGCATGATTGTATGGAGGCATGACTGTATGGAGGTAGGACTGTATGCAGGCATGATTGTATGGAGGCATGACTGTATGGAGGTAGGACTGTACTGAGGCATGACTGTATGGAGGCATGACTGTATTGAGGCATGACTGTATTGAGGCATGATTGTATGGAGGTAGGACTGTATGGAGGCATGACTGTATGGAGGTATGACTGTACTGAGGCATGACTGTATGGAGGTATGACTGTACTGTGGCATGATTGTATGGAGGTAGGACTGTATGAAGGCATGACTGTATGGAGGCATGACTGTATGGAGGTAGGCCTGTATGCAGGCATGACTGTATGGAGGTATGACTGTACTGAGGCATGCTTGTATCGAGGTAGGACTGTATGGAGGCATGACTGTATGGAGGCATGACTGTATGGAGGTAGGCCTGTATGCAGGCATGATTGTATGGAGGCATGACTGTATGGAGGTAGGACTGTATGCAGGCATGATTGTATGGAGGCATGACTGTATGGAGGTAGGACTGTATGCAGGCATGATTGTATGGAGGCATGACTGTATGGAGGTAGGACTGTACTGAGGCATGACTGTATGGAGGTAGGACTGTATGGAGGCATGACTGTATTGAGGCATGATTGTATGGAGGTAGGACTGTATGGAGGTAGGACTGTATGGAGGCATGACTGTATGGAGGTAGGACTGTATGGAGGCATGGCTGTATGGAGGCATGATTGTATGGAGGCATGACTGTATGGAGGCATGACTGTATGGAGGTAGGACTGTATGCAGGCATGATTGTATGGAGGCATGACTGTATGGAGGTAGGACTGTATGCAGGCATGATTGTATGGAGGCATGACTGTATGGAGGTAGGACTGTATGGAGGCATGATTGTATGGAGGCATGACTGTATGCAGGCATGATTGTATGGAGGCATGACTGTATGGAGGTATGACTGTACTGAGGCATGACTGTATGGAGGTAGGACTGTATGGAGGCATGATTGTATGGAGGCATGACTGTATGGAGGTAGGACT
>CM026398.1:54017858-54158137 GCA_014843695.1 Archivesica marissinica | reverse complement strand
GCATGACTGTATGGAGGCATGACTGTATGGAGGTAGGACTGTATGGAGGCATGATTGTATGGAGGCATGACTGTATGGAGGTAGGACTGTATGCAGGCATGATTGTATGGAGGCATGACTGTATGGAGGTAGGACTGTATGCAGGCATGATTGTATGGAGGCATGACTGTATGGAGGTAGGACTGTATGCAGGCATGATTGTATGGAGGCATGACTGTATGGAGGTAGGACTGTACTGAGGCATGACTGTATGGAGGTATGACTGTATGGAGGCATGACTGTATGGAGGCATGACTGTATGGAGGTAGGACTGTATGGAGGCATGACTGTATGGAGGCATGATTGTATGGAGGTAGGACTGTATGGAGGCATGACTGTATGGAGGTAGGACTGTATGGAGGCATGACTGTATGGAGGCATGACTGTATGGAGGTAGGACTGTATGCAGGCATGATGTATGGAGGTAGGAATGTATGGAGGTAGGACTGTACTGAGGAATGACTGTATGGAGGCATGATTGTATGGAGGTAGGACTGTACTGAGGCATGATTGTATGGAGGTAGGACTTATGGAGGCATGACTGTATGGAGGTATGACTGTACTGAGGCATGACTGTATGGAGGTATGACTGTACTGAGGCATGATTGTATGGAGGTAGGACTGTATGGAGGCATGACTGTATGGAGGTAGGACTGTACTGAGGCATGACTGTATGGAGGTATGACTGTACTGATGCATGATTGTATGGAGGCATGACTGTATGGAGGTAGGACTGTACTGAGGCATGACTGTATGGAGGTATGACTGTATGGAGGTATGACTGTATGGAGGCATGACTGTATGGAGGCATGACTGTATGGAGGTATGACTGTATGGAGGCATGACTGTATGCAGGCATGACTGTATGGAGGCATGACTGTATGGAGGCATGACTGTATGGAGGCATGACTGTATGGAGGCATGACTGTATGGAGGCATGACTGTATGGAGGCATGATTGTATGCAGGCATGACTGTATGGAGGTAGGACTGTACTGAGGCATTACTGTATGGAGGTAGGACTGTATGGAGGTATGACTGTACTGAGGCATGATTGTATGGAGGCATGACTGTATGGAGGTAGGACTGTACTGAGGCATGATTGTATGGAGGCATGACTGTATGGAGGTATGACTGTATGTAGGTATGACTGTATGGAGGTATGACTGTATGGAGGCATGACTGTATGGAGGCATGACTGTATGCAGGCATGACTGTATGGAGGCATGACTGTATGGAGGTAGGACTGTACTGAGGCATGACTGTATGGAGGCATGACTGTATGGAGGTAGGACTGTATGGAGGTATGACTGTATGGAGGTATGACTGTACTGAGGCATGACTGTATGGAGGCATGACTGTACTGAGGCATGATTGTATGGAGGTAGGACTGTATGGAGGCATGACTGTATGGAGGCATGACTGTATGGAGGTATGACTGTATGGAGGTATGACTGTATGGAGGCATGACTGTATGGAGGTATGACTGTATGCAGGCATGACTGTATGGAGGCAGACTTATGCAGGCATGACTGTATGGAGGCATGACTGTATGGAGGTAGGACTGTATGAGGCATGATTGTATGGAGGCATGACTGTATGGAGGCATGACTGTATGGAGGCATGACTGTATGGAGGCATGACTGTATGGAGGTATGACTGTATGCAGGCATGATTGTATGGAGGCATGACTGTATGGAGGTAGGACTGTATGGAGGCATGATTGTATGGAGGCATGACTGTATGGAGGTAGGACTGTATGCAGGCATGATTGTATGGAGGCATGACTGTATGGAGGTAGGACTGTAGGAGGCATGACTGTATGGAGGTAGGACTGTATGGAGGCATGACTGTATGAGGCATGACTGTATGGAGGTAGGACTGTATGGAGGCATGACTGTATGGAGGCATGATGTATGGAGGTAGGACTGTATGGAGGCATGACTGTATGGAGGCATGACTGTATGGAGGTAGGACTGTATGGAGGCATGACTGTATGGAGGTAGGACTGTATGGAGGCATGACTGTATGGAGGCATGACTGTATGGAGGCATGACTGTATGGAGGCATGACTGTATGTATGCATGATTGTATGGAGGCATGACTGTATGGAGGTAGGACTGTATGCAGGTATGATTGTATGGAGGCATGACTGTATGGAGGTAGGACTGTATGCAGGCATGATTGTATGGAGGCATGACTGTATGGAGGTAGGACTGTATGGAGGTAGGACTGTATGGAGGCATGACTGTATGGAGGTAGGACTGTATGCAGGCATGACTGTATGGAGGCATGACTGTATGGAGGTAGGACTGTATGCAGGCATGATTGTATGGAGGCATGACTGTATGGAGGTATGACTGTATGTAGGTATGACTGTATGGAGGTATGACTGTATGGAGGCATGACTGTATGGAGGCATGACTGTATGCAGGCATGACTGTATGGAGGCATGACTATATGCAGGCATGACTGTATGGAGGCATGACTGTATGGAAGTAGGACTGTACTGAGGCATGATTGTATGGAGGCATGACTGTATGGAGGCATGACTGTATGGGGGTATGACTGTATGGAGGCATGACTGTATGCAGGCATGACTGTATGGAGGAATGATGTATGGAGGCATGACTGTGTGGAGGTAGGACTGTATGGAGGCATGATTGTATGGAGGCATGACTGTATGGAGGTAGGACTGTATGCAGGCATGATTGTATGGAGGCATGACTGTATGGAGGTAGGACTGTACTGAGGCATGACTGTATGGAGGTAGGACTGTATGGAAGCATGACTGTATGGAGGCATGATTGTATGGAGGTAGGACTGTATGGAGGCATGACTGTATGGAGGTAGGACTGTATGGAGGCATGACTGTATGGAGGCATGACTGTATGGAGGTAGGACTGTATGCAGGCATGATTGTATGGAGGTAGGAATGTATGGAGGTAGGACTGTACTGAGGCATGACTGTATGGAGGCATGATTGTATGGAGGTAGGACTGTACTGAGGCATGATTGTATGGAGGTAGGACTGTATGGAGGCATGACTGTATGGAGGTATGACTGTACTGAGGCATGACTGTATGGAGGTATGACTGTACTGAGGCATGATTGTATGGAGGTAGGACTGTATGGAAGCATGATGTATGGAGGCATGACTGTATGGAGGTAGGCTGTATGCAGGCATGATTGTATGGAGGCATGACTGTATGGAGGTAGGACTGTATGCAGGCATGATTGTATGGAGGCATGACTGTATGGAGGTAGGACTGTATGCAGGCATGATTGTATGGAGGCATGACTGTATGGAGGTAGGACTGTACTGAGGCATGACTGTATGGAGGCATGACTGTATTGAGGCATGACTGTATTGAGGCATGATTGTATGGAGGTAGGACTGTATGGAGGCATGACTGTATGGAGGTATGACTGTACTGAGGCATGACTGTATGGAGGTATGACTGTACTGAGGCATGACTGTATGGAGGTAGGACTGTATGAAGGCATGACTGTATGGAGGCATGACTGTATGGAGGTAGGACTGTATGCAGGCATGACTGTATGGAGGCATGACTGTACTGAGGCATGACTGTATGGAGGTAGGACTGTATGGAGGCATGACTGTATGGAGGCATGACTGTATGGAGGTAGGACTGTATGCAGGCATGATTGTATGGAGGCATGACTGTATGGAGGTAGGACTGTATGCAGGCATGATTGTATGGAGGCATGACTGTATGGAGGTAGGACTGTATGCAGGCATGATTGTATGGAGGCATGACTGTATGGAGGTAGGACTGTACTGAGGCATGACTGTATGGAGGTAGGACTGTATGGAGGCATGACTGTATTGAGGCATGATTGTATGGAGGTAGGACTGTATGGAGGCATGACTGTATGGAGGCATGACTGTATGGAGGTAGGACTGTATGGAGGCATGACTGTATGGAGGCATGATTGTATGGAGGCATGACTGTATGGAGGCATGACTGTATGGAGGTATGACTGTATGGAGGCATGATTGTATGGAGGCATAGTATGGAGGAGACTGTATGGAGGTAGGACTGTATGCAGGCATGATTGTATGGAGGCATGACTGTATGGAGGTAGGACTGTATGGAGGCATGATTGTATGGAGGCATGACTGTATGGAGGTAGGACTGTATGCAGGCATGATTGTATGGAGGCATGACTGTATGGAGGTAGGACTGTATGCAGGCATGATTGTATGGAGGCATGACTGTATGGAGGTAGGACTGTATGGAGGCATGATTGTATGGAGGCATGACTGTATGCAGGCATGATTGTATGGAGGCATGACTGTATGGAGGTAGGACTGTACTGAGGCATGACTGTATGGAGGTAGGACTGTATGGAGGCATGACTGTATGGAGGCATGATTGTATGGAGGTAGGACTGTATGGAGGCATGACTGTATGGAGGCATGATTGTATGGAGGTAGGACTGTATGGAGGTAGGACTGTATGGAGGCATGACTGTATGGAGGCATGACTGTATGGAGGTAGGATTGTATGCAGGCATGATTGTATGGAGATAGGAATGTATGGAGGTAGGACTGTACTGAGGAATGACTGTATGGAGGCATGATTGTATGGAGGTAGGACTGTACTGAGGCATGATTGTATGGAGGTAGGACTGTATGGAGGTAGGACTGTATGCAGGCATGATTGTATGGAGGCATGACTGTATGGAGGTAGGACTGTATGCAGGCATGATTGTATGGAGGCATGACTGTATGGAGGTAGGACTGTATGCATGCATGATTGTATGGAGGCATGACTGTATGGAGGTATGACTGTACTGAGGCATGACTGTATGGAGGTATGACTGTACTGAGGCATGATTGTATGGAGGTAGGACTGTATGGAGGCATGACTGTATGGAGGCATGACTGTATGGAGGTAGGCCTGTATGCAGGCATGATTGTATGGAGGCATGACTGTATGGAGGTAGGACTGTATGCAGGCATGATTGTATGGAAGCATGACTGTATGGAGGTAGGACTGTATGTAGGCATGATTGTATGGAGGCATGACTGTATGGAGGTAGGACTGTACTGAGGCATGACTGTATGGAGGTAGGACTGTATGGAGGCATGACTGTATGGAGGTAGGACTGTATGGAGGCATGACTGTATTGAGGCATGATTGTATGGAGGTAGGACTGTATGGAGGCATGACTGTATGGAGGTATGACTGTACTGAGGCATGACTGTATGGAGGTATGACTGTACTGTGGCATGATTGTATGGAGGTAGGACTGTATGGAGGCATGACTGTATGGAGGCATGACTGTATGGAGGTAGGCCTGTATGCAGGCATGACTGTTTGGAGGTATGACTGTACTGAGGCATGATTGTATCGAGGTAGGACTGTATGGAGGCATGACTGTATGGAGGCATGGCTGTATGGAGGTAGGCCTGTATGCAGGCATGATTGTATGGAGGCATGACTGTATGGAGGTAGGACTGTATGCAGGCATGATTGTATGGAGGCATGACTGTATGGAGGTAGGACTGTATGCAGGCATGATTGTATGGAGGCATGACTGTATGGAGGTAGGACTGTACTGAGGCATGACTGTATGGAGGTAGGACTGTATGGAGGCATGACTGTATTGAGGCATGATTGTATGGAGGTAGGACTGTATGGAGGTAGGACTGTATGGAGGCATGACTGTATGGAGGTAGGACTGCATGGAGGCATGACTGTATGGAGGCATGACTGTATGGAGGCATGACTGTATGGAGGCATGACTGTATGGAGGCATGATTGTATGGAGGCATGACTGTATGGAGGTAGGACTGTATGCAGGCATGATTGTATGGAGGCATGACTGTATGGAGGTAGGACTGTATGCAGGCATGATTGTATGGAGGCAGGACTGTATGGAGGTAGGACTGTATGGAGGCATGATTGTATGGAGGCATGACTGTATGGAGGTAGGACTGTATGCAGGCATGATTGTATGGAGGCATGACTGTATGGAGGTAGGACTGTATGCAGGCATGATTGTATGGAGGCATGACTGTATGGAGGTAGGACTGTATGGAGGCATGATTGTATGGAGGCATGACTGTATGCAGGCATGATTGTATGGAGGCATGACTGTATGGAGGTAGGACTGTACTGAGGCATGACTGTATGGAGGTAGGACTGTATGGAGGCATGACTGTATGGAGGCATGATTGTATGGAGGTATGACTGTATGGAGGTATGACTATATGGAGGCATGACTGTATGGAGGTAGGACTGTATGGAGGCATGACTGTATGGAGGTAGGACTGTATGGAGGCATGACTGTATGGAGGTAGGACTGTATGGAGGCATGACTGTATGGAGGCATGACTGTATGGAGGTAGGACTGTATGCAGGCATGATTGTATGGAGATAGGAATGTATGGAGGTAGGACTGTACTGAGGAATGACTGTATGGAGGCATGACTGTATGGAGGCATGATTGTATGGAGGTATGACTGTATGGAGGTATGACTATATGGAGGCATGACTGTATGGAGGTAGGACTGTATGGAGGCATGACTGTATGGAGGTAGGACTGTATGGAGGCATGACTGTATGGAGGTAGGACTGTATGGAGGCATGACTGTATGGAGGCATGACTGTATGGAGGTAGGACTGTATGCAGGCATGATTGTATGGAGATAGGAATGTATGGAGGCATGACTGTATGGAGGTATGACTGTACTGAGGCATGACTGTATGGAGGTATGACTGTACTGTGGCATGATTGTATGGAGGTAGGACTGTATGAAGGCATGACTGTATGGAGGCATGACTGTATGGAGGTAGGCCTGTATGCAGGCATGACTGTATGGAGGTATGACTGTACTGAGGCATGCTTGTATCGAGGTAGGACTGTATGGAGGCATGACTGTATGGAGGCATGACTGTATGGAGGTAGGCCTGTATGCAGGCATGATTGTATGGAGGCATGACTGTATGGAGGTAGGACTGTATGCAGGCATGATTGTATGGAGGCATGACTGTATGGAGGTAGGACTGTATGCAGGCATGATTGTATGCAGGCATGACTGTATGGAGGTAGGACTGTACTGAGGCATGACTGTATGGAGGTAGGACTGTATGGAGGCATGACTGTATTGAGGCATGATTGTATGGAGGTAGGACTGTATGGAGGTAGGACTGTATGGAGGCATGACTGTATGGAGGTAGGACTGTATGGAGGCATGGCTGTATGGAGGCATGATTGTATGGAGGCATGACTGTATGGAGGCATGACTGTATGGAGGTAGGACTGTATGCAGGCATGATTGTATGGAGGCATGACTGTATGGAGGTAGGACTGTATGCAGGCATGATTGTATGGAGGCATGACTGTATGGAGGTAGGACTGTATGGAGGCATGATTGTATGGAGGCATGACTGTATGAGGTAGGACTGTTTGCAGGCATGATTGTATGGAGGCATGACTGTATGGAGGTAGGACTGTATGCAGGTATGATTGTATGGAGGCATGACTGTATGGAGGTAGGACTGTATGGAGGCATGATTGTATGGAGGCATGACTGTATGCAGGCATGATTGTATGGAGGCATGACTGTATGGAGGTAGGACTGTACTGAGGCATGACTGTATGGAGGTAGGACTGTATGGAGGCATGACTGTATGGAGGCATGATTGTATGGAGGTAGGACTGTATGGAGGCATGACTGTATGGAGGCATGATTGTATGGAGGTAGGACTGTATGGAGGTAGGACTGTATGGAGGCATGACTGTATGGAGGCATGACTGTATGGAGGTAGGATTGTATGCAGGCATGATTGTATGGAGATAGGAATGTATGGAGGTAGGACTGTACTGAGGAATGACTGTATGGAGGCATGATTGTATGGAGGTAGGACTGTACTGAGGCATGATTGTATGGAGGTAGGACTGTATGGAGGTAGGACTGTATGCAGGCATGATTGTATGGAGGCATGACTGTATGGAGGTAGGACTGTATGCAGGCATGATTGTATGGAGGCATGACTGTATGGAGGTAGGACTGTATGCATGCATGATTGTATGGAGGCATGACTGTATGGAGGTATGACTGTACTGAGGCATGACTGTATGGAGGTATGACTGTACTGAGGCATGATTGTATGGAGGTAGGACTGTATGGAGGCATGACTGTATGGAGGCATGACTGTATGGAGGTAGGCTGTATGCAGGCATGATTGTATGGAGGCATGACTGTATGGAGGTAGGACTGTATGCAGGCATGATTGTATGGAGGCATGACTGTATGGAGGTAGGACTGTATGGAGGCATGATTGTATGGAGGCATGACTGTATGCAGGCATGATTGTATGGAGGCATGACTGTATGGAGGTAGGACTGTACTGAGGCATGACTGTATGGAGGTAGGACTGTATGGAGGCATGACTGTATGGAGGCATGATTGTATGGAGGTAGGACTGTATGGAGGCATGACTGTATGGAGGCATGATTGTATGGAGGTAGGACTGTATGGAGGTAGGACTGTATGGAGGCATGACTGTATGGAGGCATGACTGTATGGAGGTAGGATTGTATGCAGGCATGATTGTATGGAGATAGGAATGTATGGAGGTAGGACTGTACTGAGGAATGACTGTATGGAGGCATGATTGTATGGAGGTAGGACTGTACTGAGGCATGATTGTATGGAGGTAGGACTGTATGGAGGTAGGACTGTATGCAGGCATGATTGTATGGAGGCATGACTGTATGGAGGTAGGACTGTATGCAGGCATGATTGTATGGAGGCATGACTGTATGGAGGTAGGACTGTATGCATGCATGATTGTATGGAGGCATGACTGTATGGAGGTATGACTGTACTGAGGCATGACTGTATGGAGGTATGACTGTACTGAGGCATGATTGTATGGAGGTAGGACTGTATGGAGGCATGACTGTATGGAGGCATGACTGTATGGAGGTAGGCCTGTATGCAGGCATGATTGTATGGAGGCATGACTGTATGGAGGTAGGACTGTATGCAGGCATGATTGTATGGAAGCATGACTGTATGGAGGTAGGACTGTATGTAGGCATGATTGTATGGAGGCATGACTGTATGGAGGTAGGACTGTACTGAGGCATGACTGTATGGAGGTAGGACTGTATGGAGGCATGACTGTATGGAGGTAGGACTGTATGGAGGCATGACTGTATTGAGGCATGATTGTATGGAGGTAGGACTGTATGGAGGCATGACTGTATGGAGGTATGACTGTACTGAGGCATGACTGTATGGAGGTATGACTGTACTGTGGCATGATTGTATGGAGGTAGGACTGTATGGAGGCATGACTGTATGGAGGCATGACTGTATGGAGGTAGGCCTGTATGCAGGCATGACTGTTTGGAGGTATGACTGTACTGAGGCATGATTGTATCGAGGTAGGACTGTATGGAGGCATGACTGTATGGAGGCATGGCTGTATGGAGGTAGGCCTGTATGCAGGCATGATTGTATGGAGGCATGACTGTATGGAGGTAGGACTGTATGCAGGCATGATTGTATGGAGGCATGACTGTATGGAGGTAGGACTGTATGCAGGCATGATTGTATGGAGGCATGACTGTATGGAGGTAGGACTGTACTGAGGCATGACTGTATGGAGGTAGGACTGTATGGAGGCATGACTGTATTGAGGCATGATTGTATGGAGGTAGGACTGTATGGAGGTAGGACTGTATGGAGGCATGACTGTATGGAGGTAGGACTGCATGGAGGCATGACTGTATGGAGGCATGACTGTATGGAGGCATGACTGTATGGAGGCATGATTGTATGGAGGCATGACTGTATGGAGGTAGGACTGTATGCAGGCATGATTGTATGGAGGCATGACTGTATGGAGGTAGGACTGTATGCAGGCATGATTGTATGGAGGCAGGACTGTATGGAGGTAGGACTGTATGGAGGCATGATTGTATGGAGGCATGACTGTATGGAGGTAGGACTGTATGCAGGCATGATTGTATGGAGGCATGACTGTATGGAGGTAGGACTGTATGCAGGCATGATTGTATGGAGGCATGACTGTATGGAGGTAGGACTGTATGGAGGCATGATTGTATGGAGGCATGACTGTATGCAGGCATGATTGTATGGAGGCATGACTGTATGGAGGTAGGACTGTACTGAGGCATGACTGTATGGAGGTAGGACTGTATGGAGGCATGATTGTATGGAGGCATGACTGTATGGAGGTAGGACTGTATGCAGGCATGATTGTATGGAGGCATGACTGTATGGAGGTAGGACTGTATGCAGGCATGATTGTATGGAGGCATGACTGTATGGAGGTAGGACTGTATGGAGGCATGATTGTATGGAGGCATGACTGTATGCAGGCATGATTGTATGGAGGCATGACTGTATGGAGGTAGGACTGTACTGAGGCATGACTGTATGGAGGTAGGACTGTATGGAGGCATGACTGTATGGAGGCATGATTGTATGGAGGTATGACTGTATGACTATATGGAGGCATGACTGTATGGAGGTAGGACTGTATGGAGGCATGACTGTATGGAGGTAGGACTGTATGGAGGCATGACTGTATGGAGGTAGGACTGTATGGAGGCATGACTGTATGGAGGCATGACTGTATGGAGGTAGGACTGTATGCAGGCATGATTGTATGGAGATAGGAATGTATGGAGGTAGGACTGTACTGAGGAATGACTGTATGGAGGCATGACTGTATGGAGGCATGATTGTATGGAGGTATGACTGTATGGAGGTATGACTATATGGAGGCATGACTGTATGGAGGTAGGACTGTATGGAGGCATGACTGTATGGAGGTAGGACTGTATGGAGGCATGACTGTATGGAGGTAGGACTGTATGGAGGCATGACTGTATGGAGGCATGACTGTATGGAGGTAGGACTGTATGCAGGCATGATTGTATGGAGATAGGAATGTATGGAGGTAGGACTGTACTGAGGAATGACTGTATGGAGGCATGATTGTATGGAGGTAGGACTGTACTGAGGCATGATTGTATGGAGGTAGGACTGTATGGAGGTAGGACTGTATGCAGGCATGATTGTATGGAGGCATGACTGTATGGAGGTAGGACTGTATGCAGGCATGATTGTATGGAGGCATGACTGTATGGAGGTAGGACTGTATGCATGCATGATTGTATGGAGGCATGACTGTATGGAGGTAGGACTGTATGGAGGCATGATTGTATGGAGGCATGACTGTATGGAGGTATGACTGTATGCAGGCATGATTGTATGGAGGCATGACTGTATGGAGGTAGGACTGTATGCAGGCATGATTGTATGGAGGTAGGAATGTATGGAGGTAGGACTGTACTGAGGCATGACTGTATGGAGGCATGATTGTATGGAGGTAGGACTGTACTGAGGCATGATTGTATGGAGGTATGACTGTACTGAGGCATGACTGTATGGAGGTATGACTGTACTGAGGCATGACTGTATGGAGGTATGACTGTACTGAGGCATGATTGTATGGAGGTAGGACTGTATGGAGGCATGACTGTATGGAGGCATGACTGTATGGAGGTAGGCCTGTATGCAGGCATGATTGTATGGAGGCATGACTGTATGGAGGTAGGACTGTATGCAGGCATGATTGTATGGAGGCATGACTGTATGGAGGTAGGACTGTATGTAGGCATGATTGTATGGAGGCATGACTGTATGGAGGTAGGACTGTACTGAGGCATGACTGTATGGAGGTAGGACTGTATGGAGGCATGACTGTATTGAGGCATGATTGTATGGAGGTAGGACTGTATGGAGGCATGACTGTATGGAGGTATGACTGTACTGAGGCATGACTGTATGGAGGTATGACTGTACTGTGGCATGATTGTATGGAGGTAGGACTGTATGGAGGCATGACTGTATGGAGGTAGGCCTGTATGCAGGCATGACTGTATGGAGGTATGACTGTACTGAGGCATGATTGTATCGAGGTAGGACTGTATGGAGGCATGACTGTATGGAGGCATGACTGTATGGAGGTAGGCCTGTATGCAGGCATGATTGTATGGAGGCATGACTGTATGGAGGTAGGACTGTATGCAGGCATGATTGTATGGAGGCATGACTGTATGGAGGTAGGACTGTATGGAGGCATGACTGTATTGAGGCATGATTGTATGGAGGTAGGACTGTATGGAGGTAGGACTGTATGGAGGCATGACTGTATGGAGGTAGGACTGCATGGAGGCATGACTGTATGGAGGCATGACTGTATGGAGGCATGACTGTATGGAGGCATGACTGTATGGAGGCATGATTGTATGGAGGCATGACTGTATGGAGGTAGGACTGTATGCAGGCATGATTGTATGGAGGCATGACTGTATGGAGGTAGGACTGTATGCAGGCATGATTGTATGGAGGCATGACTGTATGGAGGTAGGACTGTATGGAGGCATGATTGTATGGAGGCATGACTGTATGGAGGTAGGACTGTATGCAGGCATGATTGTATGGAGGCATGACTGTATGGAGGTAGGACTGTATGCAGGCATGATTGTATGGAGGCATGACTGTATGGAGGTAGGACTGTATGGAGGCATGATTGTATGGAGGCATGACTGTATGCAGGCATGATTGTATGGAGGCATGACTGTATGGAGGTAGGACTGTACTGAGGCATGACTGTATGGAGGTAGGACTGTATGGAGGCATGACTGTATGGAGGCATGATTGTATGGAGGTAGGACTGTATGGAGGCATGACTGTATGGAGGCATGATTGTATGGAGGTAGGACTGTATGGAGGCATGACTGTATGGAGGTAGGACTGTATGGAGGCATGACTGTATGGAGGCATGACTGTATGGAGGTAGGACTGTATGCAGGCATGATTGTATGGAGATAGGAATGTATGGAGGTAGGACTGTACTGAGGAATGACTGTATGGAGGCATGATTGTATGGAGGTAGGACTGTACTGAGGCATGATTGTATGGAGGTAGGACTGTATGGAGGTAGGACTGTATGCAGGCATGATTGTATGGAGGCATGACTGTATGGAGGTAGGACTGTATGCAGGCATGATTGTATGGAGGCATGACTGTATGGAGGTAGGACTGTATGCATGCATGATTGTATGGAGGCATGACTGTATGGAGGTAGGACTGTATGGAGGCATGATTGTATGGAGGCATGACTGTATGGAGGTATGACTGTATGCAGGCATAATTGTATGGAGGCATGACTGTATGGAGGTAGGACTGTATGCAGGCATGATTGTATGGAGGTAGGAATGTATGGAGGTAGGACTGTATGGAGGCATGATTGTATGGAGGTATGACTGTATGAAGGTAGGACTGTATGCAGGTATGATTGTATGGAGGCATGACTGTATGGAGGTAGGACTGTATGCAGGCATGACTGTATGGAGGTAGGCCTGTATGCAGGCATGATTGTATGGAGGCATGACTGTATGGAGGTAGGACTGTATGCAGGCATGATTGTATGGAGGCATGACTGTATGGAGGTAGGACTGTATGTAGGCATGATTGTATGGATGCATGACTGTATGGAGGTAGGACTGTACTGAGGCATGACTGTATGGAGGTAGGACTGTATGGAGGCATGACTGTATTGAGGCATGATTGTATGGAGGTAGGACTGTATGGAGGCATGACTGTATGGAGGTATGACTGTACTGAGGCATGACTGTATGGAGGTATGACTGTACTGTGGCATGATTGTATGGAGGTAGGACTGTATGGAGGCATGACTGTATGGAGGCATGACTGTATGGAGGTAGGCCTGTATGCAGGCATGATTGTATGGAGGCATGACTGTATGGAGGTAGGAGTGTATGCATGCATGATTGTATGGAGGCATGACTGTATGGAGGTAGGACTGTATGGAGGCATGATTGTATGGAGGCATGACTGTATGGAGGTATGACTGTATGCAGGCATAATTGTATGGAGGCATGACTGTATGGAGGTAGGACTGTATGCAGGCATGATTGTATGGAGGTAGGAATGTATGGAGGTAGGACTGTATGGAGGCATGATTGTATGGAGGTATGACTGTATGAAGGTAGGACTGTATGCAGGTATGATTGTATGGAGGCATGACTGTATGGAGGTAGGACTGTATGCAGGCATGATTGTATGGAGGCATGACTGTATGGAGGTAGGACTGTACTGAGGCATGACTGTATGGAGGTAGGACTGTATGGAGGCATGACTGTATTGAGGCATGATTGTATGGAGGTAGGACTGTATGGAGGCATGACTGTATGGAGGTAGGACTGTATGGAGGCATGACTGTATGGAGGTAGGACTGTATGGAGGCATGACTGTATGGAGGCATGACTGTATGGAGGCATGACTGTATGGAGGCATGACTGTATGTATGCATGATTGTATGGAGGCATGCCTGTATGGAGGTAGGACTGTATGCAGGTATGATTGTATGGAGGCATGACTGTATGGAGGTAGGACTGTATGCAGGCATGATTGTATGGAGGCATGACTGTATGGAGGTAGGACTGTATGGAGGTAGGACTGTATGGAGGCATGACTGTATGGAGGTAGGACTGTATGCAGGCATGACTGTATGGAGGCATGACTGTATGGAGGTAGGACTGTATGCAGGCATGATTGTATGGAGGCATGACTGTATGGAGGTAGGACTGTATGGAGGCATGATTGTATGGAGGCATGACTGTATGCAGGCATGATTGTATGGAGGCATGACTGTATGGAGGTAGGACTGTACTGAGGCATGACAGTATGGAGGTAGGACTGTATGGAGGCATGACTGTATGGAGGCATGATTGTATGGAGGTAGGACTGTATGGAAGCATGACTGTATGGAGGCATGATTGTATGGAGGTAGGACTGTATGGAGGCATGACTGTATGGAGGTAGGACTGTATGGAGGCATGACTGTACGGAGGCATGACTGTATGGAGGTAGGACTGTATGCAGGCATGATTGTATGGAGGTAGGAATGTATGGAGGTAGGACTGTACTGAGGCATGACTGTATGGAGGCATGATTGTATGGAGGTAGGACTGTACTGAGGCATGATTGTATGGAGGTAGGACTGTATGGAGGCATGACTGTATGGAGGTATGACTGTACTGAGGCATGACTGTATGGAGGTATGACTGTACTGAGGCATGATTGTATGGAGGTAGGACTGTATGGAGGCATGACTGTATGGAGGTAGGACTGTATGGAGGTAGGACTGTATGGAGGTAGGACTGTATGGAGGTATGACTGTACTGAGGCATGATTGTATGGAGGTAGGACTTACTGAGGCATGATTGTATGGAGGCATGATTGTATGGAGGCATGATTGTACGCAAGGCACGACTGTACACAATATATGATCTTATTTTGTCATTTTTACATTCGGCTGTCTCCACAGCCCAGTTTCTCCATAGCACATCATAATGGTGAAGTATGATGAAATGGAATCACTGGGGTCAAATACTAGATCACTGGGGTCAAATACTAGATCACTGGGGTCAAATACTAGATCACTGGGGTCAAATACTAGATCACTGGGGTCAAATACTAGATCAATAGATCAGCTTAAAGAAACATATATTAACTTAATGTATCTCATGTATGAATTTTGTCATTGAAAGAAATTAATGAGCATCAATCACTTTAGCATAATTCTGTAATAGTTTAGTTCTGACATATGATGCTTTACAAAAAGAGATACTCACAGAAGTAAATAAGACAGGCAGGTGCGTATGCACATGTGTTTTATCTCTTATTTTGCTATACACACATTTGTCATTTTCCTATAATTATGTTTCGTGATCCCATCTAACCCCATTTAACCCTTTCAACACCGCAGACCTCTAAATAGGCTTACAAAAAGTGTAGATCCAGATGAGCCGGCTCGTGACGAGCCGTCTCATCAGGATCTGCACTTTTTGCCAGTGATATGACTATTTTTAGACATAATTACCCATTTTGATAAATGAACTTGTCCAAATGTGATTTTCTGATTCATTTATTGGTTTATGAATATCATGGACCAGTCCATGTGAGTTACTTGGTGTTGAAAGGGTTAATATATAACTGTATGCACAATTATAAATCAGATGGATTCCATACAATGTTGACACGTATATATCCAGCATGTAAGGCTCCTAGGGGATGCGCTCCGACCCCTACTAGTTACTGGACAGAGCATATAAATGGGGTTCCCCCTTTTGGGGACTCCGGAAAAAAAAGAATTCTGTAATATATAAATGTACAGCCTATATCTCTCAATATATCATGTTTCCTCAGCTTTTAAAGCGACATTACATCGCAAAAAGCAAAGAAATGCATTTTCTCACGTATAAATGCATTGCTACTACAAAGTCTTCCGTTTTTGTGGTCTACACATTTTCAAAAGTGAAAGTAGGATTTCATATAATGGTCATCCACGCTCTTGAATTGACATGTGTTTGTCATTGGAGTCAATACTTAAAGCGTGGTACTGTCGTTTAGAGAGATAATTTAGCTAAGATTAGCCTACAAATAAATATGCATAGGCACACATGTTAGATATAATGGTAAATCTGTATCATAAATCGTGTTGTGGACCCTATTTACATTATTTTGTTATGTCAACAAATCATACGATGTTTGTTTATTAGTTGAAAAAATCAGATTCTGTGGCAAATATTTGGAAAACATTTATACGATACAATAGGAAATTACATTCTGTAGAATATTGTGTTTTCACTGATGTAGTGTTGCTTTAAGCTATCATCAAGTGTGACTTTGACTTTGAACTGACAATTTCAGACATCTCTGAAACCTGTGTTCTGTCCATCTTATTGACATGGTTAACCTTTGTCGTGGAAGTCGTGATAGCGCAGTGGATGCGAGTTCGCTTCAGGTGCGAAAGTTCAGGAGTTCGAACCCCGCTGGTGCCGTTACGATTGTGCCCTTAGGCAAGGCATGTAAATTCCACGTTGGCTCTTCTCTCTCCCTCGTGGCGATGGATTCCATCAGGAATGAGGTCTCGAGAGTGATTAATATAAGTTGTAAGAACTTGTTTTGCAATCGAGCTAAAATAAATTTGTATAAACAAAAAAAAACCTTTGTGCCAAGCTATTTTAAAATTCCTCAGGCAGTTCAAGACAGACAAGAGTTATGTTTATGGAGCGGAAATGGCCAAAATAATCATTTGGACTCAAGTAGGAAATGGCCAAAATAATCATTTGGACTCAAGTAGGAAATGGCCAAAATAATCATTTGGACTCAAGTAGGAAATGTAACCTTGACCATGAATCAACAAATTGGTTTCTGATGGCAAGCAGACAGACTGATGGAGAATATTCATATACCTGGCTACAATGGAAATTAATTGATCTAAGCTTTATATAAAGCATGTTTTCCGAATCTCTTTGCCTAACATTATTTTCGGGTCTTCTTTGCCTAACATTATTTTCTGATTCTCTTTGCCTAACATTATTTTCTGATTCTCTTTGCCTAACATTATTTTCTGATTCTCTTTGCCTAACATTATTTTCAGGTATTCTTTGCCTAACATTATTTTCTGATTCTCTTTGCCTAACATTATTTTCTGATTCTCGTTGCCTAACATTATTTTCGGGTCTTCTTTGCCTAACATTATTTTCTGATTCTCTTTGCCTAACATTATTTTCTGATTCTCTTTGCCTAACATTATTTTCTGATTCTCTTTGCCTAACATTATTTTCGGGTATTCTTTGCCTAACATTATTTTCTGATTCTCTTTGCCTAACATTATTTTCTGATTCTCGTTGCCTAACATTATTTTCGGGTCTTCTTTGCCTAACATTATTTTCTGATTCTCTTTGCCTAACATTATTTTCTGATTCTCTTTGCCTAACATTATTTTCTGATTCTCTTTGCCTAACATTATTTTCGGGTATTCTTTGCCTAACATTATTTTCTGATTCTCTTTGCCTAACATTATTTTCTGATTCTCGTTGCCTAACATTATTTTCGGGTCTTCTTTGCCTAACATTATTTTCTGATTCTCTTTGCCTAACATTATTTTCTGATTCTCTTTGCCTAACATTATTTTCTGATTCTCTTTGCCTAACATTATTTTCGGGTCTTCTTTGCCTAACATTATTTTCTGATTCTCTTTGCCTAACATTATTTTCTGATTCTCTTTGCCTAACATTATTTTCGGGTCTTCTTTGCCTAACATTATTTTCTGATTCTCTTTGCCTAACATTATTTTCTGATTCTCTTTGCCTAACATTATTTTCTGATTCTCTTTGCCTAACATTATTTTCGGGTCCTCTTTGCTTTACATTATTTTCTGATTCTCTTTGCCTAACATTATTTTCTGATTTTCTTTGCCTAACATTATTTTCGGGTCCTCTTTGCCTAACGTTATTTTCGGGTCCTTTTTGTCTAACATTATTTCAAACTGTTGTGAATGCAATAAAACAAAGAACTACTGTCTAAAGTCGAGATGAATTAGTTTACCTGAGGTTTGATCTTGAGCATGTTACAGATAGTCTAAAGTCGAGATTAATTAGTTTACCTGAGGTTTGATCTTGAGCATGTTACAGATAGTCTAAAGTCGAGATGAATTAGTTTACCTGAGGTTTGAGCATGCTACAGATAGTCTAAAGTCGAGATTAATTAGTTTACCTGAGGTTTGATCTTGAGCATGTTACAGATAGTCTAAAGTCGAGATTAATTAGTTTACCTGAGGTTTGAGCATGCTACAGATAGTCTAAAGTCGAGATTAATTAGTTTACCTGAGGTTTGAGCATGTTACAGATAGTCTAAAGTCGAGATGAATTAGTTTACCTGAGGTTTGAGCATGCTACAGATAGTCTAAAGTCGAGATTAATTAGTTTACCTGAGGTTTGATCTTGAGCATGTTACAGATAGTCTAAAGTCGAGATTAATTAGTTTACCTGAGGTTTGATCTTGAGCATGTTACAGATAGTCTAAAGTCGAGATTAATTAGTTTATCTGAGGTTTGATCTTGAGCATGTTACAGATAGTCTAAAGTCGAGATTAATTAGTTTATCTGAGGTTTGATCTTGTTACAGATAGTCTAAAGTCGAGATGAATTAGTTTACCTGAGGTTTGATCTTGAGCATGTTACAGATAGTCTAAAGTCGAGATTAATTAGTTTACCTGAGGTTTGAGCATGTTACAGATAGTCTAAAGTCGAGATTAATTAGTTTACCTGAGGTTTGATCTTGTTACAGATAGTCTAAAGTCGAGATTAATTAGTTTACCTGAGGTTTGATCTTGAGCATGCTACAGATAGTCTAAAGTCGAGATTAATTAGTTTACCTGAGGTTTGATCTTGAGCATGTTACAGATAGTCTAAAGTCGAGATTAATTAGTTTACCTGAGGTTTGATCTTGAGCATGTTACAGATAGTCTAAAGTCGATATTAATTAGTTTACCTGAGGTTTGAGCATGTTACAGATAGTCTAAAGTCGAGATGAATTAGTTTACCTGAGGTTTGATCTTGAGCAAGTTACAGATAGTCTAAAGTCGAGATGAATTAGTTTACCTGAGGTTTGAGCATGTTACAGATAGTCTAAAGTCGAGATGAATTAGTTTACCTGAGGTTTGATCTTGAGCATGTTACAGATAGTCTAAAGTCGAGATTAATTAGTTTACCTGAGGTTTGATCTTGAGCATGTTACAGATAGTCTAAAGTCGAGATTAATTAGTTTACCTTAGGTTTGATCTTGAGCATGTTACAGATAGTCTAAAGTCGAGATTAATTAGTTTACCTGAGGTTTGAGCATGTTACAGATAGTCTAAAGTCGAGATGAATTAGTTTACCTGAGGTTTGATCTTGAGCAAGTTACAGATAGTCTAAAGTCGAGATGAATTAGTTTACCTGAGGTTTGAGCATGTTACAGATAGTCTAAAGTCGAGATTAATTAGTTTACCTGAGGTTTGAGCATGTTACAGATAGTCTAAAGTCGAGATGAATTAGTTTACCTGAGGTTTGATCTTGTTACAGATAGTCTAAAGTCGAGATTAATTAGTTTACCTGAGGTTTGATCTTGAGCATGCTACAGATAGTCTAAAGTCGAGATTAATTAGTTTACCTGAGGTTTGATCTTGAGCATGTTACAGATAGTCTAAAGTCGAGATTAATTAGTTTACCTGAGGTTTGATCTTGAGCATGTTACAGATAGTCTAAAGTCGAGATTAATTAGTTTACCTGAGGTTTGATCTTGAGCATGTTACAGATAGTCTAAAGTCGAGATTAATTAGTTTACCTTAGGTTTGATCTTGAGCATGTTACAGATAGTCTAAAGTCGAGATTAATTAGTTTACCTGAGGTTTGAGCATGTTACAGATAGTCTAAAGTCGAGATGAATTAGTTTACCTGAGGTTTGAGCATGCTACAGATAGTCTAAAGTCGAGATTAATTAGTTTACCTGAGGTTTGATCTTGAGCATGTTACAGATAGTCTAAAGTCGAGATTAATTAGTTTACCTGAGGTTTGATCTTGAGCATGTTACAGATAGTCTAAAGTCGAGATTAATTAGTTTACCTTAGGTTTGATCTTGAGCATGTTACAGATAGTCTAAAGTCGAGATTAATTAGTTTACCTGAGGTTTGAGCATGTTACAGATAGTCTAAAGTCGAGATGAATTAGTTTACCTGAGGTTTGAGCATGCTACAGATAGTCTAAAGTCGAGATGAATTAGTTTACCTGAGGTTTGATCTTGAGCATGCTACAGATAGTCTAAAGTCGAGATTAATTAGTTTACCTGAGGTTTGATCTTGAGCATGTTACAGATAGTCTAAAGTCGAGATTAATTAGTCTACCTGAGGTTTGATCTTGAGCATGTTACAGATAGTCTAAAGTCGAGATTAATTAGTCTACCTGAGGTTTGATCTTGAGCATGTTACAGATAGTCTAAAGTCGAGATGAATTAGTTTACCTGAGGTTTGATCTTGAGCATGTTACAGATAGTCTAAAGTCGAGATTAATTAGTTTACCTGAGGTTTGATCTTGAGCATGTTACAGATAGTCTAAAGTCGAGATGAATTAGTTTACCTGAGGTTTGATCTTGAGCAAGTTACAGATAGTCTAAAGTCGAGATGAATTAGTTTACCTGAGGTTTGATCTTGTTACAGATAGTCTAAAGTCGAGATGAATTAGTTTACCTGAGGTTTGATCTTGAGCATGTTACAGATAGTCTAAAGTCGAGATGAATTAGTTTACCTGAGGTTTGAGCATGCTACAGATAGTCTAAAGTCGAGATTAATTAGTTTACCTGAGGTTTGATCTTGAGCATGTTACAGATAGTCTAAAGTCGAGATTAATTAGTTTATCTGAGGTTTGATCTTGAGCATATTACAGATAGTCTAAAGTCGAGATTAATTAGTTTACCTGAGGTTTGATCTTGAGCATGTTACAGATAGTCTAAAGTCGAGATTAATTAGTTTACCTGAGGTTTGATCTTGAGCATGTTACAGATAGTCTAAAGTCGAGTTTAATTAGTTTACCTGCGGTTTCATCTTGAGCATGTTACAGATAGTCTAAAGTCGAGATTAATTAGTTTACCTGAGGTTTGATCTTGAGCATGTTACAGATAGTCTAAAGTCGAGATTAATTAGTTTACCTGAGGTTTGAGCATGTTAAAGATAGTCTAAAGTCAAGATTAATTAGTTTACCTGAGGTTTGATCTTGAGCATGTTACAGATAGTCTAAAGTCGAGATTAATTAGTTTACCTGAGGTTTGATCTTGAGCATGTTACAGATAGTCTAAAGTCGAGATTAATTAGTTTACCTGAGGTTTGATCTTGAGCATGTTACAGATAGTCTAAAGTCGAGATTAATTAGTTTACCTGAGGTTTGATCTTGAGCATGTTACAGATAGTCTAAAGTCGAGATGAATTTGTTTACCTGAGGTTTGATCTTGTTACAGATAGTCTAAAGTCGAGATTAATTAGTTTACCTGAGGTTTGATCTTGTTACAGATAGTCTAAAGTCGAGATGAATTAGTTTACCTGAGGTTTGATCTTGAGCATGTTACAGTTAGTCTAAAGTCGAGATTAATTAGTTTACCTGAGGTTTGATCTTGAGCATGTTGCAGATAGTCTAAATGTCGAGACAGCTTGGGGAATATCTTCAGCAAGTCCCTGAACACGGCCATGTCCACTGACAGAGCCTGTAGGTTGTTGGCAAAGTAACCCTGAGGCAGCACATGATCTATGAGATATATCATCACCTGTAAAGTACAATCAAACAAATGTAGGAAGCATATTTTAACAATTATTATATTCAATTATGGGCAAGTTTTCACTACTGTTTTCGGTGACGAAAATTCCCTGGTAAATCGCTTATAACTCCAGTTTGCCATAAGAATTGTTCACTTCTGGATAGAATCAACAAACGATAGATGAATACAAGAAGATTATTTTAAGATCGAGACCCATGTCTGAAATTCAAGATGGCCGCCGTATTTATTGACTTAACATTATAGTATTACTGACAAAAAGATCATCTAAAACTGTACTTCCAGTGGATTTCTACTGTTATTTCATTGCTGCTATTAAATGAAAATGTTATTTCTGTCATTCAATAGTGTTCATCTGATCATTGTAGCTTTAGATTCACTTTTTTCCTTTGGAAATCATACAGCGCATTTAAATAGTACAATTATTTTGGTGGTCATTTTGGCTGCCATCTTGAATTTTGGCCGCCATCTTGATTTTTTGACGGTTTTTTAAAATTTTGTATACGAATCATGCAGTTTCAATATTTTTAAGGATGAATCTTATCTCTACGAAGATAAGTAAAGGAAATCATAACATTTGGCAGGAAACTGAACAAGTATTTGCAAATTTTATAACATTAGAAACTGATTCTGTAAACTGAACAACAGAACTGACTGATGAAACGTGTAGTTTTTGTGATAAAAATTAATTTAAAAATAAAAACAAATTTGTACTGCCTCATTGGATTTTTGAAAAATGGCCTGAGAAACTAAATATTAATTTTGTTTGGCCTTATGCTGACACTTTATAATTATACTTACAGAATGTACATGTTAAAGTAGAATTAAACACAACGGAACATTATGTGTTATATGAAAATGGAAGTATGAGGTATGGAACCAATAATGTTGGAATCCCAGCACATCCAGCCTATAATATTGTAATGGCAGCATGTGCATGTAAGGAACTATTGCTACTTTGCACTTAATGTTTCAAAGATGTTTCTTTGTTATTCTCTACCATATGGATCACATTTCCTACAGCTTGAAGTTGCATGATGAAATCCTTTACTGTCATGAAAAATAATGAAATCTTTATATCCTGACCAAACCATTTCAGAATATGTTCATAAATAAAACAGACATACAAATCAAGCAGACCTCCTTATCTAAGCTGTAAGTAAGATTAATTATCTGTATGTCACTTCATTTACTGTCATTACTGCAATACAAGGGACATCACTGTGACTACTCTAAGTTACATTTTGTTCTGGATAGCTTCCCTTTCATCAAGTATTGCACTAGTTTAGTAAAATTTAGTTTAGCTTAATTGCGAAACAAGTTCTTACAATTACTAATCACTTTCGAGACCTTATTCCTGATGGAATCCATCGCCAAGTTCTTACAATGTATATTAATCACTCTCGAGACCGTATTCCTGATGGAATCCATCGCCATGAGAGAGAAGATGCAAAGTGGAATTTAAATGCTTTATCGTAACGGCTACAGCTAGGCGTGAACTCCGAGCTACCACTGCGCTTTCACGACTTACACAATGTACATGTTAAAGCAGAATTAAACATGACGGAACATTGTGTGTTATAGGAAAATGGAAGTATGAGGTATGGAACCAAGATGTTGGAATCTCAGAGATGTAGCACATCCAGCCTATATTTGCGGACTTTACGATCATGCAAGGGGGATAAGCCAGCAATTCCAACATGAGACATCTGTCAGCCTGAATACTCTTTAAAGAGGATAGGCTAGCGCAGCGGTTAGCACGCTCGCTTCTCACTAATGCTACTCGGGTTCTATCTTCAGACCTAGTACAATAGGAGATGGTACGGTGGTTGCCAGATCATTTATCAGTTTATGCTTTAACCCATTCAACACCAAGTAACTGACATGGACTGGTCCATGATATTCTTAAACCAATAAATGAATCAGAAAATCACTATTGGACAAGTTCCTTTATCAAAATGGGTAATTATGTCTAAAAATAGTAATATTACTGGCAAAATGTGCAGATCCTGATGAGACGGCTCGTCACGAGCCGGCTCATCTGGATCTACACTTTTTGTAAACCTATATAGAGGTCTGTGGTGTTGAAAGGGTTAAAAAGGATAGGTTTTTCCCCCTCCGTTTTCATTAGTGGTTTCCTTTGCTCCACATGCTCAACATTTTCATCCGTTTTCTCATCTTACGCTTATTAAGATATTAAATCTCGACACCAGAAAAAATATCAATAAAAAGTTCAGTATAAGTATAGGATATAAGCTGAAAACGCTCCAATATGTAAAATATTGAACTGTATGAGGCCTATCGCGCCGAAGACGTCACCAATATTTTACATATTGGATCTGTTTGAGGTTTATATTTGACATATTGGATCTGTTTGAGGTTTATATTTTACAATTGGATCTGTTTGAGGTTTATATTTTACATATTGGATCTGTTTGAGGTTTATATTTGACATATTGGATCTGTTTGAGGTTTATATTTGACATATTGGATCTGTTTGAGGTTTATATTTGACATATTGGATCTGTTTGAGGTTTATATTTTACATATTGGATCTGTTTGAGGTTTATATTTGACATATTGGATCTGTTCGAGGTTTATATTTGACATATTGGATCTGTTTGAGGTTTATATTTTACATATTGGATCTGTTTGAGGTTTATATTTGACATATTGGATCTGTTTGAGGTTTATATTTGACATATTGGATCCGTTTGAGGTTTATATTTGACATATTGGATCTGTTTGAGGTTTATATTTGACATATTGGATCTGTTTGAGGTTTATATTTGACATATTGGATCTGTTTGAGGTTTATATTTGACATATTGGATCTGTTTGAGGTTTATATTTGACATATTGGATCTGTTTGAGGTTTATATTTGACATATTGGATCTGTTTGAGGTTTATATTTGACATATTGGATCTGTTTGAGGTTTATATTTGACATATTGGATCTGTTTGAGGTTTATATTTACATATTGGATCTGTTTGAGGTTTATATTTTACATATTGGATCTGTTTGAGGTTTATATTTTACATATTGGATCTGTTCGAGGTTTATATTTTACATATTGGATCTGTTTGAGGTTTATATTTTACATATTGGATCTGTTCGAGGTTTATATTTTACATATTGGATCTGTTTGAGGTTTATATTTTACATATTGGATCTGTTTGAGGTTTATATTTGACATATTGGATCTGTTTGAGGTTTATATTTTACATATTGGATCTGTTTGAGGTTTATATTTGACATATTGGATCTGTTAGAGGTTTATATTTTACATATTGGATCTGTTTGAGGTTTATATTTGACATATTGGATCTGTTTGAGGTTTATATTTGACATATTGGATCTGTTTGAGGTTTATATTTGACATATTGGATCTGTTTGAGGTTTATATTTTACATATTGGATCTGTTCGAGGTTTATATTTTACATATTGGATCTGTTTGAGGTTTATATTTTACATATTGGATCTGTTCGAGGTTTATATTTTACATATTGGATCTGTTTGAGGTTTATATTTTACATATTGGATCTGTTTGAGGTTTATATTTTACATATTGGATCTGTTCGAGGTTTATATTTGACATATTGGATCTGTTTGAGGTTTATATTTTACATATTGGATCTGTTCGAGGTTTATATTTGACATATTGGATCTGTTTGAGGTTTATATTTGACATATTGGATCTGTTTGAGGTTTATATTTTACATATTGGATCTGTTCGAGGTTTATATTTTACTTAAAGCACACACATAAAAAGATCCTACTAATTAAAATTGTTAATTTCGTACATTTACGCGTAGGATTTAATATTGTATAATTACAAGGTATGACGTCACCACAGTGTTTTAACTATGCTTTCAAGTGAAATATAGCAATTGTGATATTTAGCTGGTTGGAACCAGTGAAATAATGTGCCATTCCAACAGCTTTATGCATATGACAGTTTAGTTCTCAGCAATACAATGTCAAATAATATCTACTTTCGCACTCAATCCATCAGTAACATCATTTACTATGTCGTCTACATGCAAAGCTCTAGCATCAATAAAGGTGGCATCGGTTTCTGTCACAAACAAACATTTTCATGTCTCAACTAAATCGAACACTTCTCGTTTCTTTGGATAAAAAACAATTTGATTATACACTGAAATGAACAAATATATCCTCGTTGCGTTTATTGCATGATCTTTTCCGAATAAACCGAAGGAAGAATGGAACATTTCGCCATAAAGTCCCGACAAATTAATTTGAAGATATAAATCTTTCCAGAAGAGTTGCATTTATTCTTCATCATGCTGTCATTTTATCTCTTAATTACAGTCTGAAAAGCTTCTAAAAAAAGAAATAATGACCGTAGAGACAGAAAAAATGGGGGGAGCTGATAATTACAGATAGGAGAAGTCCCTAACATGTACTGAAATATTGAAGTTTCTCTAGTCATCTTTCTCTCAGATAATTACTGCCCTCGGGGAGGAAAAGAACACCATACAAATAGTATGTCTGTGAAAATTGTGATAGACTGTGACACGTCTGAAGCATTGTAAACATCAATGAAGAATGGAATCAGTTTATGTGTCAGAAACTTACTTCCTGCTAATTAGTTTCATTATCAGCAAATGTAGGTGTTTCTTACAGTTAGAAGTATTGTGCGTGTTATACGATTATTTATCGTCGCTACCGGTTGCCCATATCAGCGACGCATCCTGAAGAGATTAGTTGGAGGATAGTGCAATGATACAGACAGAGACCCATTGCAGAGTCTCCTCTGGTTCTATTACGTGCATGGTGTAACGTACCAACACGAGATTTCGGCTTAAAGTACCATCTGAAAGACTGTTAATTTTTTTAATTTTATTTAAGTTTATTTAACGTCGCTACCGGTTTCCCATTTGAGCGACGGGCAATTTACCTAACAACACATTTCCTGGGCAGGCTCCAGCGGTTAACCAGTACTTGGTGCACCAACCTCCGTAAGAAACTGCCAACTTTTTCATATAAATGAGACACGGTCTGAGCGGGGCTCGAACCCGTGACCATCAGAGATGATAGGTTACAGTGGTATACAAGTCAGCGACCTTAACCACTCGACCATGGAGGCGGTGTGTGTGTTTTACGTTTATTTATCGTCGCTACCGGTTGCCCATATGAGCGACGCCTCCTGAAGAGATTAGTTATTTTAGATTTTGGAGGATAGTGCATGATACAGATAGAGACCCATTCCAGAGTCTCCTCTGGTTCTTTTACGTGCACGGTGTAAAGCACCGACACGAGACCTCGGTTTAACATCCCATCTGAAAGACTGTTAATTGTATTAGGGTCCGACGGGGGATGGAACCTGCGATCCCTGGATTACCAGTCCAACGTGTTACCACTGGACTACAGATCCCTGGATTACCAGTCCAGCGTGTTACCACTGGACTACAGATCCCTGGATTACCAGTCCAGCGTGTTACCACTGGACTACAGATCCCTGGATTACCAGTCCAGCGTGTTACCACTGGACTACATATCCGTCTGTGCACGGTTTCTTTTTTGTGTCAGTATATCTTCCCAATAAAATTATGTTTTCAGAAAAAACCCTGTATATTCTAGCTATGCTCTCTTCTAAGATGTGTGTATTTTAATTTTGTTTTAACGTCCCATCTGAAAGACTGTTAATTTTATTAGGGTCAGTCGGGGTATGGAGGCGGTACACAAATAGGATCTTTATATAGTGATTGCAGTTTAAACTTTTCTAATTTAGCGCTAAAACGAATATTTACGGTCTCTTTATTGGTTGCTTAATTAATGGTCTCTTTATTGGTTGCTTAATTAATGGTAAAATTCCTCCCTGCAGTTTTGGGCACATTCACTAGAGAGCCAATTGGCTCTTGGTCACTCACAAAACTATCTCTAATCTTCTATTACCTCCCTTGGCAGATAAAATCCAATTTATTCCAAAATGTAAATAGGTCCTTTTAGTTAGAATCCTTTGTTTTTACTGTTGTTCCCTAACCAGATGTTGCGGTATGATAAATGTGATTTTATATATATTCTTTTACAAATAAGTACCCATTCATATACTGATGGAGATCTGTCGAGATATACTAATTTAATAATCATATGAAGCAATAGTGGATAAAATTGCTAGCATGTTGTGCAAAGGAAACAACGATAAAAACAGAGGAAAACACTTAACAAGGACCTATCTACTATTAGAGAGTATTCAGGGGCAGTAACTCACCGATGTCTCTCATTGAGCCAACCATACATAAAAAAGTAACCACAGTCAAACCTGTCTTAAGCAGCCAGCCAAGGGAGTCAGAGAAAGTGGCTGCTTAGCACAGGTGGCTGCTTAATAGAGGTCAAATATATAACAACCGATTGGGAATCTGGAAACTGGCTGCTTAATACATGTTGGCTGCTTAATGGAGGTGACCACTAACACAGGTTTGACTGTAATTACAAGTTTGAACCAAGTCTTGTATGTCTAAAATTGGTAAAAAATCAGTTAACGCCCCAGTATGCATTACTTAGAATGTGCTGCAATTTCAATAATGAATTATTATGGTAAAAAGTACAATTTGGAAAATATGCCTACAAACAAACCTGCTTTTATGAAATTACCATTTGTAAATTACCTCCCTTTTATGGATAATTATTTACAAAATTACCATTAGCTCTGTAAATGGTGGTTTACTAAACATAGCACTAGGACTAATCACCAATAACTCTGTAGATGGTTTTTTACTATAGCACTAGGACTAATCACCAATAACTCTGCAGATGGTTTTTTACTATAGCACTAGGATAAATCACCAATAACTCTGTAGATGGTTTTTTACTATAGCACTAGGACTAATCACCAATAACTCTGCAGATGGTTTTTTACTATAGCACTAGGATAAATCACCAATAACTCTGTAGATGGTTTTTTACTATAGCACTAGGACTAATCACCAATAACTCTGCAGATGGTTTTTTACTATAGCACTAGGATAAATCACCAATAACTCTGTAGATGGTTTTTTACTATAGCACTAGGACTAATCACCAATAACTCTGCAGATGGTTTTTTACTATAGCACTAGGATAAATCACCAATAACTCTGTAGATGGTTTTTTACTATAGCACTAGGACTAATCACCAATAACTCTGCAGATGGTTTTTTACTATAGCACTAGGATAAATCACCAATAACTCTGTAGATGGTTTTTTACTATAACACTAGGACTAATCACCAATAACTCTGCAGATGGTTTTTTACTATAACACTAGGATCAATTTGCATATGAATTATTATGGTAAAAAGTACAGTTTGGAAAATATGCCTACAAACAAACCTGCTTTTATGAAATTACCATTTGTAAATTACCTCCCTTTTATGGATAAGACAAAATCACCAATAGCTCTGTAAATGGCAGTTTACTAAACATAACACTAGGAACATATTTGTAGCAGTGTTCATAAGGAATTTTTTTAACATGTCACTGCGGAATATTTTAATAGTAAACATAGATGCACATAATGCTGCGTCTGATCAGGATCTATGTTGTTTGCTATTCAGCCAAGTGGTTTTGGCTCCACTATCTGAATATCAAATAGCATATAACATGATAAGATGTCACGTTCTGTGCCATTTGATGTGGCTCTATGCTGTTTGCAAAGGTGTATATACTCATTTCCAGCACCGTGATGTTAATGTGACATACAGGTGTGTGTGTTTTACGTTTATTTATCGTCGCTACCGGATGCCCATATGAGTGACGCCTCCTGAAGAGATTAGTTATTTTAGATTTTGGAGGATAGTGCATGATACAGACAGAGACCCATTCCAGAATCTCCTCTGGTTCTTTTACGTGCACGGTGTAAAGCACCGACACAAGACCTCGGTTTAACGTCCCATCTGAAAGACTGTTAATTTTATTAGGGTCAGACGGGGGATCGAACCTGCGATCCCTGGATTACCAGTCCAGCATGTTACCACTGGACTACAGATCCGTCTGTGTGACATACATGTAGTGACCTATTTTAATTTTATTGAAATAGCCGATTATGGAAAAGAGCAATGATTTCATCGACAATGAGAGACATCGGTCAGTTACTTCGCCTGAATACTCCCTAAAAGTAAATAGGTCCTATTAAGTGCTTTCCTCTGTTTTTATCGTTGTTTCCTTTGCACAACATGCTAGCAATTTTCATTTACTTTCTCATCTTATAATTATTAAATTACTGTATCCCGACAGACATCCTACAGTATATGCATTGGGTGCTTATTTGTAAAACAAAATTATCAATCAATTAACCCTTTCAACACCACAGACCTCTAAATAGGCTTACAAAAAGTGTAGATCCAGATGAGCCGGCTCGTGACGAGCCGTCTCATCAGGATCGGCACTTTTTTGCCAGTACTAATTATTACTATTTTTAGATAAAATTACCCATTTTGATAAATGAACTGGTCCAAAGGTAATTTTCTTATTAATTTATTGGTCTGAAAATATCACGTACCAGTCCATGTCAGTTACTTGGGGTTGAATGGGTTAATAAACAGGATTTTGATAAAAATCACTTTTATCATACAGCAACATCCGGGGAACAACAGTAAAAACAAAGGAATAAACTAAAACTATTCCAAGGGAGATAACATAAAATTAGAGATGTATCTCATTGGCTCAGTTGAGGTAAATGTTGAAAGAGTGAAAAACAAGAATTGGGTAAAACTTGAATTACGCTTCTAATTCCACCCACACGTCGCAAAAACAGAATCCTAGCTTGAAATTAGTTTGCCTATTAAAATCAGTTACCATGGAAACCATGGAATATTCTTCATGATCAGATCACTGTCATCATCGCTGTGTGCTGGCACATGACCAAGTCACATGACCAAAGTCAATTATTTCAAATTAGCAGGTTTTCTCAATCTTTCGTAGGATATATTTTGAGATTTTCCGAAGCTCTGTTGACAGAGAGGGTTCTCGCCAACAGACATACCGTGTCCCACAGGAGCCTCCCGTACACACACTGAATAATGCAGGATGTATATTCAAAGGGAATATCCTAATGATGACGTGTTACAATACAATATGAAATTTTACATATTTTAGGTTTGTCTATATGGCTCATCTTTTGTGAGAATTTTTGGGAAAAGTGAGAAAGTGCGATTACCGTCATTTGCTATGTATAACGCACACTTTTATTACTGACATCCTTGAGGAATTTGTCTAGTGCGCCAAAAAGTGGGTGCGCGTTATACATGATAGCGCATTATACATCGATAATTACGGTACGTCTGTAACTGGTATTATTTTTTAAAAATCATTAGACCATACCACCATTAGATTATGCAAATTTATTTTAGCTAGATTGTGAAGCAAGTTCCTACACCTTATATTGTTGATGGTTTCACCAGGAATGAGGTCTCGAGAGTCATTCATATAAGTTGTTAGAACTTGTTTCGCAATCGAGCTAAAATAAACATGTACAAACTAAACTGCATGCACGCACATGCAAGCATGCACACACACAAACATTATTGTTTGTGTTTCTGTCACATGACGCAAACATTATTGTTTGTGTTTCTGTCACATGATGCAAACATTATTGTTTGTGTTTCTGTCACATGACACAAACGTTATTGTTTGTGTGTCTGTCACATGATGCAAACGTTATTGTTTGTGTTTCTGTCACATGACACAAACGTTATTGTTTGTGTTTCTGTCACATGATGCAAACATTATTGTTTGTGTTTCTGTCACATGACACAAACGTTATTGTTTGCGTTTCTGTCACATGATGCAAACATTATTGTTTGTGTTTCTGTCACATGACACAAACATGAAAAAAAGAGAGGATAAAGTATGAAAATGTCGCATGGAAACAAACGTCAAAAGTCCAAAAAATATCCTCTTGCGTTAGATCTAAAGTAATATAATTATATGGAATTCTTCTTATGTCCCGACTGATACAATATGACAGTTGAAGTGTTTGTAAACGTCGCATTATGCCTACTGGCTATCAGCTCTCTCAACTCATATTATTTGAACAACGAAGGAAAAATCTCATCATTAGCTTGCTACTATGGCAATGATGGTCTGTGTATTGATTCTGGTCATCAGTACATAACCTGTAGCAAATACAATAGTTACAAATACAATTACAAACTAGTTTAACCCATTCAACCCCAAGTAACTGACATGGATTGGTCCATGATAATTTTAGACCAATAAATTAATAACAAAATTACATTTGGATCAGTTCATTTATCAAAATTGGTAAAAAAAATTCTAAAAATAGTTATATTTCTTGAAAAAAGTGCAGATCCTGATGAGACGGCTCGTCACGAGCCGGCTAATCTGGATCTACACTTTTTTGTAAGCCAATTTAGAGGTCTGTGGTGTTGAAAGGGTTAAAGAGATGTCTTGTATTAGTCGTTTGCACGCTAGTGGCTGATGAAAATCACTTTTGCAAACAGCATAGAGCCTGTGCCGTCTTTTTAGGTTCTATGCTGTTTGCTATTCAGATAATGGAGCTAAAACACTTGGCTAAATAGCAAACAACATAGATCCTGATCAGATGTGGCCCTACGCCGTGGCTGATCTGGATCTATGTTGTTTGCAAATGTGATTTATATTTACTCAGCAGGCAAAGGGTTAAGTGATAGTTAAGCTTTATTTATTTTACAACGATAGTGAAGCAAGTTTTAACAACTTATATTAATCACTCGGATGCAGATGAAAGCATATATTATGTGGTGATTTGTGTGGGAGGAAACCGGAGTACCCGGAGAAAACCCACCTGTCCGATCTGGCGACCACTGTACCATCTCACATACTTCCCGATCCGAGGATCGAACCCGGGTTACATTGGTTAAGAGATCAATACCATTTGCATGTTGTAAAAATATATTAAGACACCTTGGGTGGTCTATTAATAAGGTATATTCTTCCTCTAATCCCACAGAACAGCTTTAATGAGAAACATTAGTGAGTTACTGCCCCTGACTACTCATGAAAGTAGATTGGTCCTCTTAATTGGCTTCCTCTGTTTTTATCGTTGTTTCCTTTGCACCACATGCTATCTGTTTTCATTACTTTTCTTATCTTATAATTATTAAATTACTAAATCTCGACAGATATCCTACAGCCTATCCAATGGATACTTTACTGTAGAAATTGATTATAAATTAATTAACATGCTTTTGATAAAAGCACATTTATCATACCGCAACATATGGTTAGGGAACACCAATCAAATCAAAGGCTTTCAACTAAAAGGACCAATACATATTTCGGGATAAATCAGACTTTATCTGTCAAGGGAGGTAATCGAAAACCCAATAAAGTTTCTCATTATACCCAGGAATAGTTGACTATAGATCAGTGATGTTTGATGCCACAAGGTAAAAATGAACTATATCGTAATATGGTCAAATACAAAAGGGGGCAGAATTCCAAAAATATTTATCGGACCTGAAAGTCCTGATAATACGCCCTTGTCCACATAACTCTTTGCATGCTGGGTACAATAAAGCCTATAAAGGAGATCAAATTGCAGCAGACAACAATTCATTAATTTGTAGCTGAAAACTCTGGAACTGTGTCCTGGAATTTCACTAGAATTGTCTCGTTACAGCATACTTCTAATAAAGTTGCACGGCATATTTGTTAATTTCACCATTAGCGTGCAAAAGAACTAATGTTGAACATAGAAATTTACGATCCTCGGACCGGGAAGTATGTGAGATGGCACAGTGGTTGGTTTTCTCCAGGTACTCAGGGGGAGCAGAGGTCACCAAGTTCAATAGGATGATACTGCAGGGGGGATAGAGGTCACAAAGTTCAATAGGATGAATACTGCACAAAGTTCAGATGTATTGTATTGTGATATAGTGAAGATTAGAATAGTATCATAATTTTAATAAGGAGTTATCAGACATCAAAGAAGTCTAGACAATATCCTTTTGTCCACTTGATATGGAAGGTTAATACTTAGCCTTAATCCTTAATAAATTGGACGGAATGTACAAACAACTAACATCCAGATCAGCCGCGGCGTGTTGTTTGCTATTCAGTCTAGTGTTTTAGCTCCATGTTCTGTGCCGTCTGATCTTGCTCTATGTTGTTTGCTATTCAGTCTAGTGTTTTAACTCCATGTTCTGTGCCGTCTGATCTAGCTTTATGTTGTTTGCTATTCAATCTAGTGTTTTAACTCCATGTTCTGTTCCGTCTGATCAGGCTCTATGTTGTTTGCTATTCAATCTAGTGTTTTAACTCCATGTTCTGTGCCATCTGATCTAGCTCTATGTTGTTTGCTATTCAATCTAGTGTTTTAACTCCATGTTCTGTGCCATCTGATCTAGCTCTATGTTGTTTGCTATTCAGTCGTGTTTTAGCTCCATGTTCTGTGCCGTCTGATCTGGCTCTATGCTGTTTGTTATTCAGTCAAGTGTTTTATATGTTGTGTGCTATTCAGTCAAGTGTTTTATATGTTGTTTGCTATTCAGTCAAGTGTTTTAGCTCCATGTTCTGTGCCGTCTGATCTGGCTCTATGCTGTTTGTTATTCAGTCAAGTGTTTTAGCTCCATGTTCTGTGCCATCTGATCTGGCTCTATGTTGTTTGCTATTCAATCTAGTGTTTTAACTCCATGTTCTGTGCCATCTGATCTAGCTCTATGTTGTTTGCTATTCAGTCGTGTTTTAGCTCCATGTTCTGTGCCGTCTGATCTGGCTCTATGCTGTTTGTTATTCAGTCAAGTGTTTTATATGTTGTGTGCTATTCAGTCAAGTGTTTTATATGTTGTTTGCTATTCAGTCAAGTGTTTTAGCTCCATGTTCTGTGCCGTCTGATCTGGCTCTATGCTGTTTGTTATTCAGTCAAGTGTTTTAGCTCCATGTTCTGTGCCATCTGATCTGGCTCTATGCTGTTTGTTATTCAGTCAAGTGTTTTAGCTCCATGTTCTGTGCCGTCTGATCTGGCTCTATGCTGTTTGTTATTCAGTCAAGTGTTTTAGCTCCATGTTCTGTGCCGTCTGATCTGGCTCTATGCTGTTTGCTATTCAGTCAAGTGTTTTAGCTCCATGTTCTGTGCCGTCTGATCTGGCTCTATGTTGTTTGCGAACAGGTTGCAGGTACAGAATACTGTTAGGATTCAGATTGAATGCACTTTTGTACTAGGCTGAGCTGGAACTTATGGAAAATGCCCCTTCATAGCCATGCTTATTTATCGTCGCTACCGATTGCCCATATGAGCAAAGCCTCCTGACGAGATTAGTCATTTTAGATTTTTGGAGGATAGTGCAATGATACAGACAGAGACCCATTCCAGAGTGTCCTCTGGTTCTTTTACGTGCACGGTGTACAGCACCGACACAAGATCTCGGTTTAAAGTCCCATCTGAAAGACTGTTAATTTTATTATGGTCAGACGGGGGATCGAACCAGCGATCCCTGGATTACCAGTCCAGCCTGTTACCACTGGACTACAGATCTGTCTGCATTGTGTTCTTATATTTCAGTTCATGCTTTTATATTATAAATTGGGGGGGGGGGGTAAAGAAAAGTAGCCCGTGGTTCGGGCGTGAATAGCCGGTTTAAATACCCGGCCTCGGCCCTTAGGGACAGGTCTGCTATGGTTAAAACACACATTTCTTTCCAAATCAATGTGGGACATAAACTACTGCAATTGCCACTAGCCAATATAAATCATAACAAGTACGTCTTCTCTCCTAAATCCGTCAGATCAACTACATCCCGACTTTAATAAACAAGAAACTCTTGAAGGAAAAATATCAATTCTACCCCGACTCAATGAAGCACCGAGCGTGCTATATAACCATAACTTTATCCTATCAATGCAATATTTCAGAAGAAATATTATCCCGGAAAAATTGTCAAACCTGTCTGTGCGCGATTAATCAAATCTAGTCATTTGCCACATTCTTTACTAAAATCCTGGTATATATGTTCCAATGTGAGCTAGGCCGAGAACAGAGCAGGTTTTCTCAGAAATCTGCAAGGTTCTGGCAAGACAAGTCAATAATTTACATAATAACATAATTTGTGCTGCAGGAAACAATCCCATTACATATTTTTCATATATTTCACTAGTGTTATGTTATATTTTATATTTTTGGTTTTACGCCTGCATCAGCACCATTTTGGGCTATATCGCTGGCGCGCAGTTTACCTAACAACACCTTTCCTCGGCAGGCTCCAGCGGTTAACCAGTACTTGGGTACACCAACCTCCATAAGAAACTGCCAACTTTTTCATATAAATGAGACACGGCCTGAGCGGGGCTCGAACCCGTGACCATCACAGTGGTATACAAGTCAGCGACCGTAACCACTCAACTACGGAGGCGGGCTTCACTAGTGTAATAACTATACAAATGAGCACTGTATGTATTAATACGCTCCATCCAAAAGATAGACAAACATGGCGTCAAATATCGTTATCCAGCTATGGAACACTCTAAATCCTGCACGGTGGGGCTATATATATATCATCATTAACCCATTCAACACCAAGTAACTCACATGGACTGGTCCATGATATTCATAAACCAATAAATGAATCAGAAAATCACATTTGGACAAGTTCATTTATCAAAATGGGTAATTATGTCTAAAAATAGTCATATCACTGGCAAAAAGTGCAGATCCTGATGAGACGGCTCGTCACGAGCCGGCTCATCTGGATCTACACTTTTTTGTAAGCCTATTTAGAGGTCTGTGGTGTTGAAAGGGTTAACCCATTCAACACCAAGTAACTCACATGGACTGGTCCATGATATTCATAAACCAATAAATGAATCAGAAAATCACATTTGGACAAGTTCATTTATCAAAATGGGTAATTATGTCTAAAAATAGTCATATCACTGGCAAAAAGTGCAGATCCTGATGAGACGGCTCGTCACGAGCCGGCTCATCTGGATCTACACTTTTTGTAAGCCTATTTAGAGGTCTGTGGTGTTGAAAGGGTTAACACTACAAATCTACATTAGCAATTCCAATGTAAATCTTCTTGTGATGTCATATTCACATAGGTTCCATTCACGCGATCGACATAATAATATATATATAGTTCATACATATTAAGCTCACTGTTGTTTAGAATACATTTACTAGTTGTTTGTTTTGTAGTAGTTACAGGAATTTAAAAGTTGATTATCACGTAAGCATAGTAACTAATACGAGCAAAATTACAAATAAAATGTGAACTACTTTTTGTTGCGTTTACATTTACAATCGACCGCATCACATCATTGATTGTAACAGAACCACAGGTACATGAAACCTTTTCAATTTAGTAAAATTTACAGCATTTTGGATGCTTATTTTATAAATAGGATCTTAGTTTATACAAATTTATTTTAGCTTGATTGCGAAACAAGTTCTTACAACTTATATTTTGTAACAGAACCACAGGTACATGAAACTTTTTCAATTTAGTAAAATTTACAGCATTTTGGATGCTTATTTTATAAATAGGATCTTAGTTTATACAAATTTATATTAGCTCAATTGCGAAACAAGTTCTTACAACTTATATTATATTAATCACTCTTGAGACCTCATTCCTTATGGAATCCATCGTCACAAGGAAGAGAGAAGAGACAAAGTGGAATTAAATGCATTGCCTAAGGGCACAATCGTAACGGCTCCAGCGGGACTTGAACTCCGGACCGTTCGCACCTGAAGCGAACGCGCTACCACCGCGCTATCACGACTTCCACCAGGAATACAGGATCTTGTATTCATGTTCATTTATTATTGAATTTAAATGGCTCGTTTTTATCGTGTTTAGAAGACTAGTTAAATAAATTCGATAACAAATGACCACTCATTTAATACCCTATATATGTTCAATGAGCGTTACAAAATAGCTATTCATAGAGGGCTCATGCTGGGGGATGATTTGTGAGAAATAGGCTCCCTGAGCTGCATGACTTCTCCCAATTTTGGGTTCAGGGAGAAGATTAAACTTGATTTATTTTACAACTATTGCGAAGCACGTTCTCCGTGGTCGAGTGGTTACGGTCGCTGACTTGTATACGACTGTAACCTATCATCACTGATGGTCACGGGTTCGAGCCCCACTCAGGCCGTGTCTCATATGAAAAAGTTGGCAGTTTCTTACGGAGGTTGGTGCACCCAAGTACTGGTTAACGCTGGAGCCTGCCCAGGAAAGGTGTTGTTAGGTAAACTGTCCGCCGGCGCTATATAGCCCGATATGGTGCTGATGCAGGCGTAAAACCCGAAATATAACATATAACGTTCTCTACAACTTATATTAATCACTCTCGTTGGCGCTGATGAAAGCGTAAATGTGGTCATTCGTGTGGGAGGAAACCGGAGTACCCGGAGAAAACCCACCTGTCCGATCTGGCGACCACCGTACCATCTCACATATTTCCCGGTCCGAAGATCGAACCCGGGTTGCATTGGTGAGAAGCGAGCGCGCTAACCACTGCGCTAATCGTACAGCCTAGAAGTTTGTTCATATACCAACTCCCTACCATGAAGATCTAACCTAAGCCCTGTCCAATCACATGTCTGTATATAAATGAAACAAAATACAGAAAACATGAGCATATTGCATTATATTATACCGCCTAGTGGTTAAGGCGTCCGCCTACAGAGCGCGAGGTCGAAGGTTCGAATCTCGTCAGGGGTTCGTTCTGATATGGCCGGTTGGTGAGCCATCAGCTAGTTTAAATGATGGTTACCGATTGCCTACCAGTCTGGCGCCTGGCATACAAGCATAGGATTCGGGAAGTACTACCAATATCTTGTACCTCGTTAACATGTAGAAACTAGTCGACTACCAATATCTTGTACCTCGTTAACATGTAGAAACTAGTCGACTACCAATATCCTGTACCTCGTTAACATGTAGAAACTAGTCGACTACCAATATCCTGTACCTCGTTAACATGTAGAAACTAGTCGACTACCAATATCCTGTACCTCGTTAACATGTAGAAACTAGTCGACTACCAATATCCTGTACCTCGTTAACCTGTAGAAACTAGTCGACTACCAATATCTTGTACCTCGTTAACATGTAGAAACTAGTCGACTACCAATATCTTGTACCTCGTTAACATGTAGAAACTAGTCGACTACCAATATCCTGTACCTCGTTAACCTGTAGAAACTAGTCGACTACCAATATCCTGTACCTCGTTAACCTGTAGAAACTAGTCGACTACCAATATCCTGTACCTCGTTAACATGTAGAAACTAGTCGACTACCAATATCCTGTACCTCGTTAACATGTAGAAACTAGTCGACTACCAATATCCTGTACCTCGTTAACCTGTAGAAACTAGTCGACTACCAATATCCTGTACCTCGTTAACCTGTAGAAACTAGTCGACTACCAATATCTTGTACCTCGTTAACCTGTAGAAACTAGTCGACTACCAATATCCTGTACCTCGTTAACCTGTAGAAACTAGTCGACTACCAATATCCTGTACCTCGTTAACCTGTAGAAACTAGTCGACTACCAATATCTTGTACCTCGTTAACATGTAGAAACTAGTCGACTACCAATATCCTGTACCTCGTTAACCTGTCAAAACTAGTCGACTACCAATATCCTGTACCTCGTTAACCTGTAGAAACTAGTCGACTACCAATATCTTGTACCTCGTTAACATGTAGAAACTAGTCGACTACCAATATCCTGTACCTCGTTAACCTGTCAAAACTAGTCGACTACCAATATCCTGTACCTCGTTAACCTGTAGAAACTAGTCGACTACCAATATCTTGTACCTCGTTAACATGTAGAAACTAGTCGACTACCAATATCCTGTACCTCGTTAACCTGTCAAAACTAGTCGACTACCAATATCCTGTACCTCGTTAACCTGTAGAAACTAGTCGACTACCAATATCTTGTACCTCGTTAACATGTAGAAACTAGTCGACTACCAATATCCTGTACCTCGTTAACCTGTAGAAACTAGTTGACTACCAATATCCTGTACCTCGTTAACCTGTAGAAACTAGTCGACTACCAGCTCGATTAGATTAATGGTGGCGTGTAATAATTGTTAACTGCATATCTCATGAACCGTTCACAATGTGCTTCAATTAATCATAACCATATTTAATGCCTCGTCATCAAACCGATCATGTTTTCTTTTGCACAAGATTCCTGAAATGTGCATATCTGCACGTAGAGCAGACAGACTATGATATGCTCGATATTTTCTTCTGCATTTCTCAGTGTATATTTCAAAAGATTATGTTTTAGTTGGCTGTCTAACACATCGTACTATAATCTGTTACAGTCGAACTTGTTCCTCGAGAGACCACGTCTATTAAGAGACGACTTTGTTTGGTCCCGTTTATGCTAATTAACCCTATGCACGCTAATGGCAGATAAAATCATTTTTGCAAACAGCATAGAGCCAGATCAGACGGCACAGAACGTGCCGTCTGATCAGGCTCTATGCTGTTTGCTATTCGGATAGTGGAGCTAAAACACTTGGATCAATAGCAAACAACGTAGATTCTGGCGGCGTTATGCTAATCTGGATCTATATTGTTGTGCAAATGTGATTTTATTTACTCAGCAGGCAACGGGTTAAGGAAGAATTTAAGAGACCATTCCTGCTTAGAGACCATGCCCTTCCCTTTGGTGGTCTCTTAATAGAAGTTTGACTGTACTTAATTTGTGTGAACATGGTACAGTCAAACCTCTCCAGAGCTCTCAACTTCAGCTTGTCAGGCTTTGTTACTGGCATGAAAAAACATGAAGCACGATATATTTGCGTGTTTTATTATGTTATATTTCGGGTTTTACGCCTGCATCAGCACCATTTTGGGCTATATCGCCAGCGGGCAGTTTACCTAACAACACCTTTCCTGGGCAGGCTCCAGCGGTTAACCAGTACTTGGGTGTACCAACCTCCATAAGAAACTGCCAACTTTTTCATATAAATGAAACACGGCCTGAGCGGGGCTCGAACCCGTGACCATCAGTGATGATAGGTTACAGTGGTATACAAGTCAGCGACCTTAACCACTCGACCACGGAGGCGGACTTTTTGCGTGTTTTACTTTTCATTTATCGCCGCTACCGGTTGCCCATATGAGCGACGCCTCCTGAAGAGATTAATCATTTTAGATTTTTGGAGGATAGTGCAATGATACAGACCCCTTCCAGAGTCTCCTCTGGTTCTTTTATGTGCACGATGTAAAGCACCGACACGAGACTTTGGTTTGATTTAAACATATTTATTCATAATGTACAGTACATATCTATTGTATACAGAATGAAAATGGATTTAATCGAAAACTTAAAGCTTATTGATTAAAGGCCCATCTGAAAGACTGTTAATTTTATTAGGGTCACACGGGGGGATCGAACCTGTTATTAGTAGATGTTGAGTTACTTAGATCGAAGAATGATTATAATTGTCATATACACCCTCCCCATTCCTTGTGGTTACCATGGAACCCTAGTAATTGAGAATTGGGATCATTTACACTTGCATGATTATAGGAATGTTTGAACACATGCTTTCATCCTATCTCTGTGATTCAAGCATGTATACGCATGATGCATCACCCTTTGGCCTTGGGAGGGGAGGGGGGTTGTATGATGCATCACCCTTTGGCCTTGGGAGGGGGGGATTGTCTCCTGTACATGACTGATCGTTATTTTCAACGCTAGCATGCAAAGGGTTACAGCGTGTTCGCCCAGAGTTTGTGCCCAGTTGAAGTAAAGCACTTAAATTCCACATTGCCTTGTCTCCCTCCCTCGTGGAGATGGATTCAGGAATGAGAGTTTGTGTCCAGCTGAAGTAAGGCACTTAAATGCCACATTGCCTCATCTCCCTCCCTCTCGTGGAGATGGATTCAGGAATGAGGTCTCGAGAGTGATTAATATAATGTAAAAACTTGCTTTGCAATCGAGCTAAAAATAAGTTGTATAAACTTAATTAAATGTTACCCTTTTTGGAACGAGAAGTTTCCGCGCCAAATAGCCTGAACCGGTGTGCTGTAAACCCCAACTAAACAACAATACAAAAGTTATGTTATGTTATATTTCGGGTTTTACGCCTGCATCAGCACCATTTTGGGCTATATCGCCGGCGGGCAGTTTACCTAGCAACACCTTTCCTGAGCAGGCTCCAGCGGTTAACCAGTACTTGGGTGCACCAACCTCCGTAAGAAACTGCCAACTTTTTCATATAAATGAGACACGGCCTGAGCGGGGCTCGAACCCGTGACCATCAGTGATGATAGGTTACAGTGGTATACAAGTCAGCGACCGTAACCACTCGACCACAGAGGCGGACCAATACAAAAGTAGTAAATATTACACCCTCCAACTGGTAAAATACTAAAAAGCAGCTATCTCGCTACCCACCTTTAATGCATCCGATTCCTTCCTGTCCATGACGTCCAACAGGAGAGCCGCTATCATGTTGAAGCCTTGACAATACCCGACCACCTTGTTCCATCTAGCGTATGCCAGTAATATTCTTTTCAGCAGTGCACGCTCTTCCTCATTTTCCTCGCCACTGAAACCGCTACAACCAGTACGGTGTAGATCCTGCAAACATATACAGTCGACGTTGTATTAGGAGACAACACAAGTGACTGTAAAAAAGTGGTCGCTTAATGGAATGGTTTCTTAATAAATTTTCATCATCAACAAGATCAGCACCATTTTGGGCTATATCGCCGGTGGTCAGTTTACCTAACAACACCTTTCCGGGGCAGGCTCCAGCAGTTAACCCGTTTCCTTCTGGATACATCTTAAAGGCTTTTGCAAACAACTTATATCTAGATTAGCCGCAGCATGATGCTGCATGCTGATCACGATCTATGTTGTTTGCTACATAGCCAAGTGTCTTAGCAAGATCACCTGAATAGCAAAACACAGCACAGAGCCTGATCAGATGGTACTTTCCATGGCGGCTGATCTGGCTCTATGTTCTTTGCAAATACTGTTTGAACGGTATCCAGAATCAAATGGGTTAACCAGTATTTGGTGCACCAATCTCTGTAAGAAACAAACCGTCGACAAACAAATTCAAGATGGCTCTGTGATACTATAGAACTTTATTATGGATTGAACATATTAAATTTAACCTTTCTTGAAATATTGGTCTGATGGGAGTATTGTCGGAAAATACCGTGAAACTAGTTATGCTATGCCAGTAGTATAAAACAATAACCTGGATGTCAGTGGCATGTAACCCAGCAAATAATGTTGATGAATGGTCCTGTGTACAGTACTTAAAGCGACATTACATCGCAAAAAGCAAATAAAATGCATTTTATCACGTATAAATGCGTTGCTACTACAAATTCTTCCAAATACATTCGAACACTTAACATTGAATCAATAAACAGTGTTTTTGTGATCTACAAACTTTCAAAATTGGAAGTAGGATTTCATATAACGATCATCCACACTCCTGAATTGACGTTTGTTTGTCATCGGAGTCAATACTAAACGCGAGATAATGTCGTTTAAAGATAATTTAACTAAGACTAGTCTACAAATAAATATGCATAGGCACACATGTAAGATATAATGGTAAATCTGTACCATAAATCGTGTTATTCAGGATACACGAGTTGCATTACGCATGAATGTCGACCCTATTTACATTATTTTGTTATGTCAACAAACCGTGTATGACGATTACTTATTAGTTGAAATACTCAGTTATTGAGACAAATATTTGGAAAACAATTATACCATATAATATGAAAATACATTCTGTAGAAAATACTTGGCCAGTTTTACAAGCTTACGAAAATAAAAACATGTACGTCATTCATAAACTTGCCAGTTCGTTTCTCGATCAGTTTTAAATCATGCGTATACTTGCCAGTTTGTTTCTCGATCATTACATTCATGCGTAAACTTGCCAGTTCATTTCTTGATTAGTTCATTCATGCGTAAATTGCCAGTTCATTTCTTGATCAGTTCATTCATGCGTAAACTTGCCAGTTCATTTCTTGATTAGTTCATTCATGTGTAAATTGCCAGTTCATTTCTTGATCAGTTCATTCATGCGTAAAATTGCCAGTTCATTTCTCGATCAGTTCATTCATGCGTAAACTTGCCAGTTCGTTTGTCGATAAGTTCATTTATGCATAAACTTGCCAGTTCATTTCTTGATCAGTTCATTCATGTGTAAACTTGCCAGTTCATTTCTCGATAAGTTTATTCATGCATAAACTTGCCAGTTCATTTCTCGATCAGTTCATTCATGCATAAACTTGCCAGTTCATTTCTCGATCAGTTCATTCATGCGTAAACTTGCCAGTTCATTTCTCGATTAGTTCATTCATGCGTAAACTTGCCAGTTTGTTTCTCGATCAGTACATTCATGCGTAAACTTGCCAGTTCGTTTCTCGATCAGTTCATTCATGCATAAACTTGCCAGTTCGTTTATCGATCAGTTCATTCATGCGTAAACTTGCCAGTTCGTTTCTCGATCAGTACATTCATGCGTAAACTTGCCAGTTCGTTTCTCGATCAGTTCATTCATGCATAAACTTGCCAGTTCGTTTCTCGATCATTACATTCATGCGTAAACTTGCCCGTTCATTTCTTGATTAGTTCATTCATGCGTAAACTTGCCAGTTCATTTTTCAATCAGTTCATTCATGCGTAAAATTGCCAGTTCATTTCTTGATTAGTTCATTCATGCGTACAATTGCCAGTTCATTTCTTGATTAGTTCATTCATGCGTAAAATTGCCAGTTCATTTCTCGATTAGTTCATTCATGCATCAAATTGCCAGTTCATTTCTCGATCATTACATTCATACGTACACTTGCCAGTTCGTTTCTCGATCATTACATTCATGCGTCAAATTGCCAGTTCATTTCTTGATTAGTTCATTCATGCGTAAAATTGCCAGTTCATTTCTGGATTAGTTCATTCATGCGTAAACTTGCCCGTTCATTTCTGGATTAGTTCATTCATGCGTAAACTTGCCAGTTCATTTCGCTATTAGTTCATTCATGCCGTTTCATCAGGATCTGCACATTTTGCCAGTAATATTACTATATTTAGACAAAATTACCTATTCAGATAAATGACCTGGTCCAAATGTAATTTTCTTATTAATTTATTGGTCTCAATATACCATGCACCAGTCCAAGTCAATTACTTGGTGTTGAATGGGTTGAGCAACCAACCTGTATTAAGCAGCCAGTTTGCAGATTCCCAATATGTTGGTTTATTATATATTTGTCCTCTATTAAGCAGTCACCTCCACTAAGCATCCAACCTGTATTAAGCAGCCAGTTTGCAGATTCCCAATATGTTGTTTTATTATATATTTGTCCTGTATTAAGCAGTCACCTCCACTAAGCAGCCAACCTGTATTAAGCAGCCAGTTTGCAGATTCCCAATGTGTTGTTTTATTATATATTTACCCTCTATTAAGCAGCCACCTGTGCTAAGCAGCCAACCTGTATTAAGCAGCCAGTTTGCAGATTCCCAATGTGTTGTTTTATTATATATTTACCCTCTATTAAGCAGTCACCTGTGCTAAGCAGCCACTTTCTGTGATTCCCTTGGCTGGCTGCTGAAGACATGTTTGACTGTATAGTAAAAATGTTCGGGCAGCATTTAAAATGCCTTTAAAAATAAATCCCTTAATACAGGTGGTCACATGTACCATGACAACTGTATTAAATTCCACTCAATGAACCCCGCTACAACAAATATGCTGCAGATCCTGCAAACATAATAAAATTCCACTCAATGACCCCGCTACAACAAATATGCTGCAGATCCTGCAAACATAATAAAATTCCACTCAATGACCCCGCTACAACAAATATGCTGCGGATCCTGCAAACATAATAAAATTCCACTCAATGAACCCACTACAACCAGTACAGTGTAGATCCTGCAAAGATAGCGGAAATTATTCTGTTTGACTTCACAATAAGGCATCTACCCGGTAAACCAATAGGTTTATAATGGACCTCTCATTCACGAGGATCCTGTTCAGTAAGAAGCAGGGTGAAATCTTGTATTTATGCAAGAATTTAGAAAACAATTTGCATGTGAAAATCGAAGATAATTAAAAAAAAAATTCTCCCAAGTTCCAAAGTGTTCGGTATCAATCAATAACGACTACTTTTACAAATGAGGAAATTCCATACAATCTCGTGTAACCAAAAGGAGAGGTTTGTAAGAAAGGCAGCCACATAGATATTTCATTACCTTAATTGGAATGGAGAGATTTTCCAATTCCTTCTGTGCCAAATGATAACAACAATTTTTACATCTAAGCAAAAACCACAGATACTTCCTTGCTTAATTCATTGTTCTTCTCTATTATATCGTGCGGTTCTTGCTTTAAGACTGTTTCTGTTTCTATATGTAGTACATGTATTGCATCATGTTCCTAGTACTATATCAGACATTCGTTCATAACCATTACAAAAATCTAACAAGATAAACTGGCAATATATATACTGAGTCAAAAAAGAAACGATACCTGGTGTTTATGTGTCTATAATTTCAACATTTATTAAGAAAATTCTTTGAAAATTCATAAGATGATAGTCCAACATGTTTGAAAGAGGAGCACATAAGCATAATGAGCCTCCGAAACTGTCTGCTGCGTGATGACGTAATTCGTCGGACAGGGGTCTAATGGAGTTTTCACACAGACGTCAATACCGAGTATGGGCAACATTTGCGTCTCTCACTGCAATGCACCGCCGTCGCATCGAACGGAAGAGTGTCTGAATCTCTTGCTGGTCAATATTTGTCCACTCCTGACGCAATACATCCCTCAGTTGGTTTAACGTTACCGGCTGACGCGGCGGTCTAACATATCCCACACATGTTCTATGGGTGACAAGTCTGGTGACAAAGCAGGCCACGGCAGGGTTTCAATATTGTTCGGCTCCAATAATGTGGTGGAAATCCGAGCAGTATGACACCTGGCGTTGTCCTGTTGGAACAGTGTGACGTTTCTGTTGGCGTTAAAGAACGGCACAACAACTGGCGCAAGGATCTCATCACAGTACCGCTGGGCGCTTAGGTTCCCGTCCACCACTAACAGTTCAGTGCGACTGCCGAAGGTGATACCGCCCCACGCCATAACGCTTCCGCCCCGAACAGATCGACCTGACGTACACATGCGTCGGCATAACGTTCACCGCGTCTGCGATATACCCGCTCTCTGCCATCCGCTCGACGCAAACAGAACCGCGATTCAACGCTAAACATCACCGAATTCCACTGTAACCGAGTCCAGCGAGCATGTTCCGTCGTCCATTCCCGCCGTACGTCACGGTGACGTCGTGTCAGGATGGGTCCAACGTATGGCCGATAGGCACGAATGCCACGTTCACCGAGCCGGTTCCTGACTGTTTGTGCACTGATGCGATTGTTGGTCATCCCAGGAGTAACGGCAGCTGTGTGCGTAGCAGGTAGGAAACGGTCACATAAATGTGACGTCCGAATGTGACGGTCCTGTTCACGCGTCGTCACACGTGGTCGACCAGATCTTGGACGGTCATCCACCGATCCATGTGTTCGATAACGTCGAAGTAGACGTGTTATCGTGATCCGCGTAACCCCGAGTCGATTTGCGACGTCACGCTGACGTAAACCGCCGTCAATCATGCCAATGGCACGCATTCTCTGATTGCGGTTTAGCCTAGGCATTTTGTTAGAGGTAACAATGGGTATGTAAGGTGTTTTTCCTCGATGATAATGCAATACCAGTACAATAAACCGGTTTTCCGATTTGTACATGTGTAGGAAGTTGTCTTTGTTGAGGAGCACGTGCAAATCGGAAATTCGGCGTTCCAGGATTATCGGGTGTTTATTTACCTGTGTTTATGGTTGGCTGACGTTGCAATAAGATACCCGGTACTGATACGTAATAATATATTAAACCTTTCTATGGTGTTATCCATTTTACGTCATTTTTAGTTTGGTATCGTTTCTTTTTTGACTCAGTATATGATCTATCTATCTTGACAAAACTTTGGGGGCAGACCTTTCCGTAACTTATCATTTACAGCAAATCGTACTTTGTGACAGAGATTTAGGACACATTATACCTTAACAATCTGTACGCCAAGTTTATTGTCGTCCGGATTACTTCTCTCGTTAAATGCAAATTTAATAGTCTTCTCCCAGTCTATCTTCATCTCCTTTATATGCTGCTCCGCTAGACTCAGCCATACCTACAACATATTTTATATCCTTTATATGTTCTCCACTAGACTCAGCCATACCTACAACATATGCTATATCCTTTATATGCTCTCTGCTAGACTCAGTCATATCTACAACATATTATGCTATATCCTTTATATGCTCTCCACTAGACTCAGCCATACCTACAACATATGCTATATCCTTTATATGCTCTCCACTAGACTCGGTCATACCTACAACATATGCTATATCCTTTATATGCTCTCCACTAGACTCGGTCATACCTACAACATATGCTATATCCTTTATATGCTCTCCACTAGACTCAGTCATATCTACAACATATGCTATATCCTTTATATGCTCTCTGCTAGACTCAGCCATACCTACAACATATGCTATATCCTTTATATGCTCTCTGCTAGACTCAGTCATATCTACAACATATTATGCTATATCCTTTATATGCTCTCCACTAGACTCAGCCATACCTACAACATATGCTATATCCTTTATATGCTCTCCACTAGACTCGGTCATACCTACAACATATGCTATATCCTTTATATGCTCTCCACTAGACTCGGTCATACCTACAACATATGCTATATCCTTTATATGCTCTCCACTAGACTCAGTCATATCTACAACATATGCTATATCCTTTATATGCTCTCTGCTAGACTCAGCCATACCTACAACATATGCTATATCCTTTATATGCTCTCCACTAGACTCAGCCATACCTACAACAAATGCTATATCCTTCATATGCTGCTCCGCTAGACTCAGCCATACCTACAACATATGCTATATCCTTCATATACTGCTCCGCTAGACTCAGCCATACCTACAACATATGCTATATCCTTTATATGCTCTCCACTAGACTCAGCCATACCTACAACATATGCTATATCCTTTATATGCTCTCCACTAGACTCAGCCATATCTACAACATATACTATATCCTTTATATGCTCTCCACTAGACTCAGCCATATCTACAACATATTCTATATCCTTTATATGTTCTCTGCTAGACTCAGCCATATCAACAACATATTTTATATCCTTTATATGCTCTCCACTAGACTCAGCCATACCTACAACATATGCTATATCCTTTATATGCTCTCCACTAGACTCGGTCATACCTACAACATATTTTATATCCTTTATATGTTCTCCACTAGACTCAGCCATACCTACAACATATGCTATATCCTTTATATGCTCTCCACTAGACTCGGTCATACCTACAACATATGCTATATCCTTTATATGCTCTCCACTAGACTCAGCCATATCTACAACATATTCTATATCCTTTATATGCTCTCCGCTAGACTCAGCCATACCTACAATATATTTTATATCCTTTATATGTTCTCTGCTAGACTCAGCCATATCAACAACATATTTTATATCCTTTATATGCTCTCCACTAGACTCAGCCATACCTACAACATATGCTATATCCTTTATATGCTCTCCACTAGACTCAGCCATATCTACAACATATTCTATATCCTTTATATGCTCTCCGCTAGACTCAGCCATACCTACAATATATTTTATATCCTTTATATGTTCTCTGCTAGACTCAGCCATATCAACAACATATTTTATATCCTTTATATGCTCTCCACTAGACTCAGCCATACCTACAACATATGCTATATCCTTTATATGCTCTCCACTAGACTCGGTCATACCTACAACATATTTTATATCCTTTATATGTTCTCCACTAGACTCAGCCATACCTACAACATATGCTATATCCTTTATATGCTCTCCACTAGACTCGGTCATACCTACAACATATGCTATATCCTTTATATGCTCTCCACTAGACTCAGCCATATCTACAACATATTCTATATCCTTTATATGCTCTCCGCTAGACTCAGCCATACCTACAACATATTTTATATCCTTTATATGTTCTCCACTAGACTCAGCCATACCTACAACATATGCTATATCCTTTATATGCTCTCCACTAGACTCAGCCATATCTACAACATATACTATATCCTTTATATGCTCTCCACTAGACTCAGCCATATCTACAACATATTCTATATCCTTTATATGCTCTCCGCTAGACTCAGCCATACCTACAATATATTTTATATCCTTTATATGTTCTCTGCTAGACTCAGCCATATCAACAACATATTTTATATCCTTTATATGCTCTCCACTAGACTCAGCCATACCTACAACATATGCTATATCCTTTATATGCTCTCCACTAGACTCGGTCATACCTACAACATATTTTATATCCTTTATATGTTCTCCACTAGACTCAGCCATACCTACAACATATGCTATATCCTTTATATGCTCTCCACTAGACTCAGCCATATCTACAACATATTCTATATACTTTATATGCTCTCTGCTAGACTCAGCCATACCTACAATATATTTTATATCCTTTATATGTTCTCTGCTAGACTCAGCCATATCAACAACATATTTTATATCCTTTATATGATCTCCACTAGACTCAGCCATACCTACAACATATGCTATATCCTTTATATGCTCTCCACTAGACTCGGTCATACCTACAACATATTCTATATCCTTTATATGCTCTCCACTAGACTCAGCCATACCTACAACATATTTTATATCCTTTATATGTTCTCTGCTAGACTCAGCCATATCTACAACATATTTTATATCCTTTATATGCTCTCCACTAGACTCGGTCATACCTACAACATATTTTATATTCTTTATATGCTCTCCACTAGACTCAGTCATACCTACAACTGACTTTAACTTACATCCTGTATATATAGTGTACTGTAGTATATAGTATAAAACTTCTATAACAGAAAAATCTCACAGATTATCATCTTTCTGATCATTTGCAATATCATCATCTTCATTTTTACCTTTTTTCTGAATTCAGCTGGAATTCCAAGTGGTAACCTAGCAACAGCTTTCATGGCATCCTTCCACTGCTCAAAGGCACTGTCTCCACCACACGGCTCAACCGAAAACCTCATCCTGGTATCAATACCTGAAAAATACATAAAAGCTTACCAGCTACATTAAATTTGGATGGCTGGTTATGGAGTATTTAAAATACAAATCTGGTAGCTTCTTGTTTCCACATAAAGTTTATATGATAAGTACATCATATCATATAAAAGTAAAGTGTTTGTGTATCATAGTGTCATTAATGACTTATGAGACACATTTTTTATGAACATCAGTACTTCCCGAATCCTATCCTTGGAGGCCAGGAAATCGGTAACCTTTATTTAACCAGCTGACGGCTTCCCAACTTCTCTTCTCTCTCCCTCGTGGCGCTGGATTCCATCAGGAATGAGGTCTTGAGAGTGATTAATATAAGTTGTAAGAACTTGTTTCGCAATCAAGCTAAAATAAATTTATATAAACAACTGGCCATATCATAACGAACGAAGCGCACCCTATGAGCTGTGGTTTTCCGCAAGAGGTGTCCCCTAGGGCTCTAGAAATGTTTCCACTACATCAATGCAAACTTATAGTATTATCTGTGTAGTTTGGCTGTAGTTTTTTTTCCCAAGCCTTGCCAAGCAATTGATTAAAATAAAATCTGACAGGTCTGTTCAGAGTTGGTCTGTCCAAAGTTTGAGGTTCAATTATCTTTTAATCGGTGAATATCAGATCTCATATACCTACTTAAAGTCTGGTAAATGGTGGGACACGTTTCACACAGACTGACCTACTTAAAGTCTGGTAAATGGTGGGACAAGTTTCACACAGACTGACCAACTTAGAGTCTGATAAACGGTGGGACACGTTTCACACAGACTGACCTACTTAGAGTCTGATAAACGGTAGGACACGTTTCACACAGACTGACCTACTTAGAGTCTGCTAAATGGTGGGACACGTTTCACACAGACAGACCTACTTAGAGTCTGATAAATGGTGGGCCAAGTTTCACACAGACTGAGACATCATGGGACTATCTAACTCAGTGTTGGAAAAGATATTAGCTACTTGCCATCCTGATCAACTATACCCTCATCAATAACAGAAGATCCGAGTGTATACTACATCACTGTCAATGTCGCAGCGATACTAAAATAAGCGTTTACTGGATTTATCCAATCTAATTTTCTTCTATACTCGGAGAAAATCCGTAATCACTCTTCTCCTTAATGATGTCTGGAATGGTCAATATTGTAACAAACAAACTGAAGCTAGGACACGCATGTTACCCAATGTATTACTGTACATGTAACTATCAAACTGAAGCTAGGACATGCATGTTCCCCAATGTATTACTGTACATGTAACAAACAAGCTGAAGCTATGACATGCATGTTACCCAATGTATTACTGTACATGTAACAAACAAACTGAAGCTAGGACACGCATGTTACCCAATGTATTACTGTACATGTAACAGCAAACTGAAGCTAGGACACGCATGTTACCCAATGTATTACTGTACATGTAACAAACAAACTGAAGCTAGGACATGCATGTTACCCAATGTATTACTGTACATGTAACTATCAAACTGAAGCTAGGACATGCATGTTCCCCAATGTATTACTGTACATGTAACAGCAAACTGAAGCTAGGACACGCATGTTACCCAATGTATTACTGTACATGTAACAGCAAACTGAAGCTAGGACACGCATGTTACCCAATGTATTACTGTACATGTAACAGCAAACTGAAGCTAGGACATGCATGTTCCCCAATGTATTACTGTACATGTAACAAACAAGCTGAAGCTATGACATGCATGTTACCCAATGTATTACTGTACATGTAACAAACAAACTGAAGCTAGGACACGCATGTTACCCAATGTATTATTGTACATGTAACTATCAAACTGAAGCTAGGACACGCATGTTACCCAATGTATTACTGTACATGTAACAAACAAACTGAAGCTAGGACACGCATGTTACCCAATGTATTACTGTACATGTAACAGCAAACTGAAGCTAGGACACGCATGTTACCCAATGTATTACTGTACATGTAACAAACAAACTGAAGCTAGGACACGCATGTTACCCAATGTATTACTGTACATGTAACAGCAAACTGAAGCTAGGACATGCATGTTCCCCAATGTATTACTGTACATGTAACAGCAAACTGAAGCTAGGACATGCATGTTCCCCAATGTATTACTGTACATGTAACAAACAAACTGAAGCTAGGACACGCATGTTACCCAATGTATTACTGTACATGTAACTATCAAACTGAAGCTATCAGACACGCATGTTGATTGAAACAATGGCTGTACTTGATTGAAACAATGGCTGTTCTTGATTGAAACAATGGCTGTTCTTGATTGAAACAATGGCTTTTCTTGATTGAAACAATGGCTTTTCTTGATTGAAACAATCACTGTTCTTGATTGAAACAATCGCTGTTCTTGATTGAAACAATGGCTGTTCTTGATTGAAACAATGGCTGTTCTTGATTGAAACAATGGCTGTTCTTGATTGAAACAATGGCTGTTCTTGATTGAAACAATGGCTGTTCTTGATTGAAACAATCGCTGTTCTTGATTGAAACAATGGCTGTTCTTGATTGAAACAATGGCTGTTCTTGATTGAAACAATGGATGTTCAAACAAAGATATGCACACAAATTACACAACAGAAAACAACACGGTCTTAAATTTCACATTGCCTATCCATTTCCCTGTGTGTTACAATGGTATTGAGTGTGTCCCAAAAAAAGAAATGGACCTCCCAGTCATAGCTCGATATAATACCAAGCCTCATACCTCTAATATAAACATACAAAACAGGGATCAGATTAGAGGGCGATGTGGGCGAAATTGTCGCCCTAGGGACCCTGACTTCGCCCTCTGGGGGCCCCACTTCTCCCTAAAAAAAAATAAAAAAAAAATATTCTTTTGTTTTTATGATTTTCAAACAAAATTTTGTCTAGTAAGATACACTGGCCCATTATAAAGCACTCCTTCTATTCAAATGTTGTATTGTATGGTTGTACTGTGCATTTTAACCCTATTTTGCAGAAGTATATTAAAGAACACCATTTAAGGAAGCGATCACGCGCTTTCTCACTTCTCCCAAAAATTCTGACCTAGAATGAACCCTGACAAAATACACACAGAAACTTAAGTCTTGTTCCAGTTCCCTCAACGACGTTTCAATTATAAGTGTAACTATGACATGCATAGATGAACACATAATATCACAGAGAGAATCTAAATGAGGACATTTTCTGTTCAATTGACGTATTTCTATTGGACATCATTGGAAGCGTAGGTGCTACTCCAGAGAACAACATGCCATCTCCAGATCTAATTTAGACAGGTTATCTTACAGGATGAAATTATGGAACTAACAAGAATCTGGTAACCATACAGAATGAGAATCTGGTAACCATACAGAATGAGAATCTGGTAACCATACAGAATGAGAATCTGGTAACCATACAGAATGAGAATCTAATGAGAATCTGGTGACTATACAGAATGAGAATCTGGTGACCATACAGAATGAGAATCTTATGAGAATCTGGTAACCATACAGAATGAGAATCTGGTGACCATACATAATGAGAATCCGGTAACCATACAGAATGAGAATCTGGTAACCTACCAGAATGAGAATCTGGTAACCATACAGAATGAGAATCTGGTAACCATACAGAATGGGAATCTGGTAACCATACAGAATGAGAATCTGGTAACCATACAGAATGAGAATCTGGTAACCATACAGAATGAGAATCTGGTAACCATACAGAATGGGAATCTGGTAACCATACAGAATGAGTATCTGGTAACCATACAGAATGAGAATCTGGTAACCATACAGAATGGGAATCTGGTAACCATACAGAATGAAAATCTGGTAACCATACAGAATGAGAATCTGGTAACCATACAGAATGAGAATCTGGTAACCATACAGAATGGGAATCTGGTAACCATACAGAATGAGAATCTGGTAACCATACAGAATGAGAATCTGGTAACCATACAGAATGAGAATCTGGTAACCATACAGAATGAGAATCTGGTAACCTACCAGAATGAGAATCTGGTAACCATACAGAATGAGAATCTGGTAACCATACAGAATGGGAATCTGGTAACCATACAGAATGAGAATCTGGTAACCATACAGAATGAGAATCTGGTAACCATACAGAATGAGAATCTGGTAACCATACAGAATGGGAATCTGGTAACCATACAGAATGAGTATCTGGTAACCATACAGAATGAGAATCTGGTAACCATACAGAATGGGAATCTGGTAACCATACAGAATGAGAATCTGGTAACCATACAGAATGAGAATCTGGTAACCATACAGAATGAGAATCTGGTAACCATACAGAATGGGAATCTGGTAACCATACAGAATGAGTATCTGGTAACCATACAGAATGAGAATCTGGTAACCATACAGAATGGGAATCTGGTAACCATACAGAATGAAAATCTGGTAACCATACAGAATGAGAATCTGGTAACCATACAGAATGGGAATCTGGTAACCATACAGAATGGAAATCTGGTAACCATACAGAATGAGTATCTGGTAACCATACAGAATGAGAATCTGGTAACAATACAGAATGAGAAGCTGGTAACCATACAGAATGAGAATCTTGTAACCATACAGAATGAGAATCTGGTAACCATACAGAATGGGAATCTGGTAACCATACAGAATGAGAATCTGGTAACCATACAAAATGGGAATCTGGTAACCATACAGAATGAGTATCTGGTAACCATACATAATGAGAATCTGGTAACCATACAGAATGGGAATCTGGTAACCATACAGAATGAAAATCTGGTAACCATACAGAATGAGAATCTGGTAACCATACAGAATGAGAATCTGGTAACCATACAGAATGGGAATCTGGTAACCATACAGAATGAGTATCTGGTAACCATACAGAATGAGAATCTGGTAACCATACAGAATGAGAATCTGGTAACCATACAGAATGAGAATCTGGTAACCATACAGAATGAGAATCTGGTAACCATACAGAATGAGAATCTTGTAACCATACAGAATGAGAATCTGGTAACTATACAGAATGGGAATCTGGTAACCATACAGAATGAGAATCTGGTAACCATACAGAATGGGAATCTGGTAACCATACAGAATGAGTATCTGGTAACCATACATAATGAGAATCTGGTAACCATACAGAATGGGAATCTGGTAACCATACAGAATGAGTATCTGGTAACCATACAGAATGAGAATCTGGTAACCATACAGAATGAGAATCTGGTAACCATACAGAATGAGAATCTGGTAACCATACAGAATGAGAATCTGGTAACCATACAGAATGAGATGTATCAGCTGAAACAACAAATATAGGAGAGTGGTTTCTGTGTAACTTGTGCTGATATAAAACATACAAATGGGAGTCGTTGCTAGGTAACTTGTGTTTATTCAAGCCATACATAGGGGAGTGGTGGCTGGGTAACATGTGTTGATTTAAAACATACATAGGGGAGTGGTTGCTGGGCAGCTGTGTTGATATAAAACATACATAGGGGAGTGGTTGCTAGGTAACTTGTGTTGATATAAACATACATAGGAGAGTGGTTGCTGGGCAACTTGTGTTGATATAAACCATACATGGGGGAGTGCTTGCTAAGTAACTTGTGATGATTTAAAACATACATAGGGGAGTGGTTGCTGGGCAGCTGTGTTGATATAAACATACATAGGGGAGTGGTTGCTGGGCAACTTGTGTTGATATAAACCATACATAGGGTAGTGGTTGCTAAGTAACTTGTGTTGATATAAAACATACATAGGGGAGTGGTTGCTGGGTAACTTGTGTTGATATAATACATACATAGGGGAGTGGTTGCTAGGTAACTTGTGTTGATATAAACATACATAGGGGAGTGGTTGCTGGGTAACTTGTGTTGATATAAAACATACATAGGGAAGTGGTTGCTGGGTAACTTGTGTTGATATAAAACATACATAGGGGAGTGGTTGCTAAGTAACTTGTGTTGATATAAAACATACATAGGAGAGTGGTTGCTGGGCAGCTGTGTTGATATAAACATACATAGGGGAGTGGTTGCTGGGTAACTTGTGTTGATATAAACATACATAGGGGAGTGGTTGCTAAGTAACTTGTGTTGATATAAACATACATAGGGGAGTGGTTGCTAAGTAACTTGTGTTGATATAAAACATACATAGGGGAGTGGTTGCTGGGTAACTTGTGTTGATATAAACATACATAGGGGAGTGGTTGCTGGGCAACTTGTGTTGATATAAACATACATAGGGGAGTGGTTGCTGGGTAACTTGTGTTGATATAAACATACATAGGGGAGTGGTTGCTGGGTAACTTGTGTTGATATAAACATACATAGGGAAGTGGTTGCTGGGTAACTTGTGTTGATATAAACCATACATAGGAGAGTGGTTGCTGGGTAACTTGTGTTGATATAAAACATACATAGGGAAGTGGTTGCTCGGCAACTTGTGTTGATATAAAACATACATAGGGAAGTGGTTGCTGGGTAACTTGTGTTGATATAAACATACATAGGGGAGTGGTTGCTGGGTAACTTGTGTTGATATAAACATACATAGGGGAGTGGTTGCTGGGCAACTTGTGTTGATATAAACATACATAGGGGAGTGGTTGCTGGGTAACTTGTGTTGATATAAACATACATAGGGGAGTGGTTGCTGGGTAACTTGTGTTGATATAAACATACATAGGGAAGTGGTTGCTGGGTAACTTGTGTTGATATGAACCATACATAGGGGAGTGGTTGCTGGGTAACTTGTGTTGATATAAAACATACATAGGGAAGTGGTTGCTGGGTAACTTGTGTTGATATAAACCATACATAGGGGAGTGGTTGCTGGGCAACTTGTGTTGATATAAACATACATAGGGGAGTGGTTGCTGGGTAACTTGTGTTGATATAAACATACATAGGGAAGTGGTTGCTGGGTAACTTGTGTTGATATGAACCATACATAGGGGAGTGGTTGCTGGGTAACTTGTGTTGATATAAAACATACATAGGGAAGTGGTTGCTCGGCAACTTGTGTTGATATAAAACATACATAGGGAAGTGGTTGCTGGGTAACTTGTGTTGATATAAACATACATAGGGGAGTGGTTGCTGGGCAACTTGTGTTGATATAAACATACATAGGGGAGTGGTTGCTGGGCAACTTGTGTTGATATAAACATACATAGGGGAGTGGTTGCTGGGTAACTTGTGTTGATATAAACATACATAGGGGAGTGGTTGCTGGGTAACTTGTGTTGATATAAACCATACATAGGGGAGTGGTTGCTGGGTAACTTGTGTTGATATAAACATACATAGGGGAGTGGTTGCTGGGTAACTTGTGTTGATATAAAACATACATAGGGAAGTGGTTGCTGGGTAACTTGTGTTGATATAAACCATACATAGGGGAGTGGTTGCTGGGTAACTTGTGTTGATATAAACATACATAGGGGAGTGGTTGCTGGGAACTGTGTTGATATAAACAACAAACAACTGTTGATATAAACATACATAGGGGAGTGGTTGCTGGGTAACTTGTGTTGATATAAACCATACATAGGGGAGTGGTTGCTGGGTAACTTGTGTTGATATAAACATACATAGGGGAGTGGTTGCTGGGTAACTTGTGTTGATATAAACCATACATAGGGGAGTGGTTGCTGGTAACTTGTGTTGATATAAACATACATAGGGGAGTGGTTGCTGGGCAACTTGTGTTGATATAAACATACATAGGGGAGTGGTTGCTGGGTAACTTGTGTTGATATAAACATACATAGGGGAGTGGTTGCTGGGCAACTTGTGTTGATATAAACATACATAGGGGAGTGGTTGCTGGGTAACTTGTATTGATATAAACATACATAGGGGAGTGGTTGCTGGGCAACTTGTGTTGATATAAACATACATAGGGGAGTGGTTGCTGGGCAACTTGTGTTGATATAAACCATACATAGGGGAGTGGTTGCTAGGTAACTTTTGTTGATTTCCAGGTTTTGGCCTGTACATTTTCCTGAGAATATTTTGAGGGTGAGGGATTTCATAGCATACCGGCAATCAAAACTTTCGGTAAGCGAAAATTATTTTTTAATTCAATATCTTTTCTCAACTCATGTTACCATAAAACTCGCTTAGAGCTTGCTAATATACTCAAACAAACACAGTAGGTGATTATTCTTTATATTATATATAAGTTATTGCACAAGAAATAATTAGATTTTCTACACATAATGTATTCATATGTTGGACTTAGTTGGCAGAATGTAAATCTATTATCAAACAAATTAGTTGAGAAAAAGCAATTGGAAATAAAAAATATTAAGTGACACGTCGCCTTAGCTAGTTAGATCAGCGAAGTCGACTTCGCCCTATCATCTGGTGAAAAATCTGCAAAAGAAAATGGCGGCGAAATCCATTTTTGAATTATCAAAATCTCAAAAAATTTAAAATTAAGAAATATTTACCCTCTGTCAGTAACTGTGTTACAGTTGAGTGCCGATACTCAGAGAAGCCTATTATCCATGGACAGTCATTAATCCCTAGTTCTAATCCACTGAACGATGTAATTACACCTCTGGACTACACAAATAACAATATGGTATAATATTGCTGGAGGCTAATTGGTCCCCCAGAAGTGTCTAAAACAACAATGTATATGTACACCTGACCTGGAGGTTATAAAACTGTTCTCCAATCTCAAAACTCTGTCTCATTGGTTTAGCTGAGACTCAGAATCAACCAATCAGATCACTTGAACATGAGTTTAGGTCTGAGAAAAGTTTTATAACCTCGGGGCCTTGCCCCAGAAATGGATATGTAGTCCAGTGGTAACACGTTGGACTGGTAATTCAGGGATCGCAGGTTCGATCCCCCGTCTGACCCTAATAAAATTAACAGTCTTTCAGATGGGACTTTAAACCGAGGTCTCGTGTCGGTGCTGTACACCGTGCACGTAAAAGAACCAGCGGAGACTCTGGAATGGGTCTCTGTCTGTATCATTGCACTATCCTCCAAAAATCTAAAATAACTAATCTCTTCAGGAGGAGTCGCTCATATGGGCAACCGGTAGCGACGATAAATAAACGTAAAAACACACACGTAAATTGTGACAGTGTAGGTTTGCTTCAAAAGTGAAGAATTTAATTATTTTGATTGATATCATGAAGACGAGTCTGGCAAAAGGCACTCACTGTATGATGGCTACGCTACGTCTGATTGCTAACACGAAAATGTAGATTTCCCCCTGATTTCCCTTCACTATATCGACTTCCCCCTAAATTGTGGACGAAAGTTTAACCCTGGATAACCAAGTAATGTGAAAGATCAACTTTCCGTATTAAAGATAAACTTTCAGTGTCAAAGATAAAATTTCAGTGACAAAGATCAACTTTCAGTGTCCAAGATCAACTTTCAGTGTCAAAGATCTACTTTCAGTGTCAAAGATCAACTTTCAGTGTCAAAGATAAACTTTCAGTGTCAAAGATCAACTTTCAGTGCCAAAGATCAACTTTCAGTGTCAAAGATCAACTTTCAGTGCCAAAGATCAACTTTCAGTGTCAATGATCAACTTTCAAAGATCAACTTTCAGTGTCAAAGATAAACTTTCAGTGTCAAAGATCAACTTTCAGTGTCAAAGATCAACTTTCAGTGTCAATGATCAACTTTCAAAGATCAACTTTCAGTGTCAAAGATAAATATTTCTCTTTTTTTTTTTAAGTCATTAGTGTTGAAGGAATCTTATGGGATTTGAATTGCATATATTTACACATAGTCTCTCTAATGGTTCCTTGCGAACATCAGAGAAAATGTTTCCCAGGTCTTGATAATGAACTAAATATTGATGTAATTAAGGATAAAATCAATAGTGAATACAAGGTTTCGCTATCCATAACTCAATGTGCTATTGCTATTTACCACATTAGTTGCTGTTTTATTCATTAGCGGATGCAGACTCGGACAAAGCCGCTGCCATGCCATTCACAAGTAAATTGTTTGTTTATTCAATAGCCCTTTAAGATTATTATGGTTATATGCATCTGCCCCCAGAGAGTGAATGAATGATAGAGTCGAAGAGCCCAGAGAGTGAAGTCGGGTATAATGAGAAATGGGTGTGATTTCTTGTTCTTGTCTGTTATGCCATCAGGTTTTTTAACACTTAACATGCCGAAGAAATTGAACGGAATATGCAAACAACATACATCCAGATCAGCCGCAGTGTAGCACTGCTTCTGATCAGGATCTATGTTGTTTGCTATTCAGCCAAGTGTTGTAGCTCCACTATCCGAATAGCAAACAGCATAGAGCCTGATCAGACAGCATGATCTGTGCCGTCTGATCTGGCTCTATGCTGTTTGCAAAAGCGCCTTTAGTCGTGATTGGCAAGTAAAGGGTTAATGTGTTTCTCTGTTCATCTGAAGCACAGTACATGGGATTTCATCTGAATAAGGCTATTAGTGGGGACAAATGGCTGTCAAATTAGCACAGTGGTTAGCGCGCTCGCTTCTCACCAATGCAACCCGGGTTCGATCCTCGGACCGGGAAGTATGTGAGATGGTACTCGGTCGCCAGATCGGACAGGTGGGTTTTCTTCGGGTACTCCAGTTTCCGCCCACACGAATGACCACATTTACGCTTTCATCCGTGCCAACGAGAGTGATTAATATAAGTTGTTAGAACTTGCTTCGCAATCGTTGTAAAATAAAGTTTAAAATTTTGTTTTAGTGGGGACAAATATAAGAAATAATGTCAGTACGCTCCAGCCTCATGGGGAACAAATCCATGATGATCTCATTGACTGAAGAGTAAACCTATTCACACATATACATATTTATCTTTGCTTGTATTCATGTTATATTTTATATTTCGGGTTTTACGCCTGCATCAGCACCATTTTGGGCTATATCGCCGGCGGGCAGTTTACCTAACCACACCTTTCCTGGGCAGGCTCCAGCGGTTAACCAGTACTTGGGTGTACCAACCTCCGTAAGAAACTGCCAACTTTTTCATATAAATGAGACACGGCCTGAGCGGGGCTCGAACCCGTGACCATCAGTGATGATAGGTTACAGTGATATACAAGTCAGTGACCTTAACAACTCGACCACGGAGGAGGACCCTTTGCTTGTATTCAGTGTAATACTGTCATCTCATAAATTCTTATATGAACCACACGTTTAATAGCCCCTGTAAGGGTTCTGATTGGTCGCGGCATGACGCTGCTGTCAGCAATAGACATTACACGTTGTTTGCGTTCATGCTTCATTTGTTGACAATCAACTGCTTAACCCATTTGATTCTGGATACCGTTCAAACATTATTTGCAAAGAACATAGAGCCAGATCAGCCGCCACGGATCATGGTTTATACTGTTTGCTATTCAGATGATCTTGCTAAGATACTTGGCTATGTAGCAAACAGCGTCACGCTGCGGCTGATCAGGCTCTATACTGTTTGCTATTCAGATGATCTTGCTAAGACACTTGGCTATGTAGCAAACAACATAGATCATGGATCTATGTTGTTTGCAAAAGCCTTTAAATGTATCCAGAATGAAATGGGTTAATCAATAAAAATGTTAAATATGAACTAGCAGAATATACAGTGCAAATAATATTGTGTCGATTATTTGCGTGAAGTTGTTTGATTACCAGGGACTATTTACTACGGCGTACAGATTATTCGGCTTAATGTAATAAGGCTCAAAAATATACTGGCAAACAGAAACGTAATTTTTCTTCAAATTTATGGTTGTTGTTACTATGGTAATGTGATAAAAAGGATCTTACACTCGTGGTGATTTCATACCATATGTTATGAAACTAGTTATACATAGAGCCCACGAGAATTCTAGATCTGCCCTTGTATTAGATCCCCAGGTGCAATATCAAGAACACAGTTTTCATCTGTATGTATTCCATGATGTAATATTAATACAGTCGGCATATAGAACATAAATTGAAATGAGAAACATTGCTCAATTACCTCCCCTGAATACTACTACTCTTAATTGGTTTCCTCTGTTTTTATCGTTGCTTCCTTTGCACCACATGTTATCGATTTACATCCGTCTTCTCATCTTATAATTATTAAATAATTAAATCTCGACATATATTTGTAGTAAAGTATACCCAATGGATACTTTATTGTAAAAATTGGTTAATTTATTAACATGAGTTTGATATACGGTATATTCCCGGCCAAAACTCGCCCATTTTTTCAACCAGAAATGTGATGAAACTACTAGGTCGACTTATGGACCAGAAACAAGCAAAAAAAATTTTTTTCGAAATTTATGTATGTTTGTTTATTATTTGATTTAATATAACTATTTGCTTAGACAAGTATTTACAATATAAACAATTAGAAAAGTTTATAAACAAATGTCATACATTATTGGTGTGCATCAGTGTTTTTTTTATGATTTGTAAATCTAAAAATAAATAAAGTCAACCAGTAATCTCAAATTTAGCTCAGTTACATTGAAAAATGAGACAAAAAATAATTGCCATAACCAATATCATAAGTCCACAAAGTACCCTCGACTTACGGAAGGATCCAGTCCATAAGTCCACAAAGTACCCTCGACTTATGGAAGGATCCAGTCCATAAGTCCACAAAGTACCCTCGACATACGGAAGGATCCAGTCCATAAGTCCACAAAGTACCCTCGACTTATGGAAGGATCCAGTCCATAAGTCCACAAAGTACCCTCGACTTATGGAAGGATCCAGTCCATAAGTCCACAAAGTACCCTCGACTTATGGAAGGATCAGTCCATAAGTCCACAAAGTACCCTAACTTATGGAAGGATCAGCCCATAAGTCCACAAAGTACCCTAGACTTATGGAAGGATCCAGTCCATAAGTCCACAAAGTACCCTCGACTTACGGAAGGATCCAGTCCATAAGTCCACAAAGTACCCTCGACATACGGAAGGATCCAGTCCATAAGTCCACAAAGTACCCTCGACATACGGAAGGATCCAGTCCATAAGTCCACAAAGTACCCTCGACTTATGGAAGGATCCAGTCCGTAAGTCAACAAAGTACCCTCGACTTATGGAAGGATCCAGTCCATAAGTCCACAAAGTACCCTCGACTTACGGAAGGATCCAGTCCATAAGTCCACAAAGTACCCTCAACTTATGGAAGGATCCAGTCCATAAGTCCACAAAGTACCCTAGACTTATGGAAGGATCCAGTCCATAAGTCCACAAAGTACCCTCGACTTATGGAAGGATCCAGTCCATAAGTCCACAAAGTACCCTCGACTTATGGAAGGATCCAGTCCATAAGTCCACAAAGTACCCTCGACTTATGGAAGGATCCAGCTCATAAGTCCACAAAGTACTCTCGACTTATGGAATGATCCAGCCCATAAGTCCACAAAGTACCCTAGACTTATGGCAGGATCCAGCCCATAAGTCCACAAAGTACCCTCAACTTATGGAAGGATCCAGCCCATAAGTCCACAAAGTACCCTAGACTTATGGCAGGATCCAGCCATAAGTCCACAAAGTACCCTCGACTTATGGCAGGATCCAGTCCATAAGTCCACAAAGTACACTCACCTTATGGAAGGATCCAGTCCATAAGTCCACAAAGTACCCTCGACTTACGGAAGGATCCAGTCCATAAGTCCACAAAGTACCCTCGACTTATGGAAGGATCCAGTCCATAAGTCCACAAAGTACCCTCGACATACGGAAGGATCCAGTCCATAAGTCCACAAAGTACCCTCGACTTATGGAAGGATCCAGTCCATAAGTCCACAAAGTACCCTCGACTTATGGAAGGATCCAGTCCATAAGTCCACAAAGTACCCTCGACTTATGGAAGGATTCAGTCCATAAGTCCACAAAGTACCCTCAACTTATGGAAGGATCCAGCCCATAAGTCCACAAAGTACCCTAGACTTATGGAAGGATCCAGTCCATAAGTCCACAAAGTACCCTCGACTTACGGAAGGATCCAGTCCATAAGTCCACAAAGTACCCTCGACATACGGAAGGATCCAGTCCATAAGTCCACAAAGTACCCTCGACATACGGAAGGATCCAGTCCATAAGTCCACAAAGTACCCTCGACTTATGGAAGGATCCAGTCCATAAGTCCAAAAGTACCCTCGACTTACGGAAGGATCCAGTCCATAAGTCCACAAAGTACCCTCGACTTATGGAAGGATCCAGTCCATAAGTCCACAAAGTACCCCGACTTATGGAAGGATCCAGTCCATAAGTCCACAAAGTACCCTCGACTTATGGAAGGATCCAGTCCATAAGTCCACAAAGTACCCTCAACTTATGGAAGGATCCAGTCCATAAGTCCACAAAGTACCCTAGACTTATGGAAGGATCCAGTCCATAAGTCCACAAAGTACCCTCGACTTATGGAAGGATCCAGTCCATAAGTCCACAAAGTACCCTCGACTTATGGAAGGATCCAGTCCATAAGTCCACAAAGTACCCTCGACTTATGGAAGGATCCAGCTCATAAGTCCACAAAGTACTCTCGACTTATGGAATGATCCAGCCCATAAGTCCACAAAGTACCCTAGACTTATGGCAGGATCCAGCCCATAAGTCCACAAAGTACCCTCAACTTATGGAAGGATCCAGCCCATAAGTCCACAAAGTACCCTAGACTTATGGCAGGATCCAGCCCATAAGTCCACAAAGTACCCTCGACTTATGGCAGGATCCAGTCCATAAGTCCACAAAGTACCCTCACCTTATGGAAGGATCCAGTCCATAAGTCCACAAAGTACCCTCGACTTATGGAAGGATCCAGTCCATAAGTCCACAAAGTACCCTCGACTTATGGAAGGATCCAGTCCATAAGTCCACAAAGTACCCTCGACTTATGGAAGGATTCAGTCCATAAGTCCACAAAGTACCCTTGACTTATGGAAGGATCCAGTCCATAAGTCCACAAAGTACCCTCGACATATGGAAGGATCCAGCCCATAAGTCCACAAAGTACCCTCGACTTATGGAAGATCCAGCCCATAAGTCCACAAAGTACCCTCGACTTATGGAAGGATCCAGCCCATAAGTCCACAAAGTACCCTCGACTTATGGAAGGATCCAGTCCATAAGTCCACAAAGTACCCTAGACTTATGGAAGGATCCAGCCCATAAGTCCACAAAGTACCCTCGACTTATGGAAGGATCCAGTCCATAAGTCCACAAAGTACCCTCGACTTATGGAAGGATCCAGCCCATAAGTCCACAAAGTACCCTCGACTTATGGAAGGATCCAGTCCATAAGTCCACAAAGTACCCTCGACTTATGGAAGGATCCAGCCCATAAGTCCACAAAGTACCCTCGACTTATGGAAGGATCCAGTCCATAAGTCCACAAAGTACCCTCAACTTATGGAAGGATCCAGCCCATAAGTCCACAAAGTACCCTCGACTTATGGAAGGATCCAGTCCATAAGTCCACAAAGTACCCTCGACTTATGGAAGGATCCAGCCCATAAGTCCACAAAGTACCCTCGACTTATGGAAGGATCCAGTCCATAAGTCCACAAAGTACCCTCGACTTATGGAAGGATCCAGCCCATAAGTCCACAAAGTACCCTCGACTTATGGCAAGATCCAGCCCATAAGTCCACAAAGTACCCTAGACTTATGGAAGGATCCAGCCCATAAGTCCACAAAGTACCCTCGACTTATGGCAGGATCCAGCTTAAAATCATCTTTTTCAACCCAAAATTTGACCATCGACTTATGGCTTTGGGAAAATGATGTTGTAATTAGCATCTATAATGGCCTATTATAAATATCATTAAATCAAGCGAGGTTGTCACGACGTATTTGGGAAAATGATGTTGTAATTAGCATCTATAATGCCTATTATATATTAATATATTGTAGACACCAATATGTTTGTTGTCGGTGGTCAGCAAATTATGCAGAGAATTTGAAAAGATGCATTTACATGTTAATATTCCTTGTTTATATTCTAGATGGTTCATGCATTAAGCAACGTACCTCCGCTGCCGAGGACATTTTCATTTGATATATTTGTAATTACTAATAATTACTGGTTACAGTGGATGCGCGTTCGCTTCAGGTGGGAAAGGTCCGGAGATCGAGCCCCACTGGAGCCGTTACGATTGTGCCCTTAGGCAAGGCATTTAAATTCCACATTGCCTCTTCTCCCTCGTGGCGATGGATTCCATCAGGAATGAGGTCTCGAAAGTGATTTGCTGACCACCGACAACAAACATATTGGTGTCTACAATATATTAATATATAATAGGCATTATAGATGCTAATTACAACATCATTTTCCCAAATACGTCGTGACAACCTCGCTTGATTTAATGATATTTATAATAGGCATTATAGATGCTAATTACAACATCATTTTCCCAAAGCCTGTGTGACAATTTACCTCGCTTGATTTAATGATATTTATAATAGGCATTATAGATGCTAATTACAACATCATTTTCCCAAAACCTGCGTGACAATTTACCTCGCTTGATTTAATGATATTTATAATAGGCAATATAGATGCTAATTACAACATCATTTTCCCAACTACGTCGAGACAACCTCGCTTGATTTAATGATATTTATAATAGGCATTATAGATGCTAATTACAACATCATTTTCCCAACTACGTCGAGACAACCTCGCTTGATTTAATGATATTTATAATAGGCATTATAGATGCTAATTATGCTGATAGTTCATTGCATAATCAATAGATCATAAACTATACATAAAATAATAATAATAAAATACATAGAATGAAGCGAGGTATAAAATTGATTTATAAATATCTAATCAATGATGCAGAAGATTGGAAGCATGTCACTCAAAGCCTCTTTCTTCCCAGCCACTCTGGTGTGTGTTTTACGTTTATTTATTGTCGCTACCGGTTGCCCATATGAGTGACGCCTCCTGAAGAGAATAGTCATTTTAGACCTTTGGAGGATAGTACAATGATACAGACCCATCCCAGAGTCTCCTCTGGTTCTTTTACGTGCACGGCATACAGCACCGACACAAGATCTCGGTTTAAAGTCCCATTTGAAAGACCGCTAAATTTATTAGGGTCAGACGGTGGATCAAACCTGCGATCCCTGGATTATCAGTCAAGCATGTTACCACTGGTCTACAGATTAGGTCTTACAGCCTAATATAGGGTTACCCTGTGAATGAAGGATTTCTACGAATCAGGGAACCCAAATATTTCAAACATTCTCAAGATCGAATGTCACTCGAATAAGAATTACAACTTCTTACCATCATTTGCACTGTGCCCAGGGCTTGTGTCAGTCAGCGGAGAACTCAGGGGCCGGCCCAAGTTGATGTAGTTTAAAAATCCAAACATTTTCATCTATAGATCTCTTCAAACACAAAATCCGCTTTGTAGATTCATACTCATTGAACAGTAGTTTGCCTCAAATTTAATTAATTTAAAATAAGACAAATGGTATTCCTTTACACTCCTTAATTCAATCACATCATTCTAAGGTTCAGACTAAAATGTGGAGAAAAATGCGACATATCGAATAATTCCAAGACCAAATTGAAAGTCTAGTACAGAAAGTAATAAACATAACAGAAGATTCCGAATGAGTACCACTATAACCAAAGCATGACTACATCACAAAGGAAACTCTCATAGACAAAAATCAATTTCCATCGAAGACTGACAAAATTCCAATATTCCAATATCTCTACATTAGTCTCTAGATCCAGTAGTGGCAGTTATTTTGGTGTCCAACTAGCGCCCACTCCTTAATAATGATTCCTACGTCATAGTCCGCTTTATCGTATCAAATTCAATAATACTCTCGCCTTAAGTTTGCCGAGTTATCATGCACGGCAACATGTCTTCCATCGTTTACTTCACATGTGATGATATGGATTTTATAATTATTACCATACCATCCCCGTATATTATTACCCCGTACCATATATATCTCTCAGAGTAAACAGAGAACGAGGAGAAAGACAAATAATTCAATGATTATTGATACAATGTGCCATTGTGTAAACCAACAGAATTAGAAACGCACTGATACAAGAGCACTGGCAAATGTTGTCAAAGGTCGGTTAGGGAAGTGCTTGACCTTGAAAACGATCACTGTCAAATTTGATATATCACTATGGCAGACTTGTGACTAAGGCGTTTCTATGGGAATAACAACTAAATCTTCCAAGTTGTATAATAACCAAGTGATTCATAGAAGTGTTTTGTCTTAAATAAAGTCAAAGGGTCAAAGAATGTCACAGGGTCAATTATCAAGTACACAATATAAATCTTCAAGAGAAAAGGAAATCATTACCGAGTAATGTTACAAGTTTTTGACCTAGGATTATGGTTAATGTTGTGAATGTCGTGACGGGGAGAATTGTGTTATGTGACTTAACACTTTTCCCTCATAGAAGCACCTCTCGACGCCATTACCAATACGACATACATTGACAATGTAGTAGCCAAACCAATGTTCATAATGCAGGCCAGAATCTTGTGTAGTTCCAGTAATATATATGGAGGTGGGATAGATACGGTAACTACTTATCCACTGCATGATAGCTAAAGGGCTGTCGTTTGTATGGAGATACAATAGTATATTAACCTAAATCTCTATGAAGGAAAGGGCTAAATGGACATATTAAGTTGTAGATGTAATTAATGGACAATGTTAAAGAGATGGAGACAGGATGGATCAACCATGCTGTCATGGCCATCTATAACTTTAAAATACCAGCCACGTTGTGTAGCTACCATACTATGTGATATATAAACTGTGCTCTACACTTTTTTTAAAGTTTATTTAACGTCGCTCCAGGTTGCCCATATTAGTGACGGACACCTTTCCTGGGCAGGTTGACTCTACTATAAAAATAGATTTCTTTATTTAAAGAGGATGACCTAATTAGTTCTGAAAACGAATCCTCCTTAATGCCCTCGCAATCATGTCAATTACAGGGATATTGTGTGACAAGGTCTGAGCAGTGTGCGCTGAACCTGTCAATTACAGGGATATTGTGTGACAAGGTCTGAGCAGTGTGCGCTGAACCTGTCAATTACAGGGATATTGTGCGACAAGGTCTGAGCAGTGTGCGCTGAACCTGTCAATTACAGGGATATTGTGCGACAAGGTCTGAGCAGTGTGCACTGAACCTGTCAACTACAGTGATATTGTGCGACAAGGTCTGAGCAGTGTGCACAACCCAAACAAAACAACACACCTGAACCTGTCAATTACAGTGATATTGTGTGACAAGGTCTGAGCAGTGTGCGCTGAACCTGTCAATTACAGTGATATTGTGTGACAAGGTCTGAGCAGTGTGCGCTGAACCTGTCAATTACAGTGATATTGTGTGACAAGGTCTGAGCAGTGTGCGCTGAACCTGTCAATTACAGTGATATTGTGTGACAAGGTCTGAGCAGTGTGCGCTGAACCTGTCAACTACAGTGATATTGTGCGACAAGGTCTGAGCAGTGTGTGCTGAACCTGTCAATTACAGTGATATTGTGTGACAAGGTCTGAGCAGTGTGCGCTGAACCTGTCAATTACAGGGATATTGTGCGACAAGGTCTGAGCAGTGTGCGCTGAACCTGTCAATTACTGATAATTAGAACGGATACTGAATGTGACACCAGTATGTCAATCACATGGTGACATATATGCTGAATGTGACACCGGCATGTCAATCACATGGTGGCATATATGCTGAATGTGTCACTCTGATGCGACATGTCAATCACATGGATGCTGGATATGACACTCTGACACCGGTATGTCAATCATATGGATGCAGGATATGACACTCTGACACCGGTATGTCAATCATATGGATGCAGGATATGACACTCTGACACCGGTATGTCAATCATATGGATGCAGGATATGACACTCTGACACCGGTATGTCAATCATATGGATGCTGGATATGACACTCTGACACTGGTATGTCAATCATATGGATGCAGGATATGACACTCTGACACCGGTATGTCAATCATATGGATGCAGGATATGACACTCTGACACCGGTATGTCAATCATATGGATGCAGGATATGACACTCTGACACCGGTATGTCAATCATATGGATGCAGGATATGACACTCTGACACCGGTATGTCAATCATATGGATGCTGGATATGACACTCTGACACCAGTATGTCAATCATATGGATGCTGGATATGACACTATGACACCAGTATGTCAATCACATGGAGTGGATATGACACTCTGACACCAGTATGTCAATCATATGGAGTGGATATGACACTCTGACACTGGTATGTCAATCATATGGATGCTGGATATGACACTCTGACACTGGTATGTCAATCACATGGAGTGGATATGACACTCTGACACCAGTATGTCAATCACATGGATGCTGGATATGACACTCTGACACTGGTATGTCAATCATATGGAGTGGATATGACACTCTGACACCGGTATGTCAATCACATGGATGCAGGATATGACACTGGTATGTCAATCATATGGAGTGGATATGACACTCTGACACCGGTATGTCAATCATATGGATGCAGGATATGACACTGGTATGTCAATCACATGGAGTGGATATGACACTCTGACACTGGTATGTCAATCATATGGATGCTGGATATGACACTCTGACACTGGTATGTCAATCATATGGAGTGGATATGACACTCTGACACCAGTATGTCAATCACATGGATGCTGGATATGACACTCTGACACTGGTATGTCAATCATATGGATGCTGGATATGACACTCTGACACCGGTATGTCAATCATATGGATGCTGGATATGACACTCTGACACCGGTATGTCAATCATATGGATGCTGGATATGACACTCTGACACCGGTATGTCAATCATATGGATGCTGGATATGACACTCTGACACCGGTATGTCAATCATATGGATGCTGGATATGACACTCTGACACTGGTATGTCAATCATATGGATGCAGGATATGACACTGGTATGTCAATCATATGGAGTGGATATGACACTCTGACACCGGTATGTCAATCACATGGATGCAGGCTGTGACACTTTGACACTGGTATGTCAATCATATGGAGTGGATATGACACTCTGACACCGGTATGTCAATCATATGGATGCAGGATATGACACTGGTATGTCAATCATATGGAGTGGATATGACACTCTGACACCGGTATGTCAATCATATGGATGTGGATATGACACTCTGACACTGGTATGTCAATCATATGGAGTGGATATGACACTCTGACACCGGTATGTCAATCATATGGATGCAGGATATGACACTCTGACACTGGTATGTCAATCATATGGAGTGGATATGACACTCTGACACCGGTATGTCAATCATATGGTTGTGGATATGACACTCTGACATTGGTATGTCAATCATATGGTTGTGGATATGACACTCTGACACCGGTATGTCAATCATATGGTTGTGGATATGACACTCTGACATCGGTATGTCAATCATATGGATGCAGGCTGTGACACTTTGACACTGGTATGTCAATCACATGGATGCAGGCTGTGACACTTTGACACTGGTATGTCAATCATATGGATGCAGGATATGACACTCTGACACTGGTATGTCAATCATATGGATGCTGGATATGACACTCTGACACTGGTATGTCAATCACTTGCTGGAGCAGATACTGGGTATAAAGCATGAACTGCCAATAGGTCTCTCTATGGCGTATTTGTTTCCAATATCTGCTCTGTGAGTCTCGCTGCAGGGCCTACGCGAAACAAGAAAATCACAAAGAGGCTGAAGACACATGGGTACAAGTAAGTGATATTATATTATATTTGTTAAATTACAGGTTTCACTGATATTGGCTGCCTATACAGAATAATGTTATGGATTATTCAGTGTAAGTGTGCAAGCATTTTAAACAATATTAATTATCTGTGAAAACACAGAATTTAAAACAACTTCAAATATTGCTGTGACGACAAAGATATTGTACATGCAAGTGGTAAATAAATAATTTATTATATGCTTTCCTGAAAGCAGCGGAATAACACATTATTTCTCCCTGCTTTGTAATGTGTGGTACCTAGTCGCTGCTAACGCAAACGTTTTATCGATCTCAAGCTGTCAGTTATGCCATTTATGATGTCATAAAATTATGGTCATCTAAACACGACATTCTATTTTTTTTTTATTCCTACCAAATTGTTGTCCTTAATGTTGACTTATTGTTATGTATGTTGTAAAAATGTCTTACTTTGCTAAATTAATGTGTAGCACTTTTGAACGTATAATTTCTGTATGAAAAGAGTGCTATACAAATCTGGTATTATAATAATAATAATTCTATAGTCATTTAGCGCATGGTTGCATCATTGATTGCATCATTGATTGCATCATTTTCTATCATAAAAACACCAGCCTAAAAGAGAAAATCACAGACGGATCTGTAGTGCAGTGGTATCATGCTGGACTGGTAATCCAGGGATCGATCCCCCGTCTGATCTTACAGACAGATCTGTAGTCCAGTGGTAACACGCTGGACTGGTCATCCAGGGATCGATCCCCCGTCTGACCCTACAGACGGATCTGTAGTCCAGTGGTAACACGCTGGACTGGTAATGCAGGGATCGATCCCCCATCTGACCCTACAGACGGATCTGTAGTGCAGTGGTAACACGCTGGACTGGTAATGCAGTGATCTGTAGTGCAGTGGTAACACGCTGGACTGGTAATGCAGGGATCGATCCCCCGTCTGACCCTACAGGCAGATCTGTAGTGCAGTGGTAACACGCTGGACTGGTAATGCAGGGATCGATTCCCCGTCTGACCCTACAGACAGATCTGTAGTCCAGTGTTAACACGCTGGACTGGTAATGCAGGGATCGATCCCCCGTCTGACCCTACAGGCAGATCTGTAGTGCAGTGGTAACACGCTGGACTGGTAATGCAGGGATCGATCCCCCGTCTGACCCTACAGACGGATCTGTAGTGCAGTGGTAACATGCTGGACTGGTAATGCAGGGATCGATCCCCCGTCTGACCCTACAGATGGATCTGTAGTCCAGTGGTAACATGCTGGACTGGTAATGCAGGGATCTGTAGTCCAGTGTTAACACGCTGGACTGGTAATGTAGGGATCGATCCCCCATCTGACCCTACAGACGGATCTGTAGTGCAGTGGTAACATGCTGGACTGGTAATGCAGGGATCGATCCCCCGTCTGACCCTACAGATGGATCTGTAGTCCAGTGGTAACATGCTGGACTGGTAATGCAGGGATCTGTAGTCCAGTGTTAACACACTGGACTGGTAATGCAGGGATCGATCCCCCGTCTGACCCTACAGACGGATCTGTAGTCCAGTGTTAACACGCTGGACTGGTAATGCAGGGATCGATCCCCCGTCTGACCCTACAGACGGATCTGTAGTCCAGTGGTAACACACTGGACTGGTAATGCAGGGATCTGTAGTCCAGTGTTAACACGCTGGACTGGTAATGCAGGGATCGATCCCCCGTCTGACCCTACAGACGGATCTGTAGTCCAGTGTTAACACGCTGGACTGGTAATGCAGGGATCGATCCCCCGTCTGACCCTACAGACGGATCTGTAGTCCAGTGTTAACACGCTGGACTGGTAATGCAGGGATCGATCCCCCGTCTTATCATAATAAAATTAACAGTCTTTCAGATGGGTCGTTAAACCGAGCTCTTGTGTCGGTGCTTTACACCGTGCACGTAAAAGAACCAGAGGAGATTCTGGAATGGGTCTGTCTGTATCATTGCACTATCCTCCAAAACTCTAAAATGACTAATCTCTTCAGTAGGCGTCGCGCATATGGGCAACCGGTAGCGACGATAAATAAACGTAAAACCACCAAAGAGAAAATAATTGTCTGTTGAAGTGAATGATCGAATAATATTCCACTCATGTGTATAGAAAGCTATTGTTAGCACGTGTGGCAATCATGATAATAATGCATTCAATGTTCATTAATAAAATAGTATAATTTGATCATACACTGCTATCAGCAAACATCATCTTATTATTACAGTACTGCTCTTAACCCTTTCAACACCACAGACCTCTAAATAGGCTTACAAAAAGTGTAGATCCAGATGAGCCGGCTTGTGACGAGCCGTCCCATCAGGATCTGCACTTTTTGCCAGTGATATGACTATTTTTAGACATAATTACCCATTTTGATAAATGAACTTGTCCAAATGTGATTTTCTGATTCATTTATTGGTTTATGAATATATGGACCAGTCCATGTGAGTTACTTGGTGTTGAATGGGTTAACGGATTATTTTTGTATTTTTCTACCATTCACTACTCACTACTTCATATACTTGATTGGCTATAAGACATCCTCATATTGCTGAATCACACAGACAATATTTCCGAACAAAATACATAGAGTTTAAAAACTTTATTTATTTTACGATTGTGAAGCAAGATTTAACAACTTATATTAATAACTCTTGTTGACACGGATGAAAGCGTATATGTGGTCATTTGTGTGGGAGGAAACCGGAGTACTCGGAGAAAACCCACATGTCCGATCTGGCGACCACCGTACCATCTCACATACTTCCCGGTCCGAGGATCGAACCCGGGTTGCATTGGTGAAAAGCGAGACTTATGAGTGAGTATATGCAAATATTTGTTTTGGGTTTATACAAATTCATATTAGCTTGATTGCAAAACAAGTTCTTACGACTTATATTAATCACTATCAAGACCTCATTCCTGATGGAATCCATCGCCACAAGGGAGAGAGAAGAGGCAAACATGGAATTTAAATGCCTTGCCTAAGGGTACAATCGTAACGGCTACAGCTGGGCTCGAACTCGGGGTATTTCGCACATGAAGCAAATGCGCTACCGCTGCATTTTCTAAACGTTTTCTAAACATGATTAATGAGTGATCTCATATTGATTGCCAGGTATATACAGCATTTCTCATTTTATAGTCATTTACTGGGTTTTTCTTTAATTAGATCTTAAAGTGAACTAGGTTTTGTTGCCCTAATTTGCTAGATGTTATTACCAGGGTGCTTCAGAACAGGTTTGGGGGTCTTAAGTTTGCTGAAATCCCACAACTCAAGCTCAAATGATTTGATTGGTTGATTCAGCAATTTGGTCTACAGTGTGAGTCAATAGTAAAATAGCAATTAGAACTCTTGAAGTTGTAAGTGTGACCGTGACTTTGAACTGATATGGCTGAATCCTCCATTCTGAACATCGTCTCGATATCGTTAATATTTGTGCCAAGTTATTCTAAAATTCCTCAAGCGTTTCAAGGGTTGTGGAGAGAACATGAAAAAGAGCAATTTCAACTTCATCGTCTCACTATGAATAACATTTGTGCTAAGTCATTCTAACATTCCACGCGCTTTGTTTTCGGACTGACAGACAGACAGGGAGGCTGGCGGGCACGTAGGTTTTGGGTGGGCAGATGACCAGATCCAAACAGATACAAATTTGCCAGATACAAATTCAGTGGCTACCCCATTGTTCTCTCTTTTGTTCTATTAGCCATGTAAGAGCATTTATAGCAACATAAGAGCTAACCCTATAGACAATAACCCTATAAGATGGATTCGTAAGCACGGAGGGACGGACAGACAGAAAACATTCCTATATTCCCTCCACAAATAACACGCATGGTAGAAGGTCCTTGCTTGCTAGCATGTTTCAGACTAATTCTGCCTTTTGGCGTGACCCAATTTTGCCTAGTGGCTTGACCCAATTATGTGACCTAGTGGCTTGACCCAATTCTGCCTAGTGGCTTGATCCTGTTCTGCTTAGTGGCTTGACCCAATTCTGTATTGTAGCTTAGAAGATGTTGAATGACAAACAACAAACAGGCATATTCCTTTCTCTGCCAAGAGAAAAAATATAGCACATGTACCATACATTTAATATACCCCCAGCAAAGACACAAAAGTTATTTCCAGCACTAAAGTAGTCATGTCATGTCTAGAAATCATGATCTGAATCAAATTTCCTCCAACCCTAATGTGGATATTTTCATTGACTTTGTGACGTTAGGCGTTATCAATGTAATGACATATCACTCTTGTCGCACAGCTATGTCATCAAGGGATACATTATTATGTACCACCATCAGATGTATTGAAAATGAAATAAATCTTTCACAGAAATAAGAGAAACATGACATTTAGGAAATGGAAAAGCAAATGTGAATCTTAACCTTTCAACACCACAGACCTCTAAATAGGCTTACAAAAAGTGTAGATCCAGATGAGCCGGCTCGTGACGGATCTTGATCTGCACTTTTTGGATCTGCACTTTTTGCCAGTGATATGACTATTTTTAGACATAATTACCCATTTTGACAAATGAACTTGTCCAAATGTGATTTTCTGATTCATTTATTGGTTTATGAATATCATGGACCAGTCCATGTGAGTTACTTGGTGTTGAATGGGTTAACAGTAGGTGAAATGAGCAGATAACAAATGTGTAATATCTTTTCTTATTTTTTCATAGAAAGTAGGGCTTGACATTTCATTCAAAATCGTCCCATCACCTGGTCATCTGATGGAATGACATTTATCACGAACATCGCAATTTGCATGGCAACACAAAATTACTCTTATGCTATTACAGCTATCAGATTGATGTGAGATTGGTATGTATAATGTTATTAACCCATTTCATTCTGGATATATTTAAAGGCTTTTCCAAACAACATAGATCCAGATCAGCCGCAGTGTGACGCTGCGTGCTGATCAGGATCTATGTTGTTTGCTGCATAGCCAAGTGTCTTAGCAAGATCATCTGAATAGCAAACAGCATAGATCCTGATCAGACGGCATGTTCCGTGGCGGTTGATCTAGCTCTATGTTCTTTGCAAATACCGTTTGAACGGTATCCAGAATGAAATGGGTTAATATCATATCATAATCCTCAGCATTTAAGCTAGATCTTCAGAATACGAAGATGTTCAATGTATACAAGGCAGGGCTCACTTTAGAGGGCAACATAGGCAAAGTAGTTGTCCTTGGGACCCTGGGGACACCACTTGTCCCTAAATTTTAAAAACATTTTTCAAGACAAACTATTGTCCAGTAAGATAGATATTTTTCAGACAAACTATTGTCCAGTAAGATAGATATTTTTCAGACAAACTATTGTCCAGTAAGATATATATTTTTCAGACAAACTATTGTCCAGTAAGATAGATACTGGCCATTGTAAAGCACTCCTTCTATTCAAATGTTGTATTTAATGGTCATATTGTGTATTTTAACCCTATCATGTTGACATTAATGAAATCATCACCCTCAAGCTCCAGCCCTTATCATTCAAGGCGTTATTATGTAGTTACAATACAGTTATGAAACATGCAGATTTGTTGACAACATGAGCTCTACATGTTGGTGCCGTGACCAGGACGTACTGTATATTGTAATGTTTGACATGTCTGTACTATACACACCAGACAGAGACTAGTCCATACAGTCGGATCCTTATAACAGACGGATCTGATCGCAGGTTCGAACCCCCGTCTGACCCTAATAAAATTAACAGTCTTTCAGATGGGACATCAAACCGAGGTCTCGTGTCGGTGCTTTACACCGTGCATGTAAAAGAACCAGAGGAGACTAGGGAATGGGTCTCTCTCTGTATCATTGCACTATCCTCCAAAATCTAAAATGACTAATATCTTCAGGAGGCGTCGCTCATATGGGCAACCGGTAGCGACGATAAATAATCGTAAAAAAAACAAAACAAATCGATACAGCTCACTATATTTTACTATGTTCAGGCCAGCTTAGAGGCAAACTTTCAGACTATGCACACCACACATGCACATCTTGTATAAACATTGATGGATAATGGTAGAATTACAGATCTATGGCAAAGTTGGCGGATCAGTAATGTTCACAAGCTGACAAATGGAGTAAGCATATGCTAAAGTTCCACATATACAACCTGGCTTCTGGGGTAAACACCTTGCTCAGATCTCAAACTAAAGCTCCAGTGATAAAACTGGCTGAATTTGAGATTTGTATTTGGCTCAACCTATCCGATAGTTTGATGTTGAATTTGAGATTGGAGAAAAGGCTTACAACCTACAGACCAAGACTCAAATTCATGAGCATGCAATCATCCAGTGGCCATTTGACTGTATTCTACGTGAAATACGACACAGAGTTCTCGATTCCCCACCCACCCATCCTGTTTAAAGTTGACCCATGCCCAATGTATTTCATACCCCGATGGAAATTATTAGCCAGCGATTCATTCCTTAATTGTACAAATTATTCCTAGTTAACATGGTTTGTTGTATCGGATGACATGTCAGAGGGGGTTTTTGTTTTGGAAGAGGGGTTAAAGTTGCATCAACAGATCAGGTGATACAGCGATTCTCACGCTATTATTAGTGGAGAATGACCTACGCTATCTCCGAGCAGTATTTCAGGCAGGGACGGGCACCCGGATAGAACCACTGACTTTCCACAAGTCAACTGGATAACCTCCTGATATGATAGAATATCACCCCCCCCCCCGACCTCAGTGGAATTTGAACTTACAGCGGTGAGGGACAGACGATTTGAAGTCAATGACCGTAAACATAATTTTCCTTGCTGAGATGGATGATTTCTAAAATGTTCACATGCGGATTCCAATCTGAATGCTGTCGTTATTGACACAACAACCGATCCTATTCAATCACTCTTATTTATACTAATCTCTTTTTCTTCTCGTGCTCCGATTTTATATTTCATGTTCTTGAACTTTCTTCGAATATTCCTTTAAATATTAACCATTTTCTTTTTTACATCCAAAACTATTGACTTACTAATACATTAAGTTCTGAAATTCTTTAGCAAATACCTAGAATAGATGTCACGTATTTTCATTGTTATATTATATATTATTCTCCTGCCTATTGTATATCAATCAATTGATAGGGAGAAGAACTATATAAGTTTTCTTTCATTCTAATCCATTTCAGTCTACTGCTGTTAACCCTTTCCCTCATGGAAGCACCTCTTGACGCCATTACCAATACGACATATATTGACAATGTAGTAGCCAAACCAATGCTCATAATAAAGGCCAGAATCTCATGTAGTCCCAGTAATATCTATGGATGTGGGATAGATATGGCGACTACTTATCCACTGCAGGATAGCTAAATGGCTGTCGTTTGTATGGAGATATAATAGTATATTAACCTAAATCTCTCTGTAGTCCCAGTAATATCTATGGAGGTGGGATAGATATGGCGAATACTTATCCACTGCATGATAGCTAAATGGCTGTCGTTTGTATGGAGATATAATAGTATATTAACCTAAATCTCTATGAAGGAAAGGGTTAAATTATATGTAAAATGTTCATTTCTTGATTACATGTACAAATACTGAAATAAATAATGTTTAAACTAACCAATCAGCCGTGGAGGCTCCCTGAGTTGGGTGTTTAATATATAATGTTGGTACCTTGTGTCTTGTTTCACTACCACTGATCCATGTATAATTAAAACATTGATTAATTCACAGATTCCCACAGGGTAATACTGGGCCAACTCTATAATGGATATGCATAATTGATGGATGTTAACTACCTACTGCTGTTCTCACCTACGGTAGTTATCATGTGTTGTTTTATGTCCACATTGTATAGAACATTGTGTCAATAACTTTAATGTACTAATAATATATGTTTTATTCCTATTTTGATGTGTCAGTATGATGGTAATTCAATACAGTCTAAAGAAACAGGCCCGTAGCGACACTGAGGCACAATGAGGCAGCTGCCCTCGGTTAATACTTCCAAAGCAAAAAAATAAATAAATGAAAAATTAAATAAATAAAATGCAAAAAATATCCCTTTGCTGTATAAAATGTTCATTTGTAGAAAGCTGAAAGGTCAGTACATAATTATACGTCTAAACTCATTAAATCAGAAAAAACTAGGGAATCGCTTCTATACCCCCAACAATTTTAAGGAGGTACATGCCCCCGGGCCCCCTAGATTTCCTCAGTTGAAATTTGCCTCTGGCTACGGTACTGAGAAACATAGTCCAAATAAATATACAATGTAATATATTATATCTAATTCTGGATTGCAAATATTGTAACAAGGATAATGTGCACATACATGATAGAAGTGTATTAGTGGGTGGGAGGTTACAAGCAAATATTGTAACAAGGATAATGTGCACATACATGATAGAAGTGTATTAGTGAGTGGGAGGTTACAAGCAAATATTGTAACAAGGATAATGTGCACATACATGATAGAAGTGTATTAGTGAGTGGGAGGTTACAAGCAAATATTGTAACAAGGATAATGTGCACAGACATGATAGAAGTGTATTAGTGAGTGGGAGGTTAATAGTGGGTAAATGTATATTAGTGGGTGGGAGGCTACCAGTGAGTAAATGTATATTAGTGGGTGGGAAGTTAATAGTGAGTAAATGTATATTAGTGAGTGGGAGGTTACAAGTGAATAAATGTATATTAGTGAGTGGGAGGTTACTAGTGAATAAATGTATATTAGTGAGTGGGAGGTTACAAGTGAGTAAATGTATATTAGTGGGTGGGAGGTTAATAGTGAATAAATGTATATTAGTGAGTGGGAGGTTAATAGTGGGTAAATGTATATTAGTGAGTGGGAGGTTAATAGTGGGTAAATGTATATTAGTGAGTGGGAGGTTAATAGTGGGTAAATGTATATTAGTGAGTGGGAGGTTAATAGTGGGTAAATGTATATTAGTGAGTGGGAGGTTAATAGTGGGTAAATGTATATTAGTGAGTGGGAGGTTAATAGTAAGTAAATGTATATTAGTGAGTGGGAGGTTACTAGTGAGTAAATGTATATTAGTGAGTGGGAGGTTACTAGTGAGTAAATGTATATTAGTGAGTAATGTATATTAGTGAGTGGGAGGTTACTAGTGAATAAATGTATATTAGTGAGTGGGAGGTTACAAGTGAGTAAAGTATATTAGTGAGTGGGAGGTTACTAGTGAGTAAATGTATATTAGTGAGTGGGAGGTTACAAGTGAGTAAATGTATATTAGTGAGTGGGAGGTTACTAGTGAGTAAATGTATATTAGTGAGTGGGAGGTTACTAGTGAGTAAATGTATATTAGTGAGTGGGAGGTTACAAGTGAATAAATGTATATTAGTGAGTGGGAGGTTACTAGTGAATAAATGTATATTAGTGAGTGGGAGGTTACTAGTGAGTAAATGTATATTAGTGAGTGGGAGGTTACAAGTGAGTAAATGTATATTAGTGAGTGGGAGGTTACAAGTGAGTAAATGTATATTAGTGAGTGGGAGGTTACAAGTGAATAAATGTATATTAGTGAGTGGGAGGTTACAAGTGAATAAATGTATATTAGTGAGTGGGAGGTTACTAGTGAATAAATGTATATTAGTGAGTGGGAGGTTACCAGTGAGTAAATGTATATTAGTGGGTGGGAGGTTAATAGTGAGTAAATGTATATTAGTGAGTGGGAGGTTACTAGTGAATAAATGTATATTAGTGAGTGGGAGGTTACCAGTGAGTAAATGTATATTAGTGGGTGGGAGGTTAATAGTGAGTAAATGTATATTAGTGAGTGGGAGGTTACTAGTGAATAAATGTATATTAGTGGGTGGGAGGTTACCAGTGAGTAAATGTATATTAGTGGGTGGGAGGTTAATAGTGAGTAAATGTATATTAGTGAGTGGGAAGTTACCAGTGAGTAAATGTATATTAGTGGGTGGGAGGTTAATAGTGAGTAAATGTATATTAGTGAGTGGGAGGTTACAAGTGAATAAATGTATATTAGTGAGTGGGAGGTTACAAGTGAGTAAATGTATATTAGTGGGTGGGAGGTTAATAGTGAATAAATGTATATTAGTGAGTGGGAGGTTACCAGTGAGTAAATGTATATTAGTGGGTGGGAGGTTAATAGTGAGTAAATGTATATTAGTGAGTGGGAGGTTACCAGTGAGTAAATGTATATTAGTGGGTGGGAGGTTAATAGTGAGTAAATGTATATTAGTGAGTGGGAGGTTACCAGTGAGTAAATGTATATTAGTGGGTGGGAGGTTAATAGTGAGTAAATGTATATTAGTGAGTGGGTGGTTACAAGTGAATAAATGTATATTAGTGAGTGGGAGGTTACAAGTGAATAAATGTATATTAGTGAGTGGGAGGTTACTAGTGAATAAATGTATATTAGTGAGTGGGAGGTTACAAGTGAATAAATGTATATTAGTGGGTGGGAGGTTAATAGTGAGTAAATGTATATTAGTGAGTGGGAGGTTACAAGTGAATAAATGTATATTAGTGAGTGGGAGGTTACTAGTGAATAAATGTATATTAGTGAGTGGGAGGTTACAAGTGAGTAAATGTATATTAATGAGTGCTTATTGAGATAAAGCTTATATTCAGTTAGGGGCTATTAGAAAGTGAGGGGGTTATTAGTGAATGGAAGTTTATCAGTTAATGCGGGGTTTAAAAGTGAATGGGAGGTTATTAGTGGATTAGTGAGTCTTAGTGAATGGGAGGTGATCAGTGAAAGACAATAGATACAGTAAAACAGAACATAACATTTTTAAGTTCAAACCCTTGTCATATATCTTCCCACTCATTTAGAACTCAATTTTCACAATGTCCGTGTTACTATGGAAACGCTGACACAATCATAGACATTAATCAACTGTGATTAGCCTATGGAAATACCACAGAAACTATAGCAAACATGTAGCTAACAGATGGTCATCTATTAACACAAACATGTATATACTGAAATACCACAGAAACCATGACAACCGTGTAGCTTACAGATGGTCATCTATTAACACAAACATGTATATACTGAAATACCACAGAAACCATGACAACCGTGTAGCTTACAGATGAATATCATTCTATCAACACATATATGTGTATAGACAATGCTGTTTGACCATATTACAGACGGATCTGTAGTCCAGTGGTAACACGCTGGACTAGTAATCCAGGGATCGCAGGTTCAATCCCCGCCTGACCATAATAAAATTAACAGTCTTTCAGATGGGACGTTAAACCGAGGTCTCGTGTCGGTGCTTTACACCGTGCACGTAAAAGAACCAGAGGAGATTCTGGAATTGGTCTCTGCTGTATCATTGCACTATCCTCCAAAATCTAAAATAACTAATCTCTTCAGGAGGCGTCGCTCATATGGGCAACCGGTAACGATGATAAATAAACGTAAAACACACACATGACCATATTGCAATCATAATTTAGATTTTAAGCACCATTTTAATATCTACCCACAAATTACCTAGTTTCGATGACATTTTTATTTGTAATTTACCTCCCTTTTATTTACAATATCATCAATCATCCTTGTAGATGGTTTGGTGTTAATGTTAACACTAGGATAACTTTGCATATATATGACTTAACAGTTTTCATTTTTTAATGGAAACAAAATAAAGCATTGGCCATAATTGGAAATTCACGAAACTCTAAATATCGCAGTTGGGTTCCATCGTAATTGTGCTTTATCGAGATTGTGCTTTATCGAGATTGGGTTTTATTGAGATTGGGTTTTATTGAGATTGGGCTTTATTGAGATTGGGCTTTATTGAGATTGGGCTTTATCGAGATTGGGCTTTATTAAGATTGTGCTTTATCGAGATTGTGCTTTATCGAGATTGGGTTTTATTGAGATTGGGTTTTATTGAGATTGGGCTTTATTGAGATTGGGCTTTATTGAGATTGGGTTTTATCGAGATTGTGCTTTATTAAGATTGTGCTTTATCGAGATTGTGCTTTATCGAGAGGCTTTATTGAGATTGGCTTTATTGAGAGTGGGCTTTATTGAGATTGGGCTTTATCGAGATTGGGTTTTATTGAGATTGGGCTTTATCGAGATTGGGTTTTATTGAGATTGGGTTTTATTGAGATTGGGCTTTATCGAGATTGGGCTTTATTGAGATTGTGGTTTATTGAGATTGTGCTTCATTGAGATTGAGCTTTATCAAGATTGGGTTTTTTATTGAGATTGGGCTTTATTGAGATTGGGTTTTATTGAGATTGTGCTTTATTGAGTTTGGACTTTATCGAGATTAGGCTTTATCGAGATTAGGCTTTATCGAGATTGGGCTTTATCGAGATTGGGCTTTATTGAGATTGGGCTTTATCGAGACTTTATTGAGATTGGGCTTTATTGAGATTGGGCTTTATTGAGACTTTATCGAGATTGGGCTTTAAATTGAGATTGGGCTTTATCGAGATTGGGCTTTATTTTGTGCTTTATTGAGTTTGGGCTTTATCGAGATTGGGCTTTATTGAGATTGGGCTTTATTGAGATTGGGTTTTATTGCGGCTGTGAATTATCGCAGCCGATTGCTCACCTGCGCGGAACATTGCGATACATAGGGATGCAATTTCGAGGGAAATGAAGTTTTATAATGCACTAACAATGTTTGCAATCAATATAGAGTTGCAGCGTGTGTTACTTAATTCAGTAAACACTAACCAGTTACAAGCATGTTTCTCAATGCAAGAACGTAAATTCATGGTAATATAAATAATCTTTTCTCTTACGTCTCTTGGGTGATGAAGCTTGGATAATGGCAGTGACAATGTCACAGTTGTTCTGCATCTTTGACATCCGACGTTCCCGACGCTTCAGTTGACGCACCAATCTGGCCGACATCTGACTCACATGACGCGATATCTCGGTCCATAAATTCTTCAAATCCTTGAATCCTGTGGTAGAACGAGAACTACATGTATATCAACATGTTTAATGTTTGAAACGGAATTACATCTCTCATTAGAAATACTGAATTACATCTCTCATTAGAAATACTGAATTACATCTCCCATTAGATATACTGAATTACATCTCCCATTAGAAATACTGAATTACATCTCCCATTAGAAATACTGAATTACAACTCCCATTAGAAATACTGAATTACAACTCCCATTAGAAATACTGAATTACAACTCCCATTAGAAATACTGAATTACAACTCCCATTAGAAATACTGAATGACATCTCCCATTAGAAAATGTAATTACAACTCCCATTAGAAAACCTGAATTACAACACCCAATAGAAAACCTGAATTACAACTCCCAATAGAAAACCTGAATTACAACTCCCAATAGAAAACCTGAATTACAACTCCCAATAGAAAACCTGAATTACAATTCCCATTAGAAAACCTGAATTACAACTCCCAATAGAAAACCTGAATTACAACTCCCAATAGAAAACCTGAATTACAACTCCCAATAGAAACCCTGAATTACAACTCCCAATAGAAAATAACCTAGAATTATAACTCCCAATAGAAAATAACTTAGAATTATAACGCACATACACAGGCACAAGTCACAAATTATTTTTATTTGCCCTATGGTCATATAGTAAGTAATGTTTATGCAAAATAAATGTCTGTGCAGTAACAGACGGATCTGTAGTCCAGTGGTAACACGCTGGACTGATAATCCAGGGATCGCAGGTTCGATCCCCCGTCTGACCCTAATAAAATTAACAGTCTTTCAGATGGAACGTTAAACCAAGGTCTCATGTCGGTGCTTTACACTAGTGATAAACCGATTATCGCTAAGTTGCCGACAATCGTTCGCCGGCATGGACATCGGCGATAATCGATTGTGAAAATGTGTAATCGATTATAATCAACAAGTCTTTTTTCTTTTTTTTTTTGAACCACGTTTAAGGCCCGTTTATTTTCCTCGTCATAGGTGACCTGTGGGTCGAGGGCATCCCACAAGCACCTTACAATAATGTACATTTTTTAACGAGTAGAATAAACAAACGGCATGAATAATAGTGTGTATACAAATATATCAAGTCATTATCATGTTGGCCTTAAAGTGCTGAAAAAATGTTCAGTTACACTTAGAAAAAAAAAAGAAGAGAAAAGTGGTCTGCAGCCTACATTCTACCAAGTGATTGATGACAATTATTTTCAATATAATTTTAAATTAAAACTGTTTAGCATATTGCTTCCATATTTCGTCAAATTCAAATAATTTGTTCTGTATTGAAGCTGTCTCAAGTTCAGTATCATATAATAGTTTTAATCGACACATCAGATGTTGAATGGATGGTTTTATGTCTTTATTTTTGTCTCTTACTTTTATGTTTGTTTATACCTCAAATAAAACTACGATTTACTATTGGCTGTATTTTATTAGCATTGCACGTTTGCAACAACAATTCTAACTGTATCTAGTACTAGACTTTTCACTAGTATGTACTAGAAGTGTTCTGTCCTCTATTAACTTAAAAACTAATTTTATATCAGGTGGCAGTCCAGTAACTTAAAGTCTAGTACTCAGATGTAACTGAGTAACTAATTTGTCGACACTAGTAACTTGTAAGTAATTTATTAGTACTAAATAGATTGTTAAACTCACAAATTAGATGGAATGATTTTGATTTATAACTATATCAATTGCCCGATTATCTAATCGGTTTACCCGTCCGATTATTCCGATTAATCGATTATGGTTTTGAAACCGATGCACATCTACACTGTGCACGTAAAAGAACCAGAGGAGACTCATTGCACTATCCTCCAAAATCTAAAATGACTAATATCTTCAGGAGGCGTCGCTCATATGGGCAACCGGTTGCGACGATAAATAAACGTAAAACACACACATACATTCACAGAGTATGCAGCAATACGCTGACATGCTAGTGACACTACAATACAGCGAAACCCCTCAAGACTGGAACCCCTCAAAACTGGAATTCCTTCAACACCGAACAAATATCTTGGTCACGAATTTTTCCCTTCTTTGTTCATTATAAAAATACCCTCTGTAAACCGGAACCCCCTCTTCCAAATACCGTACAGACTTATAAAAGTATGTGATTTTCAACTGTAATTTCAGACGGATCTGTAGTCCAGTGGTAACACGCTGAACTAGTAATCACGGGATCGCAGGTTCGATCCCCCGTCTGACCCTAATAAAATTAACAGTCTTTCAGATGGGGCATTAAACCGAGGTCTTGTGTCGGTGCTGTACACCGTGCACGTAAAAGAACCAGAGGAGACTCTGGAATGGGTCTCTGTCTGTATCATTGCACTATCCTCCAAAAATCTAAAATGACTAATCTCTTCAGGAGGCATCGCTCATATGGGCAACCGGTAGCGACGATAAATAAACGTAAAACACACAAAACTGTAATTTACACTTGTGAAGCAACTTGCTTGGATCAAATATGAAACTGACTATTCCTTTAAACAAACAAACTTTCAGCTGGGTTTTTTCAGAATAATGAATACACTTAAAATTAATCAGTTCTTTACCAACTGCCAAACTATATACCTGTCTCAACCTCCTTCTAGGCATTGCAGACATGAATAGGTAAATATTTCTTGGTGGAAGTTGTTTTTATTTATCTATTTATATCCATCAATTAGTTTATACAAATTTATTTTAGCTCGATTGCGAAACAAGTTCTTACAACTTTTATATATCACTCTTGAGACCTCAATCCTGATGGAATCCATTTTTCCACGAGGGAGAGAGAAGAGGCAATATGGAATTTAAATGCCTTGCTTGCCTAATCGGCTCCAGCAGGCTCAAACTCCAGGCTTTTCGCCTCTGAAGTGAAAGCGCTACCACTGCGCTACCAATGCGCTATCACGACTATCACATCCATAAATTTACAAATAGATGACAGATATCTCCATTTATTGTCACTTTTATGTGTACGATTCATATGGACATTATTATTACAAAAGGGGAACTACTCATTTAAAAATGAGACCTTACCGGTAATACAGGTGAACATAAGGTATGCACAGTAACTTCCCTTGCATGAAATCACAAATAGTGTTGCATTCTGTTACATTCAATAAGATTTCAACATTGGTCCTAGTCCCTCCAACACCTAAATCTATTTCCTATCAGAGAACAACATTTTCAATACAGGTAAACTGGGTCAAAAACAAGATCAAAACAAGATTATGTAGCATCCTCAAGAAATTATTGAAAGTCAGCCGCAGAGGTGTTTATGAGAATATTTTACAGTAAAACCCCGCTAATCCAGACTTCTTCGATCCTGACAAAAAGTCCAGTTTGGATGGGATTCCGGATTAGATTATTAATTATTACGATTAAAATTATAAACTATAAAAATCTTGATACATACAGTCAAACCTCTGTTAACCCTTTCAACACCACAACATACCTCTAAATAGGCTTACAAATGACGAGCCGTCTCATCAGGATCTGCACTCTTTGCCAGTGATATGACTATTTTTAGATATAATTACCCATTTTGATAAATGAACTTGTCCAAATGTGATTTTCTGATTCATTTATTGGTTTATGAATATCATGGACCAGTCCATGTGAGTTACTTGGTGTTGAAAGGGTTAAGCAACCACTCAGTGGGAGGCGACTATTTTGACAGGAAGTTAACACTAGGTCACTGGTCATTCCAGGTGACCATTAGCACAGTTTTAACTGTATATCAATCATGTAAAAACTCTCATAAGCAATTACATTAAGACCACCCCACTATTATGACTGGCATAACCTCTTATCTAAATGGCCACATCTCCTATAAAGGACAACCCAATTACTCAGTATGAAGACCAACTATTTCAGTTCAACTTTCCTCCAGAACTCGGACTGGTTTCTGGCAAAATTGTGATTACCGCCCATACTTGCCTATAAGGCGATCTCACCTATAAGACTTTGTTCATGAAATATGTGGGTTTTGGCAAGCACGCGAATATAAGACAGGTTGATCAAATATACACCAGACACAAGCATAAATTGCATATTTGGCCAGTGCAAGTTGAAGAAATTTCAGTGTAAGAGTGCTTTCTTTTCTAAAATTAATTATGGACACCATTAAATTTTAACACATTATTTAAACAAAATATATAAAAACAATTTTAGCATTCACTTATAAGATGGGAAGTCACTTTGAGGGCATAATCTGGTGGTAAAAACTTGTCTTATAGGCGAGAAAGAATGGTAGTAAGATAATTGGAACACCCACACATGCTCTTATTAAGTGTTTTTTAATGTACAGTCAAATCTGTCTTAGGCAGCCAATCAAGGGAATCTCAAAATGTGGCTGCTTAGCACAGGTGGCTGCTTAAAAGAGGTCAAATGTATAATAAAACAACATATTGGGATTCTGGAAACTGGCTGCTTTAATACAGGCTGGCTGCTTAATAGAGGTGACCACTAACACAGGTTTGACTGTATTCATTTCATCAAAGGTAGATTCATACCATATTCTTGCAGGATACCGCGATGAAGGTAGCCCAGCTGTCGACCGCCAATTTGAAGGTCAACATTGTGTCGCCGCCAGTGAACAAATTCTGATGTACTAGAACACTCGGTGAATGTGTCACTGTCAAAGCTATCATGTCTGTGGTCCTGCCAGTGCAAGTAGATTTCAGATAAGAGGCCATCAACGATTGATGATTGACATTCAAATCTGCGCCTGAAAAGTAAAATTATAAAGATATAACGAAGTATTTAAAGTTAAACACTAAAGTCTTATGATACAGTATCTAAATGGTATTTCAAAGAAAGTTGTGTTTGACCTTGACTAAATGGAAAATAACTTAGTGTGTGACAATTAAATTACCAATACATAGTTCCCACGGCAGTCAAAAACACTGATAAAATCTTATCTTGGCAGCCATTTTGACTGGCAAGTTTTATTAACGGCAATTTCATGATTTTACTAGTAATTCTTTAATTGCAATAACTTTATTAAATTTGGTTTCTTAATATAAAATTTGGTATGATTTTAAAGGTATTGAAATGCACTTTTTAAATATTAATTTATTTTTTGACAATGATGTATGGATTATAAATTATAAGAACTTAACTTGCACCTATTTTTGAAAGTCTATTTTCAGTTGAAATATTAATATACAGGTAACTTATTATGTATTCGTCATTGATACGAAATTTGTGAAATGATACAAAAAATATGTCCATTGAGAGCTTTCCAACAAAGTATGAACCATGGTGATGGGATGAAAAATAAATATTTTATGAAGAAAGCAAAATTACGCTACTATATATTATATATAATATCTGATCAACTTTGCCAGTCAAAATGGCAGCCACAGTAGGAATGATGACGTCACACGGGAACTATGTATTACATGGCAATGTTACAATTACAAACATAATTACATCAAATTTACAATGTAATTAATTAAATTACAATCCCAATGTGTTTTCAGACGGTTTAATCCTTTTATTCCCACTTGCTGTTGTCCAGTAGACATATATGTCATATGCATACAACTTAAAGTTATGGCGAATGCACAAGTTCAAATTGAGTTTGTCCGCAACAAACGTGGTGGACAAAGTCTTATTGTTGGTGGTTACAGGTTCATGGTATGTATATATATAGTTGCTGTCTGTCTGCGTGTCTGTCCGTCCGTTTGATTGTATTTGATCTTAAACACTCTAATTAAACACATTCTGTCTGTCTGCATGTCTATCCGTCCCACACCCGTTTTTACCTAATTTTATATAAGTGGGAACAATAGGACTACACCTTGTATGTATGTATGTATGTTCCTTTAATGTCAAACCCCTCGCGGGGACTTAGACATGTTTTCATGGGCAGGCTTAGCCGACCTAAGCGATTAACCAGTAATAAGCAATGTGTGTGCGGTGCCTTGCTCAATGACACTACATACGTGGCCTGACTGAGTATCGAACCCGGGACCGTTCGATTCCAAATCCGACACTCTACCACTGGACCATGGATGCCACACTGACAGATTATGATATACAACTTTTTATGTAAACCCTCTGGCTATAGATGTAAATTTGTATGTTGAGCCAAATCTATTAATATGAAATTTAAGAGTTACAATTCTGTGTCCAATAAATAGCCAGCCTGATACAGGTTCATTGTATTATGATAGAAACAATGGCAAGCCATCAATACATATTATACATGATTGTAATTGAATTGTAATTGAACAAACTACATGCATATTTTGAAAGTAATTAATTAAATTACAATTATATGTAATTAAAAAATACTCGATTACAAATTACATCCAATTACTTTTATTTTTGTACTTAATTACAATTACTTTTTTCAATTACCCCAGGTCTGGTGTGTGAGGAATATTATGGAAACAATGAGAAAGTAAGTATTAATAATCTTAGAAATACTGGTAAATGTTACTGCTTGCAAAATAAACCACATTGTTTTGTCCAATTATACTTGACCATTTGCATGCACTTCAGTATGTGATGATAGTTAAGTTTATTTATCCTCGCCGCTGGAGAACCATTCTCAGATGATCAGATTCTTGCATCGATTATTCGTGAATTGTCTGTAGAGTGTTGTCTTGTAGTGTGATGGTCTTGAAGTATTTAATGATGGTGCGATACAATGGGTGCATCTTCTTCCTCTTCAGGGTCCCAAGTCCTGATGTTCTCTTCTTTCTGAACGGCTCTTCACCCTCCTCACTGTTGGTCATCCCGCAGCAGCATATAAACGGATCTGGCAGCTAAACATCTGGTCGTCTCTTTCGCTCCAGGGTCTGTTTGTCTGTCCATACCAACACCACCTGCGTAAAACAGCGATGGTGAAGAGTGTGTCTCTTGTCGCAAGATCGACAACCAGAAGATCTCAGCATCCTATGCTGCTGGTGCGAGATGTCAGAAGATCTCAGCATCCTATGCTGCTGGTGCGAGATGTCAGAAGATCTCAGCATCCTATGCTGCTGGTGCGAGATGTCAGAAGATCTCAGCATCCTATGCTGCTGGTGCGAGATGTCAGAAGATCTCAGCATCCTATGCTGCTGGTGCGAGATGTCAGAAGATCTCAGCATCCTATGCTGCTGGTGCGAGATGTCAGAAGATCTCAGCATCCTATGCTGCTGGTGCGAGATGTCAGAAGATCTCAGCATCCTATGCTGCTGGTGCGAGATGTCAGAAGATCTCAGCATCCTATGCTGCTGGTGCGAGATGTCAGAAGATCTCAGCATCCTATGCTGCTGGTGCGAGATGTCAGAAGATCTCAGCATCCTATGCTGCTGGTGCGAGATGTCAGAAGATCTCAGCATCCTATGCTGCTGGTGCGAGATGTCAGAAGATCTCAGCATCCTATGCTGCTGGTGCGAGATGTGCCCCAACCGCGACGTGCACGCCGTGAGGTGATTGGCCGGGACTTCAGTATGTGTGTATTTCGAGTTTATACATTTATATACATTATATAGTTTATATAGATACGCCCCATCTGAGGGTACTGTAAGTTTATATAGATACGCCCCATCTGAGGGTACTGTAAGTTTATATAGATACGCCCCATCTGAGGGTACTGTAAGTTTATATAGATACGCCCCATCTGAGGGTACTGTAAGTTTATATAGATACGCCCCATCTGAGGGTACTGTAAGTTTATATAGATACGCCCCATCTGAGGGTACTGTAAGTTTATATAGATACGCCCCATCTGAGGGTACTGTAAGTTTATATAGATACGCCCCATCTGAGGGTACTGTAAGTTTATATAGATACGCCCCATCTGAGGGTACTGTAAGTTTATATAGATACGCCCCATCTGAGGGTACTGTAAGTTTATATAGATACGCCCCATCTGAGGGTACTGTAAGTTTATATAGATACGCCCCATCTGAGGGTACTGTAAGTTTATATAGATACGCCCCATCTGAGGGTACTGTAAGTTTATATAGATACGCCCCATCTGAGGGTACTGTAAGTTTATATAGATACGCCCCATCTGAGGGTACTGTAAGTTTATATAGATACGCCCCATCTGAGGGTACTGTAAGTTTATATAGATACGCCCCATCTGAGGGTACTGTAAGTTTATATAGATACGCCCCATCTGAGGGTACTGTAAGTTTATATAGATACGCCCCATCTGAGGGTACTGTAAGTTTATATAGATACGCCCCATCTGAGGGTACTGTAAGTGAGGCACCAAAGGTCGCACACCCGTTATAGCATTGAGATGTAATAAGGTTCAAAAGTATACTGGCACACAGACAACATTTTTTCAAATTTATTGTTGGTGTTACTGTATGTATGTATTAATGTTAAACCCCTCACGGGCGACATAGACATGTTCAAACTTAGCCAACCTAAGCGGTTAACCAGTACTAAGCAATGTGTGAGGTGCTTTGCTCAATGACACCACATATGTGCCCTGTCTGAGTATCGAACCCAGGACCCTTCAATTCCAAATTTTATGTTTATTCCAAAGTGTGAAATGATGTCCTTTAGGCTAGTACCAACAAATAGTTGTAGAGAAACGCCACTGTTCCGACCCTTTCAAGTGTTGAAGGGGTTACCAGTGACGTGTGTAGTGCTTACACTTTAATTAGGGACACACTAATTAACGTAAACATTGGTCAATAAGCACCTGTCATCCTCAGCAACTGTGCTCCTCGGATCAAACGAATGGGATTCGTGCACGAACGTGTTTTCTGGTGTGACAGTTCTGTTTCCAGGTTCATTTAATGTTCTTGTATTAAATGCACAGTAATTATTAAATCTAGGGTCAATAGGGGAGAAAATATTGATGGAAAATGCGTTTTCTAAATCACTGTCAGCGTCTGCCATCTTGCCATGTTTACAATAGTCGGAATACTTCTGTTTTTATTATAGCTTGTACCCAAATCCGTAGGAATTTGAGAACCAGTCCGAAATGCGGAAGTAGAAATGGCGAGTTATTTACTTCCAAATTTGTGTTCAAAGCAGGAGATTGATAATATCATTAGGACAACAGAAGAGTTAGTATTGGTGCTTCGATTTGGGAGAGACCACGATCCTGTGTGTTTACAGCTTGATCATGTAGTAAGCAGATTGTCACATGTTTTCGCGAGTTTAGTATTTAATATGAGTGTGTTCGGGTACATTTATTTCGGATGGTACATATGGAGTTCTGTATCTAATATCTATCATCTGTCTGTCAACAATTGTTCCATGGACAACTCTTCTATTTAAATATATACTCTTTAAATTAGCCTTAGAATCAGGCAGTGACACTGTTCAAGCAGATAATTGGATAAGTTGCCCCGAATGCAGGATGTTTCGTCAACTGGAGGTTTCGTCAACAAGGCAATATAGAGGGAAATTGTTAAGAGGTTTCGATTATGTGAGAGGTTTCGTCAATTAGGCGATTAAGCAACAATAATTGAAGCTTGCAAGCGTACACTGTAAGCCCTTTCTTTCGAGATGCATGTCACATGCCAAAGCCAAGTAAAGATATATATTCCACTGGAATCAGCGGATCTACCGGAAGATTTCTACACTGGGACTCTCAGCCATCTATAACAAATATACATAAAAATCACATAAAAATGAAAATAACACATGTAATATCTAGTTAAATCAATTAACAATTAATGTCCATAACTAAGTCCAGGGCTCGACACTAACCACTGCCCGATTGCCCGGGGCAGGTAAATGTTGGCGGCGGGCAAGTACTTGTTGTTACTCGCTTGCCCAACGGGCAACTAGTTTTAAAAAAAAAAAAAAGTTTTTGTTTCAATATTTTACGAAACGATAGCTACTCTTGCTCGACAATAATAACGTAAGCCTTTTTTCTCAACCACCCAACTGAATAATGACATCAACCACGCGTTTTGACCCTAAGCCCAGTGTTTTGGCTCCAATACCTGAATAGCAAACAGCATAGAGTCTGATCAGATGGTATGTTCTGTGCAATCTGATATGGCTCTATGCTGTTTGCAAAAACGAGTATACTCGTTTCCAGCGCAGTAATGGTCAATGAATGATTTCATCAGCATTTGATAATCAGCCAAATAGTTCGAGAGCTAGTCTATACTAATTTATTTTAAGCTCGATTATCAAACAAGTACTACAAATTCGATTAATCATGGCATGCTTACGTCTGTTCCTGGGACCAACCACAGTACTACACAATTTTGGATAAAGTTTCTTGCTCAAGGAAACAATGGTAGGGCTCGAACTCATTGGGATTGTTTGTGATACAGCTGCACACAGCATCACATAAGATTTAGAGTGGTGCAATATTAAGCACGATTTGGGATATCTTTGCTTTTTCTTCCAAAATGCACAGCCAGAAAACAGTAATGTTATGAACCTGTATAGTGTTGAAAAAATTAAATATGAACAAATAATCAGAAGTAAAACTTCGGGCAGGTGAAAATCTCATTCGGGCAGGTAAATCTGCAGTCATGGTTGCCCGAGGGGCAACCAAGGTAAAACATTAGCGTCGAGCCCTGAAGTCCTTGCCAATTAATAACTTACAAACATTTCACATCGTTGACGAAACCTCCAGGGTTGACGAAACCTCTAGTTGACGAAACCTCTGACACCCGTTGCCCCTGTCTATAAGAAAGTCAAAGTATAGAATGCAATGCGTACATTTCTTTAATGGCCCTCTGTTATACATAATTATGTTATATTCTCGCAATATACCCAAAATTGACAAAACTTTGAATAACATTTAATGATTAGATTGGATTTTTTAAAATTTATTCTAAGATATATACTGTTGTAATATACATGTACTGATAATGTCATTTTTCAGTTGTCTAAAGCTGTGGATGAGTTGGGTAAGATGGCACGTATTTACACAGTGGATGTTGATAATGTACCGATCTACACACGATACTTTGACATCACATTAATTCCTGCCACCATCTTCTTCTTCAATGCACAACATATAAAAGTGGATTGGGGGTAGGTTTTTAACGCTCTGCACGCTGCTAGCAGTGAAAATAACAGTCAAATATCAATCAAGTATCAATCATCTGTATATTGTTTGAGAATTATGTGGTTCGTTTTGGGCTTAGAGAGGCGTTTTGTTTAAAGAGGTGTCTCTGGCCTACTGCATCAGATAGTCTGACTGTTAAGAGAGGTGTCTTTTTCAGATATCTGTGTGCTTCAGATAGGTGTTGCTGGTTCTGGGAGGTGTCTCATTTAGAAAGTTGTCTGCTTCAGAGAATTTAATGGTTTAAATAGGTGCCTTTGTTTCAGTGAGATGTCTGGTTTTGAGAGTTGTCTGCTCTAGAGCACAGGCACAAGACACAATAATGTTTTTGGTGTCCTATGGTCTTATAGTAGTATTAAATATTCAATATGGCACAAACAAATACTGTGTCTTGTGCCTGTGCTCTAGAGAGGTTTATCTGCTTTAGAAAGGTGTCTTCCAGAGTGTGGTTTTGTCTAATTAACCCTTCCCCTTAAAGTTTAAACTTTATTTATTTTACAACGATTGCGAAGCAAGTTCTAACAACTTATATTAATCACTTTTGTTGGCGCGGATGAAAGCGTATATGTGGTCATTTGTGTGGGAGGAAAACGGAGTACCCAGAGAAAACCAACCTGTCCGATCTGGTGACCACGTACCATCTCACATACTTCCCGGTTCGAGGATCGAACCCGGGTTGCATGGGTGAGAAGCGAGCATGCTAACCACTACGCTAATCAGACACCTTAAAAGCGCCTCTCGACACCAATGTCTATTGACATAGATCATCACATTAGTAGTCAAACAAGTAACCTCTATGAAGGTAGAGTAGGCAAATTCACAGCTTACCCATTGCGCATAATTTGTAAATTTATGAAATAAAACTACATCTCTATGGGGGGAAAGGGTTAATAGCAACTGAAATATTAGATTTTGTGTATGCTTCACATCTTGGCCGAATGCAAATATATGCATGAATTGTGTAGTCTTATTCTCGCCATTTCGGCAGAGATGTTGTCTTGGCAATGTCCGTGCGCCCTTCCAGGGCAAGATCTCAATAACCAATTGGTGGAATTTTATGAAACTTAAATGAAATTTATATAATTTTATGTATCCCCATAGTGCAGTGGTGCACATGCACTTATCGTGGGGAAAGTAGCATGTAGTAAGTAGGGAAATAACACAAGAGTTGTTGCCCTTTGATTGACGAAAAATCCACAAATTTGTCCGCCCACCTCTAGTTCGACCGGGAATACCCACCTCTAGTTCGGCGTGGGTGTTCGGCCAGGAATACCCACCCTAGTTTGACCGGGAATACCCACCTCTAGTTCGGCCAGGAATACCCACCTCTAGTTCGGCCAGGAATACCCACCTCTAGTTTGGCCAGGAATACCCACCTCTAGTTCGGCCAGGAATACCCACCTCTAGTTCGACCGGGAATACCCACCTCTAGTTCGACCGGGAATACCCACCTCTAGTTCGACCGGGAATACCCACCTCTAGTTCGACCGGGAATACCCACCTCTAGTTCGACCGGGAATACCCACCTCTAGTTCGGCCGGGAATACCCACCTCTAGATCGGCCGGGAATACCCACCTCTAGTTTGGCCGGGAATACCTACCTCTAGTTCGACCGGGAATACCCACCTCTAGTTTGGCCGGGAATACCCACCTCTAGTTCGGCCGGGAATACCCACCTCTAGTTCGGCCGGGAATACCCACCTCTAGTTTGGCCGGGAATACCCACATCTAGTTCGGCCGGGAATACCCACATCTAGTTCGGCCAGGAATATCAATTCATCGAATTTGATTGTTTTATATTTGGATGCAACTGAGACGTAAAATGAAATCTGTAAGTGTCGTATAACAATTACGTAACAACTCAACAGGTACTTCGTCCAGTACTCAATCATGCTGTCCTACCAGAACATCTCATCATTATAAAAATGAAACTTCACATTAAATTTGGGCACTAAGTCTAAGCAATAATTGAACTGTTGCTTTGTGTTTTGCAGGACACCTGATCATACAAAGTTCATTGGGACATTCAAACAAAAGCAGGATTTAATCGACGTCGTCGAGGTTATTTACCGAGGAGCCATGAAGGGTAAGCTCGTAGTGCGCAGTCCACTTGATCCGAGAACCTTGCAGAAATATGAGCTTGTGTATAAAGAGTTTTAGTGGACTGTCAATGTAACGTGGCTGGCTGTGTTATGTTGCACACGTATTCACTAATCGTGATGATGCCTTCAATGATTACGAAGATGTTAGTGGAACTGATAGTAAACGTATGCTCCACCTATGTTTAAAGATGGACACATGCTCCGACCAGGTGATGGACACCTACAGACAAGTACACTTACTTAGTTCCCTCTGACTGTGAGAGTCAAAGACAATGTTCTTACTGTATCATGCAACACAAGAACAAATGCTCCGACCAGGTGATGACACCTACAGACAAGTACACTTACATAGTTCCCTCTGACTGTGAGAGTCAAAGACAATGTTCTTACTGTATCATGTAACACAAGAACAAATGCTTCGACCAGGTGATGACACCTACAGACAAGTACACTTACTTAGTTCCCTCTGACTGTGAGAGTCAAAGACAATGTTCTTACTGTATCATGCAACACAAGAACAAATGCTCCGACCAGGTGATGACACCTACAGACAAGTACACTTACATAGTTCCCTCTGACTGTGAGAGTCAAAGACAATGTTCTTACTGTATCATGTAACACAAGAACAAATGCTTCGACCAGGTGATGACACCTACAGACAAGTACACTTACTTAGTTCCCTCTGACTGTGAGAGTCAAAGACAATGTTCTTACTGTATCATGCAACACAAGAACAAATGCTCCGACCAGGTGATGACACCTACAGACAAGTACACTTACATAGTTCCCTCTGACTGTGAGAGTCAAAGACAATGTTCTTACTGTATCATGCAACACAAGAACACATGCTCCGACCAGGTGATGACACCTACAGACAAGTACACTTACTTAGTTCCCTCTGACTGTGAGAGTCAAAGACAATGTTCTTACTGTATCATGCAACACAAGAACACATGCTCCAACCAGGCGGAGTGACGATTGCAGAAAAATAGACTGCTTTCAAACTGTTAAGAGTTAACTTGGTCTAGATGCACCAAGCAACCAGTGCACATGTTCATAGCAGGTGACAGATGATTGCCGATATACACTTAAAGGCGTCTCCACTGCCAAGGGGTTACTGTCATTTACTTCAAATCAACTGCCTGTAGGTTCGAATCCCACTGCGATGTCGAATTCCGTTCAAGTGAGGATGCTAACCAGCTGGCTTGCGGAGGGATGGTGCTTCTACAGGGGTGCCCGTTCGTGCCTGAAATATGCCTCAGAGGGGCAGCCAGGTTCTTCCTCCACCAGAGTAGCCATATGACATAAGCTGTTTGTGGGACTTCAGACCCCCAAAACAAACGGTATATTTATTCCTCTCTGATTGGACACAATGAGTGCACATTCAGATGTGTCTGAAGTAAAGCAGAAAAAACATTTGGGCCTAGTGGATAAGGCGTCCGTCTACAGAGCGAGAGGTCGAAGGTTCGAACCTTGTGGGGTGTTTGTTCTGATATGGCCGGTTGGTGAGCCGCCAGCTAGTTAAATAATGGTTACCGATTGCCTACCAGCCTGGCGCCAGACATACAAACATAGGATTCGGGAAGTACTGATATTCATAAGAAGAGTTGTCTCATAAGTCAGAAATGGCTGGCCCTTTAAATAGGGGTGACACTATAATATCAAACACTTTATAAAGGGCTCCAATTGATGCAGAGCTGATGTGATTCATAGACAGTTGGCATCTGGTAGTGGTTAACTTGTCATCAGTTTGTATAAGATACATTGCCATTGGAGTACATGTATATTCAATAAATGTTATGGCTTATTCTAGAGGGCGAGTTGGGCGTAATAGTCGCCCTAGAGACCCTGACTTCGCAAAAAGACTACTGAGTGAAGATATACACTAGTCCATTATAAAGCACTCCTTCTATTCAAATGTTGTATTTAATGGTCATACTGTGTATTTTAACCCTATTTTGTTGACATTTATTGAATAACACCATTTAAGGAAGCAATCGTGCGATTTGTCATTTCTCCCAAAACATTTGACCCCGGATGAGCCTCGACTGTGCACACATAATCACCATCATGACGTGTCGTGTGAATGATCCAATGACGTAGCATGAAGGATGATCAACGAATACGGTAGGGGAAGTGGTGGTCGGACTGCTGTTTGGTTCGAAACCCAGACAGCATCTTACAAGATCAAAATGTATCGCCCTTGCATATCACCAGTATATCATCCGCCGTAATCGTTAATTTGGTACGTGCAGACATCGGAAGACACTAACAGGAAATGAAAGCAACTTAACGACTGGATGATGTACCGAGACGACCGAACTTGCCCGCCTTGATTAGACGAATGCCTAGGTTGTCAGCAACATGTGTATAGTCTAGCAGTTGTGAGACCTTGGATGGAGTTGTTTTGGGTATGTTTATTTATCGTCGCCCCCTTGTTAATCGCCCCCATGTTAATGGGGGTGGCGCTCCAGAAATATGTTAATCATTTTATGTTTTGGAGGATAGTGCAGGATACAGAAGACGTTCATATTCCAGAAACATCATTGGTTCTTGTATAGCATCGATGCACGAGACCTCAGTTTGTCCCCTGTGAAAGGCTGTTATTATTATGGTCAGACAGGGGATCGTACCTGCGATCCATGGATTTCACAGTGGACCACTGGCCCGTCTATGGAGTTTTGTTGCTAACATATTACACTATTAATAGTAACAATTACCGTAACAGCTTTCTCAAATCAATGAAAACTACATGAATGTTGTATAAATGCATTTTATTTTAGAAAGTTTGTACAGACATGTATTAATTCTATATAGTCCATTAATTAGTAAACCCACTCCCCTTTATAAGAATAAAAAAACACCCATCAACGTTTAACAATAAAATGATATATTTCACCAATAGAAGTTTATTTGCTGCAATGTATAATACTGAAGTAAATCTTTCCTAATGTCTCTGGTTAAATAAGCGTGTGCTATGTCCGGGGTGCGTTCCCTACGCCGAGTACTGTCTTGTAGGACCCGAGTCCATACTTCCCAACTGAAAGAAAGAAGTGCATATAAAAAATTAAAAATCATTGCACAATGTTCATAGACGTAAAAACATGATTACCGTAGTTTATCTGTGCGGTATATTTTTGGATATACATTTTAGGTGATTTAAGAAATTTTGTAATAAATCTATGTATGTATAGTGAAACCTGTCTTAAGCAGCCAGCCAAGGGAATCACAGAATGTGGCTGCTTAGCACAGGTGGCTGCTTAATAGAGGTGAAATGTAAAATAAAGCAGCAATTTGGGAATCTGGAAATTGGCTGCTTAATACAGGATGGCTGCTTAATGGAGGTGACCACTAACACAGGTTTCACTCAATATTAAATATCATACCAAGAAGTCTTGGATGTGCAACAACTGAATATTCGTGTAAAGCAACCTGGACTTGATAGAGAGCATGAAATTACAGATTCTCTTCTCGCTCGCATTAACCTTTTCCTTCATAGAGATTTGGGTTAATATACTATTATATCTCCATACAAACGACAGCCATTTAACCCTTTCCTTCATAGAGATTTAGATTAATATACTATTATATCTGCATACAAACGACAGCCATTTAGCTATCATGCAGTGGATAAGTAGTCGCCATATCTATCCCACCTCCATAGATATTACTGGAACTACATGAGATTCTGGCCTGTATTATGAACATTGGTTAGGCTACTACATTGTCAATGTATGTTGTATTGGTAATGGCATCAAGAGGTGCTTCTATGAGTGAAAGGGTTAATGTATGTCGTATTGGTAATGGCATCAAGAGGTGTTTCTATGAGGGAAATAGTTAATGTATGTTGTATTGGTAATGGCGTCAAGAGTTCCTTCTATGAGGGAAAGAGTTGCTTCTATGAGGGAAAGGGTTAATGTATGTCGTATTGGTAATGGCGTCAAGAGTTCCTTCTATGAGGGAAAGGGTTAATGTATGTTGTATTGGTAATGGCGTCAAGAGTTCCTTCTATGAGGGAAAGAGATGTTTCTATGAGGGAAAGGGTTAATGTACGTCGTATTGGTAATGGCGTCAAGAGTTCCTTCTATGAGGGAAAGAGATGTTTCTATGAGGGAAAGGGTTAATGTATGGCGTATTGGTAATGGCGTCAAGAGTTCCTTCTATGAGGGAAAGAGATGTTTCTATGAGGGAAAGGGTTAATGTATGTCGTATTGGTAATGGCATCAAGAGGTGTTTCTATGAGGGAAAGGGTTAATGTATGTCGTATTGGTAATGGCGTCAAGAGGTGTTTCTATGATGGAAAGGGTTAATGTATGTCGTATTGGTAATGGCGTCAAGAGGTGTTTCTATGATGGAAAGGGTTAATGTATGTCGTATTGGTAATGGCGTCAAGAGTTGCTTCTATGAGGGAAAGAGTTGCTTCTATGAGGGAAAGGGTTAATGTATGTCGTATTGGTAATGGCGTCAAGAGTTGCTTCTATGAGGGAAAGAGTTGCTTCTATGAGGGAAAGGGTTAATGGCAATGTCAGCCCAAAATAACACTGTATACTGAACAAAAAAAGAAACATACGCTATTTTTGCTTGAACATAACTAGAATCAAACAAAGAGTATTATACCAGAATGATATACTTGACAGGTGATTAAAACTAGAAATGGAAATTTTGTTGCAATAATTTTAAAACTGTTAAACGTAAATCAAAAGTTTTATAAACTATTAACAGTAAATCAAAACTTTCATAAACTGTTAACAGTAAATCAAAAGTTTCATAAACTATTAACAGTAAATTAAAAGTTTCATAAACTGTTAACAGTAAATCAAAACTTTCACAATACAATGTGTTGACATCACCTGTGTTAATACACACAGTATGAACTTCCTAGTACAAGTAAAATCATTTCAATTGATGTCTAAATTAATGTTATATTGAAAATACGCAATTCACAATTCAAATATGTGATGTTTGACATTGCCTTTGTCTATACCGGTAGTAGTAAAATTGTGTCAACCAACTTTGAATTTACATTGCCGTTTGCCATTTTTAACAGAAATCATAGAAGACTAGAACACAGTTCTTACTAGCACACACTATAGGCTATAGCACTGTGTAAGGGAATATCATTGAAATTTAAAGTTTCCAATTTCCTGTAATTAAAGGAAACATCGGTTCCAAATAACATAGTGTAAACGAAGATTATGTGTCTAAATAACAGACACAAAAATGTTCATAAGTGTGTGTAAAATATATTAAAATATTAATAATACCAAAATGTCTCTTTGTTTTAAAGCAGCATTGCATCGTAATAAAGGATGTTTTGGGTAAAATATAAATACTAATATGTGTGTGTTTATAAAAATCGAAATAGTCGCTCAGAAACGATAACATTCCAATAAATTTAAACCGGCGTATACGCGAATTTGTTTATCAACACACGAAATGTAAACACGCACAGCGCGCAAGCATGAAACAACAGAGGATGTAGAAAACAACGTATATATTTTGAACATGAAAGACTATAGATCTATCTTCCTCTAATTTCGAACCCCTCGCAGGCACAGGGATTTCGCATCGATCAGTAAAATGGCCCTATCTGAAACAATTTTGTACACATCTATCCGAATATAACGCCTATCCCGAGTCTTTATATTGTTCTTCAAATAAAACACAACTTTAAGCTGCGTGCATGTATACTTTGCAAACAATTGCCACAAACATTGGCCATAGCAGGTCACATTTCCATACTAGGACACGGGTTCTGTCAGCAACAAAAAAAAATCTTCGACAGGAGAGTTTTAACTGTGAATAACATTATCAATAAAATGTGTTTCCACTAACGTGTAGGTTTATTCGGCAAAAATGTACGTCAAAAGGAGATTACGTAGAATTTTCAATTTGTTTTGAAAATTTCTAAAGCAAGCGTTGAAACGAGCGTTCTGGTTGGATTATTAGAATATAACAAGATGTTTGTATTTTATATGAAGAATATAAGAACGCTCGTTTCAACGCTCGTTGCGCCGCTTTAGAAATTTTCAAAACAAATTGAAAAATTCTACGAAATCTCCTTTTGACGTACATTTTTGCCGAATAAACCTACACGTTAGTGGAAACACATTTTATTGATAATGTTATTCACAGTTAAAACTCTCCCGTCGAAGATTTTTTTTTGTTGCTGACAGAACCCGTGTCCTAGTATGGAAATGTGACCTGCTATGGCCAATGTCTGTGGCAATTGTTTGCAAAGTATACATGCATGCAGCTTAAAGTTGTGTTTTATTTGAAGAACAATATAAAGACTCGGGATAGGCGTTATATTTGGACAGATTTGTACAAAATTGTTTCAGATAGGGCCATTTTACTGATCGATGCGAAATCTGACATCCCACAGAGTAGAATCCCTGTACTTAAATATATATACCCCCAAACGTGCCGAATCCCTGTGCTCGCAGGGATGTAGAAATGTCCCTAAAAGACTTAGTTAACAGAGGTATGAATCAACATATCAAGTAATTTAATTAAAAAAGACAAATGGGGACGATGCATTCCGAATGTAAACAAGTGCGTGACCGATCGTCTCGGAAAGTCCTACTTTCGGTTTCGAGTTTGTTTTATCGCCAAAAAACACTGTTTACCAAATGAACATAAGCATACAAAGTATAATGTTAGAATGTGTAGCAGCATTGCTACCCATATGCAAAAATTGAATTTTTCAAATATCTTTTATTTCATACAATGTAATGCTGCTTTAGAATCATACAAACTTGAATAAACATGGTAGAACAGACATATATTTGTTATAGTCTCACTTGACAGACAGACATGGACAGAGAGACGGACGGACAGACAGACATATATTTATTATAGTCTCACTTTTCTACATACATATTAAAACATACAATTTGACAATAAAACATAAAAACATGTAAAACCCACTCCTACAAAGTTATGATACACTACCAGCCAAACACATCCAATCGATGTTAAGATTGTTCACAAAATAAGACGAATAAAACAAGCGTTGATTAAATCTACACTACAATGAGGGTACTAATGTCACAATATTTTAATATATATTATTATACAGAGTTTTATATTGATTTTAGGATATTGTATTTCATTCTAATTATCTCAGAGTTTAATTAATAACTGTTAAGTAGTATGATGTAAATGTCCTTTATTAATTCGCTTTGATATTTATTTGTACAACGCCATTGAATATGTTAACTTTTTATGTAAAAATAGGCGTTTTATCAAATTAAAAAGTTTCAAATTTCAATGTCCAATGAAATAAGTTCAAAACATATTTGTTTTAAAACATATTTTATGAATATTCACACAGAAAAACATTATTAATATAGTTCATAAACATACTTATACAGATCGGAGAATACAGAGTAAAGTCCTTAATAGAGAACGTCCTTAATATAGCACCAAACAAATGTTCATATACACTGGAGAACGTCCTTAATAAAGCACCAAACAAATGTTCATATACACTGGAGAACGTCCTTAATATAGCACCAAACAAATGTTCATATACACTGGAGAACGTCCTTAATATAGCACCAAACAAATTTCATATACACGGAAACGTCCTTAAAAGCCCAAACAATGTCATTACACGGAATCCTATAACACAACAAAGTTCATATAACTGAACGTCCTTAATACAAACAACACACAACCCAAAAAAACAACAACACCAAAAAAAACAAACAAACCCACAAATGTTCATCACACTGGAGAACGTCCTTAATAGCACCAAACAAATGTTCATATACACTGGAGAACGTCCTTAATATAGCACAAACAAATGTTCATATACACTGGAGAACGTCCTTAATATAGCACCAAACAAATGTTCATATACACAGGAGAACGTCCTTAATAAAGCACCAAACAAATGTTCATATACACTGGAGAACGTCCTTAATATAGCACCAAACAAATGTTCATATACACTGGAGAACGTCCTTAATATAGCACCAAACAAATGTTCATATACACAGGAGAACGTCCTTAATAAAGCACCAAACAAATGTTCATATACACTGGAGAACGTCCTTAATATAGCACCAAACAAATGTTCATATACACTGGAGAACGTCCTTAATATAGCACCAAACAAATGTTCATATACACAGGAGAACGTCCTTAATAAAGCACCAAACAAATGTTCATATACACTGGAGAACATCCTTAATATAGCACCAAACAAATGTTCATATACACTGGAGAACGTCCTTAATATAGCACCAAACAAATGTTCATATACACTGGAGAACATCCTTAATATAGTATAAACAAATGTTCATTCACACTGGAGAACGTCCTTAATATAGTATAAACAAATGTTCATTCACACTGGAGAACGTCCTTAATATCACCAAACAAATGTTCATTCACACTGGAGAACGTCCTTAATATAGTATAAACAAATGTTCATTCACACTGGAGAACTTCCTTAATATAGTATAAACAAATGTTCATTCACACTGGAGAACGTCCTTAATATAGTATAAACAAATGTTCATTCACACTGGAGAACTTCCTTAATATAGTATAAACAAATGTTCATTCACACGAGAGAACATCCTTAATATAGCACCAAACAAATGTTCATATACACTGGAGAACGTCCTTAATAAAGCACCAAACAAATGTTCATATACACTGGAGAACGTCCTTAATATAGTAATATAGCACCAAACAAATGTTCATATACACTGGAGAACGTCCTTAATATAGCACCAAACAAATGTTCATATACACTGGAGAACGTCCTTAATATAGCACCAAACAAATGTTCATATACACTGGAGAACGTCCTTAATATAGTATAAACAAATGTTCATATACACTGGAGAACGTCCTTAATATAGTATAAACAAATGTTCATTCACACGAGAGAACGTCCTTAATATAGCACCAAACAAATGTTCATATACAATGGAGAACGTCCTTAATATAGCACCAAACAAATGTTCATTCACACTGGAGAACGTCCTTAATATAGCTTCAAAGAAATATCCATTTACACATGAGAATGTCCTTCATATAGTACATTGTAAATTTCTATATTAGTATAAAAGTTGGGTAAAATCTGGTAAATTCAAGCCACGCCTCCTTCAAGCTTCCCATAACCACATGACTGGCATAGAATAGCTACAAACTACATGAATTATAAACAAAATAAAACCAAATGTACCTATTTTGGTACAAATACCCGTGCTCGAGGCATTAGTCGTATATCAGCAAATGAATATTTCCAGACTGAAATAGTATGCATGTGTAATTTAGAACAGCACACAAAATAAGGGAGTTACAACTAACACCATCCTTGTAGTTATCTGATAAATTATGTCACACCTACCCCAGTTGCCATACCCAAACCTCGCCAACGCCTACCCAACTTGTTCAACCTCCAACCCCACTTGTCCTATCTCCAACATCATTTGCCCTACATGTACCTCATTTGTATTTGATTAGACAAATCATTAGAAGCAGTCGATTAATAATTTAATATGTAGATGGTTTAACTCGCATTACGGTCAACATTAATGATACTGCGTATGCGAGTATTTCATATCTGAATACAGTCAAACCTGTTTGTAAACAGCCAGCCAAGAGAATCACAGAAAGTTGCTGCATAGCACAGGTGGCTGCTTAATAGAGGTGAAATGTACAATAAAACAACATATTGGGACTCTGGAAACTGGCTGTTTAATACAGGTTGGCTGTTTCATGGAGGTGACCACTAAGTCATGTTTGACTGTACAGTCAAACCTGTCTTAACCCTTTCAACACCACATACCTCTAAATAGGCGTACAAAAAGTGTAGATCCAGGTGAGCTGGCTCGTGACGAGCCGTCTCATCAGGATCTGCACTTTTTGCCAGTAATATTACTATTTTTAGAGAAAAATTACCCATCTTGATAAATGAACTGGTCCGAATGTAATTTTCTTATTCATTTATTGGTCTACGAATATCATGGACCAGTCCATGTCAGTTACTTGGTGTTGAAAGAGTTAAGCAGCCAGCCAAGGGAGTCAGAGAAAGTGACTGCTTAGCACAGGTGGCGGCTTAATAGAGGTCACATTTATAGTAAAACAACATATAGGGAATTTTGCTTAATGGAGGTGACCACTAACACAGGTCTGACTGTATAGTGAAACGCTGTACCAAAAACGGTGCCAGATCGAGTCTTATTCACCCATTTTCATGTAGCTGTGAACCAACCATTGTTGGATCGGGACAGAGCGAACAAAGGCACCCATTTGATATAGCTTCCAGTCTCCGCTTACAAAGTCATTGGCTAACATAGAATAATGTGTATATTTATCATAAAATGAAAATAAAGTATTGTTTACTGCAACGAGGTACGCAGGATGTACATGGGAAATTAGACCTTAATTAACCCTTTCAACACCACAGACCTCTAAATAGGCTTACAAAAAGTGTAGATCCAGATGAGACGGCTCGTGATGAGCCGTCTCATCAGGATCTGCACTTGTTGCCAGTGATGTGACTATTTTTAGACATAATTACCCATTTTGATAAATGAACTTGTCCAAATGTGATTTTCTGATTCATTTATTGGTTTATGAATATCATGGACCAGTCCATGTCAGTTACTTGGTGTTGAAAGGGTTAAGCAAAATTAGAAATACTGGTTGGTACATGTAGTACGTAGGTGAAACATTGGTTTCATATAGGTTTTACTTTTAGCCTAGATGGGTGCACTACGAACTGTCCAAAGAACTGTTCATGCATGAAACATTAGTTATGTTCCTTCCCGTAACTAATTCCATTATTTCTTAGTGTTGTATGAGTACCATTTATTAATTTATACAAATTTATTTGAGCTCGATTGCGAAACAAGTTATTACAACTTATATTAATCACTCTCGAGACCTCATTCCTGATGGAATCCATCGCCACGAGGGAGAGAGAAGAGGCAACGTGGAATTTAAATGCCTTGCCTAAGGGCACAATCGGGGCTCGAACTCCAGACCTGAAGCGAAAGCGCATCCACTGTGCTATCACGACTTCCACTGTGTTGACCCCCCCCCCCTCACGATTTGTAACCCCATTTGAGCATATGATCAATTGACACAGGTGTCTTGGAACACACAACTGAAAACAATGTCCACGGAGTCCAAAATTATATTTGAAATCGGTGTTGTTTTAGACTAATGTTATATGAGATGCACAAGCTCTGTAAAACATTCCTTTGCCAGGTTATCCAATGTTAATGGAACGTTAAATGAACTAGAGATTGTTACAGTATGCTAAACTTTAAATGTACATCATATAAAACCCTATGACAGCATGGCTGTACGGATTGGATGCTCCGATTGATTGTTATAGTGCACATTAAAAGTCTTAATTAAATTCTTAGTGTTTCCTTTTAATTTAATAAGCTAACTCATATGAACTGTAATATACCTAAAATAACGTTCAGGTTTTATGCAAATTAAGTGTAAAACACCGACATTTCATACCTCGATGAAACACAGAAAAAGAACATTCAATTGTTATAACAACTGATATTTTACAAATTACAAAACAAGTTGTCATATTGATTACAATACAAAAAGTCCGCTATGAATTATTAATGAGAATAGAATATTTTCCAAATCATTGGTTTATGAACGGCGACCACATGGTCTGAATTAGCCAATCAGAATTACGATATTACAAGAAGTTGGAATTAATACATAGCTAAACACGAACTCGTCTTGAAGTGAAGTTGGACAAGTCGATGGTAAGACTTGACTTTACATTGTTGCCAAATATCTGATAGTGCTTAATGTGAGAAAACTACTTACAGCTTGTGGGTTTGGGTCGTTCTATTAGCCAGTATCTGAACCCTTCACGGGCTCTCTGGTTCAGCGCACTTCTGCAGGACTCCCTACTAACACTGTTTCGAGGTCGCGTGTACATGTAACTTCCTGGAATAGCTCCCTGTAAGCCGTCTGCAACAAAATCTTCAAATGTCTTATCTTTTAATTTGGTTACTCGTTTGTACGGCACACGTGTGCTATTTGGATCTGTAACGGCAAAGAGCCAGGTAGTTATATTTTAGCAGACACAATGGTGAACACCAGCTACCGAAAGCCACACTATGCACACAAAAGCCGTACAAACAACCGAAAGCCACACTATGCACACGAAAGCCGTACAACCAACCGAAAGCCACACTATGCACACGAAAGCCGTACAAACAACCGAAAGCCACACTATGCACACGAAAGCCGTACAAACAACCGAAAGCCACACTATGCACACGAAAGCCGTACAAACAACAGAAAGCCACACTATGCACACGAAAGCCGTACAAACAACCGAAAGCCACACTATGCACACGAAAGCCGTACAAACAAGAAAAGCAAACACAAATGATGGTTTGTACAGTAATGAAGTGCGAGTACATGTATATATACCTTACCATGCATGGTCCGGTACCATGTTGTCGGAGTTAAATATACACATACATTGTTATACCACAAACAACGTATACGTTTAGATCCCAGCAGTGGGGAGGGAGGAGACTAGGGATGGAACCATATGCCCGTAAACTAGAAAGCAGTCGTAATTCATGCAACAGCTGAAGAGGCAGTGAAATCAGACGCGCCGGCGTACAACCAGATACGCCGATGAAAATCAGACAGGATTAACTCTGTTGAGCCGAGAAACAATGCACATTTAATGAGGGTCGTACTCCTATGAGCCAACTCGTAAATAGGTCACAGGGAACCATAAGGCGCACGTAGAAAGTGGAAGTTGGTGGAAATATCCATAGATGACAATTTGTCATTATTGACATTGAATGAGAATTAAGATATAATATGTTATTGCATTTTAAATTGGTTAGAGCCATTTCAACATTTGTTACGCCAGTGTTTCTTATTTTCCATCGCGCCTTTGCTAAGACCGGGTACCAGCACATTATAATTGAATGAGAATTAAGATATACTATGTTATTTCATTTTAAATTGGTTCGAGCCATTTCAACATTTGTTACGCCAGTGTTTCTTATTTTCCAATGCGCCTTTGCTAAGACCGGGTACCAGCACATATATGTGTGGTATTGATATATGTAAAAGAGAGTTTTACCAACCACCATGCAATACACACACACTGTGCTCGATTAATAAATTGTATACACGTGTGTATCAATACCCAAAGTATCACTTTCTGTACGAAATGTAGTATCACATCAGTTTAGTATGAAATTGAATTATTCGACAAGGGGGTTACTTGCTAGCAGGCCCTAATGTTATAAAACCATTCTCAGATCTCGAGCTCACGTGATTTGATTGGTTAAGCCGGAGATATACACTCTGCTGAACCAATCAGAGACTTGAGTTTGAAATAGGAGACAAGTTTTATAACTCCAGACCAATGGTAATCAATATCGGTGTAGCAAGAATTAATGTTTACATGTGTATTTTCGCAACTGACAAGGCGAAAATTGACAATGTACATGTAATCAGAGCCGGTAATCTGTATTGATTTCTGGGTACATAAAACCATTTACATCTGCCATCTTCACGTTTAATATAATAGATAGATATATTTTCTTCAACATATTTAAAAGATTTGGACGTCTTAATTTCCAATGGTAGACAATTCCATATCTTTGGACCAGAGTATTACTGTTTGGTAAGAATGAATTTAACTATGCATGTCAGTGAAGCAAGTAAATAAGCGGATTAGCATCAAATAATGTGTCATTACAGACGGATATGTAGTCCAGTGGTAACACGCTGGACTGGTAATCCAGGGATCGCAGGTTCGATCCCCCGTCTGACCATAATAAAGTTAACAGTCTTTCAGATGGGACGTTAAACTGAGGTCTCGTGTCGGTGCTTTACACCGTGCACGTAAAAGAACCAGAGGAGACTCTGGAATGGGTCTCTGTCTGTATCATTGCACTATCCTCCAAAATTTAAAATGACTAATCTCTTCAGGAGGTGTCGCTCATATGGGCAACCGGTAGCGACGATAAATAAACGTAAAACACACACATAATGTCTCATTCATTTCGTAATTTCGTCGTTTAATAAAAGATTCCTTAGCAACAGTGTTCATGAACTCGCTTAATAAAGAGTCCTTAGCAACAGTGTTCATAAACTCGTTTAATAAATGATTCCTTAGCAACAGTGTTCATGAACTCGTTTAATAAATGATTCCTTAGCAACATTGTTCATGAACTCGTTTAATAAAAGGTTCCTTATGAAATGAAAACGAGTCACACATTCTCTATATCTGTAAATAGTCCTTCTATATATCATATCGTACCGGCGAAATTAAAGCTATATGTTTCAGCGAGCAAGCGTGATTATGTTGACACAGTAGACACTATCCCATTCGTTAATCATAACAGTGGCTGTACGGAATCGGGAAAATGTGTTTAATTGTGTTATTTGTATTCAAATTATTCATGGATTATGCAAAGCCTCAATACGTCTATGTTCTTAAAGTGAACACATTTATCGGTCATCAATTACAGATATATTGTCGGCTACCAGACATTTGCGAAGATAGCTGTCTCGAGTGGGTTGCCCATGCGGTTATACTTACCTAAAGTGATGGGTGCACCAATACTGGAAGGATTGTCCAACGAGCGTAACTGTACAGCCTAAAAAAAAGAAATAAAACAGTTCAAAGTCCGTCCAACCTATCCGCGGAACTGTACAGCCTTAAAAAAGAAATAAAATAGTTCAAAGTCCGTCCCACCTATCCGCGGAACTGTACAGTCTTAAAAAAGGAAATAAAACAGTTCAAAGTCCGTCCCACCTATCCGCGGAACTGTACAGTCTTAAAAAAGGAAATAAAACAGTTCAAAGTCCGTCCCACCTATCCGCGGAACTGTACAGTCTTAAAAAAGGCAATAAAACAGTTCAAAGTCCGTTCCACCTATCCGCGGAACTGTACAGTCTTAAAAAAGGAAATAAAACAGTTCAAAGTCCGTCCCACCTATCCGCGGAACTGTACAGTCTTAAAAAAGGAAATAAAACAGTTCAAAGTCCGTCCCACCTATCCGCGGAACTGTACAACCTAAAAAAGAAATAAAATAGTTCAAAGTTCGTCCCATCTATCCATAAGCTTCATTTATGAAGAACAATGCCAGTTTAAGTTAATGTTAACATTTTTGAATAAACATTTATAAGTTTTGTCTTTCACCCTAGGCAGTTACCATAGGACGTGGCGGTCTAAGAAGAAACTTTGTTTTCCAAAAATGGGATATTGAAGTCGCGTCATTTTGCAGTACGGCCTATGGGGAATATTGGAATCGCGTCATTTTGCAGTATGGCCTATGTGGAATATTGGAATCGCGTCATTTTGCATTACGGCCTATGGGGAATATTGAAGTCGCATCATTTTGCAGTACGGCCTATGGGGAATATTGAAGTTGCGTCATTTTGCAGTACGGCCTATGGGGAATATTGGAATCGCGTCATTTTGCAGTATGGCCTATGTGGAATATTGGAATCGCGTCATTTTGCAGTACGGCCTATGTGGAATATTGAAATCGCGTCATTTTGCAGTACGGCCTATGGGGAATATTGGAATCGCGTCATTTTGCAGTATGGCCTATGTGGAATATTGGAATCGCGTCATTTTGCAGTACGGCCTATGGAGAATATTGGAATCGCGTCATTTTGCATTACGGCCTATGGGGAATATTGGAAATAATGATTTCAGATGGAGAAAACAGTAAACAAATAAATGTGACACCTTAGATCGTTCTCTTTATAATGAGAACGCCATTTCTGATCAGGCTCTATGTTGTTTGCTATTCATACACGTGTTTTAGCTCTACTAGCGGAATAGCAAACAGCATAGAACCAAACGCCTGCTCTAGTCCTATGCTGTTCGCAAAATCGACTTTAATTGCTATTGGCAGGTGAATGGTTAATAAATAGGAACACGAGTGGGATAGTAGAATACTTGTCGGCCTCACACCGACACACGCAGTCACTCTGCGACAGCAAGGTGATACGGAGAAACAGTCCAGACACACGCAGTCACTCTGCGACAGCAAGGTGATACGGAGAAACAGTCCAGACACACACAGTCACTCTGCGACAGCAAGGTGATACGGAGAAACAGTCCAGACACACGCAGTCACTCTGCGACAGCAAGGTGCACACCGACACACGCAGTCACTCTGCGACAGCAAGGTGATACGGAGAAACAGTCAGCAACATTCAGAATCGGTGTGCACGTGTACACATATATAACTATATACCTAGTGTTATAGAGGACACGTGTACACATATATAACTATATACCTAGTGTTATAGAGGACACGTGTACACATATATAACTATATACCTAGTGTTATAGAGAACATGTGTACACAGATATAACTATATACCTAGTGTTATAGAGGACACGTGTGCACATATATAACTATATACCTAGTGTTATAGAGGACACGTCTACACAGATATAACTATATACCTAGTGTTATAGAGGACACGTGTACACAGATATAACTATATACCTAGTGTTATAGAGGACACGTGTACACATATATAACTATATACCTAGTGTTACAGAGGACACGTGTACACATATATAACTATATACCTAGTGTTATAGAGGACACGTGTACACATATATAACTATATACCTAGTGTTACAGAGGGCACGTGTACACAGATATAACTATATACCTAGTGTTACAGAGGACACGTGTACACAGATATAACTATATACCTAGTGTTATAGAGGACACGTGTACACATATATAACTATATACCTAGTGTTATAGAGGACACGTGTACACAGATATAACTATATACCTAGTGTTACAGAGGACACGTGTACACAGATATAACTATATACCTAGTGTTACAGAGGACACGTGTACACATATATAACTATATACCTATTGTTATAGAGGACAAGTGTACACATATATAACTATATACCTAGTGTTACAGAGGGCACGTGTACACAGATATAACTATATACCTAGTGTTACAGAGGACACGTGTACACAGATATAACTATATACCTAGTGTTATAGAGGACACGTGTACACATATATAACTATATACCTAGTGTTATAGAGGACACGTGTACACAGATATAACTATATACCTAGTGTTACAGAGGACAAACGTGTACACAGATATAACTATATACCTAGTGTTATAGAGGACACGTGTACACAGATATAACTATATACCTAGTGTTACAGAGGACACGTGTACACAGATATAACTATATACCTAGTGTTACAGAGGACACGTGTACACATATATAACTATATACCTATTGTTATAGAGGACAAGTGTACACATATATAACTATATACCTAGTGTTACAGAGGGCACGTGTACACAGATATAACTATATACCTAGTGTTACAGAGGACACGTGTACACAGATATAACTATATACCTAGTGTTATAGAGGACACGTGTACACATATATAACTATATACCTAGTGTTATAGAGGACACGTGTACACAGATATAACTATATACCTAGTGTTATAGAGGACACGTGTACACAGATATAACTATATACCTAGTGTTACAGAGGACACGTGTACACAGATATAACTATATACCTAGTGTTATAGAGGACACATGTACACATATATAACTATATACCTAGTGTTACAGAGGACACGTGTACACAGATATAACTATATACCTAGTGATACAGAGGACACGTGTACACATATATAACTATATACCTAGTGTTATAGAGGACACGTGTACACATATATAACTATATACCTAGAGTTATAGAGGACACGTGTACACAGATACAACTATATACCTAGTGATATAGAGGACACATGTACACAGATATAACTATATACCTAGTGTTATAGAGGACACGTGTATACATATATAACTATATACCTAATGTTATAGAGGACACGTGTACACATATATAACTATATACCTAGTGTTATAGAGGACACGTGTACACAGATATAGCTATATACCTAGTGTTATAGAGGACACGTGTACACAGATATAACTATATACCTAGTGTTACAGAGGACACGTGTACACATATATAACTATATACCTAGTGTTACAGAGGACACGTGTACACATATATAACTATATACCTAGTGTTACAGAGGACACGTGTACACATATATAACTATATACCTAGTGTTATAGAGGACACGTGTACACAGATATAACTATATACCTAGTGTTATAGAGGACACGTGTACACAGATATAACTATATACCTAGTGTTACAGAGGACACGTGTACACAGATATAACTATATACCTAGTGTTATAGAGGACACATGTACACATATATAACTATATACCTAGTGTTACAAGACACGTTACACAGATAACCAAAGAGGACACGTGTACACATATATAACTATATACCTAGTGTTATAGAGGACACGTGTACACAGATATACCTAGTGATATAGAGGACACTGTACACAGGTATAACTATATACCTAGTGTTATAGAGGACACGTGTATACATATATACCTAGTGATATAGAGGACACGTGTACACATATATAACTATATACCTAGTGTTACAGAGGACACGTGTATACATATATAACTATATACCTAGTGTTATAGAGGACACGTGTACACATATATAACTATATACCTAGTGTTATAGAGGACACGTGTACACAGATATAACTATATACCTAGTGTTACAGAGGACACGTGTACACATATATAGCTATATACCTAGTGATATAGAGGACACATGTACACATATATACCTAGTGATATAGAGGACACGTGTAAAATCAACCATACTATATATTAATAGTATCAATGTGCCCTATACAGCTCTACAGACGGATATGTAGTCCAGTGGTTAACACGTTGGACTGGTAATCCAGTGATCACAGATTCGATCCCCCGCCAGAACCAAATAAAAGTAACAGATGGGACATTAAACCGAGGTCTCGTGTCGGTGCATTACATCGTGCACGTAAAAGAACCATAGGCGACTGGAATGGTTCGCTCTGTCTGTATCATTGCGTTATTTTCAATCGTAATGGCTCCAGCGGGACTCGAACTCCAGACCATTCGCACCTGAAGCGAACGCGCTACCACTGCGCTATCACGACTTTCACAAATGATTAATCTCTTCAGGAGGCTTCGCTCATATGGGCAACCGGTAGCGACGATAAATACATATAAAACACAATGTAAAGCGTTAGTTCGTCCTAAATGTGATTGGCAGAGACTAGCTGTGTGGCTGTCTGATTAGTGCAGTGGATAGGTTCTCGACACGCTCGCTTCTCACCAATGCAACTCGGGTCGATCCGAGGACCGGAAAGTATGTGAGATGGTACGGTCGTCGCCATATCGGACAGGTGGGTTTTCTCTGGTCTGGTTGCCTCCCAGCACGGCTGACTGACCACGTATGCATATGCTTTCATTGGCACCATCGTGAGTAACTAACATAAGTTGATCAAGCTTGTTTCGCAATCGTTGTAAAATAGATAACGTTTATACTTTAAGCTGTTAACGACGACTATAAGCTTTCGATTTAATCCATTTTCGTTTGTATACAATATACATGTACTGGACATTATAAACGAATAAATATGCTTAACCCTTTCCTTCATAGAGATTTAGGTTAATATACTATTATGTATCCATACAAACGACAGTCATTTAGATATCATGCAGTGGATAAGTAGTCGCCATATCTATCCCACCTCCATAGATATTACTGGGACTACATGAGATTTAGGTTAATATACTATTATATCTCCATACAAACGACAGCCATTTAGATATCATGCAGTGGATAAGTAGTCGCCATATCTATCCTGAGATTCTGGCCTTTATTATGAACATTGGTTTGGCTACTACATTATCAGTGTATGTCGTATTGGTAATGGCGTCAAGAGGTGCTTCCATCCATCGAACTGTATAAAATACCATGTATAGTTTTAATTAACGATGTGTTTCATCGCATACGTGTACTTACCCTTTGTTTCATTTTGGTCCAATGATCTGTGCTTCCACGAGGTTGTAGCACAGGATCATACCTCGACCAAAAGGTCATTCTGTAAACAGAAAACACATGCATGTTCCATTAATGTCAAACCCCTTGCGGGGACGTATACATGATTTCCTGGGCAGGCTTAGCCGACCTAAGCTGTTAACAAGTACTAAGCAATGTGTGTGAGGTACATATTGCTCAATGACACTACATACGTGGCCTGACCGAGTATCGAACTCGGGACCGTTCGACTCCAAATACGACGCTATACCACTGGACCACGGATGCCACACACATGTGTGCAGAACACGATCACCAATAATGCAGCTGAACTATTTCATATTTAAATATGCAGTCAATCCTGTCTTAAGCAGCCAGCCAAGAAAATCACAGAATGTGGCGGCTGCTTATCACAGGTGGCTGCTTAATAAAGGACAAATGAATAATAAAACAACATATTGAAATGTTTTGAAATCGGATTGTTAGGTGTTGTTTTATTTTGCCTCGCTTTCAACATTATGTTGAAACTAACAAAGTACAATCACCCCGGCAGCGGTCTTTTTTTTAAATTCCATTTTTTATTTCTCTATCAACATACATAAATACAAAATCAATATATGTTAACAATACAATATACTAACATAAATTAATGTATTTTATATAGTATTTCCATGCTAAATCGCAGATACATTAAATATCAATACAATGTATATATATGATGGAGAGAACATTTCATTACGTTTTTTGAAAGAGAGAGAAATATAGGATAGGAGAACTTGTGTGGATGGTTGAGTATATACTATAACATTTAAAGGTTAGTTAATTAATGTGGTTCGAAAACGGTCTCCATTTTAGTGTGAAAGTAGTATGCTTGTTTTCGAACAGTGCAATTCGGTCTTATGGCTAAATAAAATAAGTTAATATATACACTTACCGTACATTAGGGTCGTGACGGTCCCGCATTGGAACAAGTACCTTAGCAAATAGCTATGTATGATCTCTAGCTTATTTTAAAGTTTAATATATTACTGTGTATGAAATCAGATACCTGTAACTAAGTATACGACACGTCAGAAGGCGACATGACGACAACGTCGATGTAACGTTATTATGACGAGTTGACGTAAGCTTGCGGACGTGACGTGTAATTACATGCATAATAAAGACTTTATTTAACGAGAGTACTCATTTAACAAAAGTTAATCTACCATGAGGCCCTCAACATATATACAATCAAATGCAATCAAAAGATAGCACTATAAGTGAGAACTGCACATTGGAATAATATAGTAATGTAAAAGCTGAAAAATAGAGAAACTATATTTAATATGTAATGGAATATGATGATATATGGAATTGGCTAGTAGAAAATGGGAATGAGACAATTAATGATACTAGATCTATCTAACAATGTGCAGATTTGACTTGTAGTGGTATCTTCAAAATATGTATGAAATCAACTTAAGGACAGCAATTTTCCGATTCTAATAAATATAGCATTTTGAACTGAGTGAGGCAATGAATTCCAAATAGATGATCCTGAAAATTCAAATGTATTACGAAATAATTCACAATTTGGTCTTGGTGTGTATAATTGATATTCTGAGGTTGATCTAAGAATTCTAGGATGTATATCAGAAGTAAAAGTGAAGGACGATTTTAAATAGTCTGGAGCAGCTCCATGTAATGTTTTATACATTTGAATAGCCTTCTGATATATGACTCGTTCTGGAAAGGTCATCCATTTTAGTTGGGAGAATAATAATTGCGATGGAGTGTCAAAGTCCTGATCTAGAATTAGTCTAGCTGCTCTCTTTTGTAACCGAACTATTTTATCTTCTAAATATGAGTTGCAGTTACCCCAAATCACACAACAAAAGTCTAAGTGAGGCAATATGTAAGCATTGTAGAATTGTCTATTGGGAATAGAGAGATACCTTTTTATACGAGACATTGTCAGTATGCTTATCCCAGGATAGTGTGTTGTCAATCATAACTCCGAGTAGTCGTTCAGCAGAACTCGGATGTATGACGGTGTTGTTCACTTTCACTTCAAGAGCAGACTCACTGATACTATGAGCTTTTGATTTAGAGGAAATATACATGATTTTGGTCTTAGAAGTATTGAGAATCATACGATTGTCTAAACACCATTGTTGAACATTTATCAAATCAGTAGATAAAGAAGTAGTAAGAGTGTCAAGAGATTGATCGGAGGCAGATATAGTTGTATCGTCAGCAAATATGTCTGCAACTGTGCTGGTAAGAGTCATAGGTAAGTCATTAATGTAAATTATAAAGAGAATGGGGCCTAAGACAGACCCCTGAGGAACACCAGAAACAACAGGTCCAGCATCAGAACGAGCACCAGAAACATTCGTTTGTTGGAACCTGCCATCGCCATTATGGAGTGTTTACATGTATGTTAATTGGCGCCACACTTCCGTTTTTGGCCATGAAGATCTACTTAACTCATTGTGAATAGTATGCTTGTTTATCAAGCTTTATCTTCATGTGGCGTTCGTGGTCCAGTGGTAAAGCGTCGGACTTGGAATGGAACGGTCCCGGGTTCGATACTCGGTCAGGCCACGTATGTAATGTCATTGAGAAAGGCACCTCTCACACACACATTGCTTAGTACTGGTTAATCTCTTAGGTCGGCAGAGCCTGCCCAGGAAAACATGTATAGGTCCCCGCAAGGGGTTTGACATTAAAGGAACATACATACATGAACAAAAATCATTAGCACGTGCATGTATTGTTACGCTTATCTTTGCTGTATTGTATTTTTTCGATCGTAAATGTAACTACATGTATATGCTTATTATTTGTATATATTGGTACACAACCTGAGTATTTACATTGTAAAAATACAATATTTACCGCAATGAAGTCCTGTTTGTTCTGGTTTTACGCCTTCATCAGCACCATTTTTGGCTAAAGTTTAAACTTTATTTATTTTACAACGATTGCGAAGCAAGTTTTAACAACTTATATTAATCACTCTCGTTGGCGCGGATGAAAGCGTAAATGTGATCATTCGTGTGGGGGGAAACCGGAGTACCCGGAGACAACCCACCTGTCCGATCTGGCGACCACCGTACCAGCTCACATACTTCCCGATCCGAGGATCGAACCAGGGTTGCATTGGCGAGAAGCGAGTACGCTGACCACTGCATGCTAATCGAACAGTTCGGGAAAATACGTGATACAGTGATTCAAGATCAGTGTCCAACACAATACCCACTGTTCTCACGAGTTCTCACAATAGATGTTCTCATAAGTTCTCACAATAGATGTTCGCACAATAGATGTTCTCACGAGTTCTCACAATAGATGTTCTCACAAGTTCTCACAATAGATGTTCTCACGGGTTCTCACAATAGATGTTCTCACGAGTTCTCACAATATATGTTCTCACAAGTTCTCACAATAGATGTTCTCACGGGTTCTCACAATAGATGTTCTCACGAGTTCTCACAATAGATGTTCTCACAAGTTCTCACAATAGATGTTCTCACAATAGATGTTCTCACAATAAATGTTCTCACGGGTTCTCACAAGTTCTCACAATAGATGTTCTCACAATAAATGTTCTCACGAGTTCGCACAATAGATGTTCTCACAATAGATGTTCTCACGGGTTCGCACAATAGATGTTCTCACGGGTTCTCACAATAGATGTTCTCACAATAGATGTTCTCACGAGTTCGCACAATAGATGTTCTCACAATAGATGTTCTCACGGGTTCTCACAATAGATGTTCTCACAATAAATGTTCTCACAATAAATGTTCTCACGAGTTCGCACAATAGATGTTCTCACAATAGATGTTCTCACGAGTTCTCACAATAGATGTTCTCACGGGTTCTCACAATAGATGTTCTCACAATAGATGTTCTCACAATAAATGTTCTCACGAGTTCGCACAATAAATGTTCTCACGGGTTCTCACAATAGATGTTATCACAATAGATGTTCTCACGGGTTCTCACAATAGATGTTCTCACGGGTTCTCACAATAGATGTTCTCACGTGTTCTCACAATAGATGTTCTCACAATAAATGTTCTCACGGGTTCTCACAATAGATGTTCTCACGGGTTCTCACATTAGATGTTCTCATAATAAATGTTCTCACGGGTTCTCACAAAAGATGTTCTCACGAGTTCTCACAATAGATGTTCTCACAATAGATGTTCTCACGAGTTCTCACAATAGATGTTCTCACAAGTTCTCACAAGTTCTCACAATATATGTTCTCACGGGTTCTCACAATAAATGTTCTCACGGGTTCTCACAATAGATGTTCTCACAATAGATGTTCTCACGGGTTCTCACAATATATGTTCTCACGAGTTCTCACAATAGATGTTCTCACGAGTTCGCACAATAGATGTTCTCACAATAGATGTTCTCACAAGTTCTCACAATAGATGTTCTCACGGGTTCTCACATTAGATGTTCTCATAATAAATGTTCTCACGGGTTCTCACAAAAGATGTTCTCACGAGTTCTCACAATAGATGTTCTCACAATAGATGTTCTCACGAGTTCTCACAATAGATGTTCTCACAAGTTCTCACAAGTTCTCACAATAGATGTTCTCACGGGTTCTCACAATATATGTTCTCACGAGTTCGCACAATAGATGTTCTCACGGGTTCTCACAATAGATGTTCTCACGAGTTCTCACAATATATGTTCTCACGGGTTCGCACAATAGATGTTCTCACAATAGATGTTCTCACGGGTTCTCACAATAGATGTTCTCACGAGTTCTTACAATATATGTTCTCACGGGTTCTCACAATAGATGTTCTCACAATAGATGTTCTCACAATAGATGTTCTCACAATAGATGTTCTCACAATAGATGTTCTCACAAGTTCTCACAATAATGATATGTTCTCACGGGTTCTCACACTAGATGTTCTCACGGGTTCTCACAATAGATGTTCTCACAATAGATGTTCTCACGGGTTCTCACAATAGATGTTCTCACAATAGATGTTCTCACAATAGATGTTCTCATGGGTTCTCACATTAGATGTTCTCATAATAAATGTTCTCACGGGTTCTCACAATAGATGTTCTCACGGGTTCTCACAATAGATGTTCTCACAATAGATGTTCTCACGGGTTCTCACATTAGATGTTCTCATAATAAATGTTCTCACGGGTTCTCACAAAAGATGTTCTCACGAGTTCTCACAATAGATGTTCTCACAATAGATGTTCTCACGAGTTCTCACAATAGATGTTCTCACAAGTTCTCACAAGTTCTCACAATATATGTTCTCACGGGTTCTCACAATAAATGTTCTCACGGGTTCTCACAATAGATGTTCTCACAATAGATGTTCTCACGGGTTCTCACAATATATGTTCTCACAAGTTCTCACAATAGATGTTCTCACGGGTGCTCACAATAGATGTTCTCACAATAGATGTTCTCACAATAGATGTTCTCACAAGTTCTCACAATAGATGTTCTCACGGGTTCTCACAATAAATGTTCTCACAATAGATGTTCTCACAATAGATGTTCTCACGGGTTCTCACAATAGATGTTCTCACGGGTTCTCACAATAGATGTTCTCACGAGTTCTCACAATAGATGTTCTCACACAATAGATGTTCTCACGGGTTCTCACAATAGATGTTCTCACGGGTTCTCACAATATATGTTCTCACAATAGATGTTCTCACGGGTTCTCACAATAAATGTTCTCACGGGTTCTCACAATAGATGTTCTCACAATAGATGTTCTCATGGGTTTTCACAATAGATGTTCTCACGAGTTCTCACAATAGATGTTCTCACGGGTTCTCACAATAGATGTTCTCACGAGTTCTCACAATAGATGTTCTCACGGGTTCTCACAATAGATGTTCTCACGGGTGCTCACAATAGATGTTCTCACAATAAATGTTCTCACGGGTTCTCACAATATATGTTCTCACGGGTTCTCACAATAAATGTTCTCACAAGTTCTCACAATAGATGTTCTCACGGGTTCTCACAATAGATGTTCTCATGGGTTCTCACATTAGATGTTCTCATAATAAATGTTCTCACCGGTTCTCACAATATATGTTCTCACGAGTTCTCACAATAGATGTTCTCACAATAGATGTTCTCAAGAGTTCTCACAATAGATGTTCTCACAAGTTCTCACTAGTTCTCACAATAATGATATGTTCTCACGGGTTCTCACAATAGATGTTCTCACGGGTTCTCACAATAGATGTTCTCACAATAGATGTTCTCACGAGTTCTCACAATAGATGTTCTCACGGGTGCTCACAATAGATGTTCTCACAATAGATGTTCTCACGGGTTCTCACAATAGATGTTCTCACGGGTTCTCACAATATATGTTCTCACGAGTTCTCACAATAGATGTTCTCACGAGTTCTCACAATAGATGTTCTCACAATAGATGTTCTCACGGGTTCTCACAATATATGTTCTCACGAGTTCTCACAATAGATGTTCTCACGAGTTCGCACAATAGATGTTCTCACAATAGATGTTCTCACAAGTTCTCACAATAGATGTTCTCACGGGTTCTCACATTAGATGTTCTCATAATAAATGTTCTCACGGGTTCTCACAAAAGATGTTCTCACGAGTTCTCACAATAGATGTTCTCACAATAGATGTTCTCACGAGTTCTCACAATAGATGTTCTCACAAGTTCTCACAAGTTCTCACAATAGATGTTCTCACGGGTTCTCACAATATATGTTCTCACGAGTTCGCACAATAGATGTTCTCACGGGTTCTCACAATAGATGTTCTCACGAGTTCTCACAATATATGTTCTCACGGGTTCGCACAATAGATGTTCTCACAATAGATGTTCTCACGGGTTCTCACAATAGATGTTCTCACGAGTTCTTACAATATATGTTCTCACGGGTTCTCACAATAGATGTTCTCACAATAGATGTTCTCACAATAGATGTTCTCACAATAGATGTTCTCACAATAGATGTTCTCACAAGTTCTCACAATAATGATATGTTCTCACGGGTTCTCACACTAGATGTTCTCACGGGTTCTCACAATAGATGTTCTCACAATAGATGTTCTCACGGGTTCTCACAATAGATGTTCTCACAATAGATGTTCTCATGGGTTCTCACAATAGATGTTCTCACGGGTTCTCACAAGAGATGTTCGCACAATTGATGTTCTCACAAGTTCTCACAATAATGATATGTTCTCACGGGTTCTCACAATAGATGTTCTCACGGGTTCTCACAATAGATGTTCTCACAATAGATGTTCTCACGAGTTCTCACAATAGATGTTCTCACGAGTTCTCACAATATATGTTCTCACGGGTGCTCACAATAGATGTTCTCACGGGTTCTCACAATAGATGTTCTCACGGGTTCTCACAATATATGTTCTCACGAGTTCTCACAATAGATGTTCTCACGAGTTCTCACAATAGATGTTCTCACAATAGATGTTCTCACAAGTTCTCACAATAGATGTTCTCACGGGTTCTCACAATATATGCTCTCACAAGTTCTCACAATAGATGTTCTCACGGGTGCTCACAATAGATGTTCTCACAATAGATGTTCTCACAATAGATGTTCTCACAAGTTCTCACAATAGATGTTCTCACGGGTTCTCACGATTAATGTTCTCACAATAGATGTTCTCACAATAGATGTTCTCACGGTTTCTCACAATAGATGTTCTCACGGGTTCTCACAATAGATGTTCTCACGAGTTCTCACAATAGATGTTCTCACACAATAGATGTTCTCACGGGTTCTCACAATAGATGTTCTCACGGGTTCTCACAATATATGTTCTCACAATAGATGTTCTCACGGGTTCTCACAATAAATGTTCTCACGGGTTCTCACAATAGATGTTCTCACAATAGATGTTCTCATGGGTTTTCACAATAGATGTTCTCACGAGTTCTCACAATAGATGTTCTCACGGGTTCTCACACTAGATGTTCTCACGAGTTCTCACAATAGATGATCTCACGGGTTCTCACAATAGATGTTCTCACGGGTGCTCACAATAGATGTTCTCACAATAAATGTTCTCACGGGTTCTCACAATATATGCTCTCACGGGTTCTCACAATAAATGTTCTCACAAGTTCTCACAATAGATGTTCTCACGGGTTCTCACAATAGATGTTCTCATGGGTTCTCACATTAGATGTTCTCATAATAAATGTTCTCACCGGTTCTCACAATATATGTTCTCACGAGTTCTCACAATAGATGTTCTCACAATAGATGTTCTCACGAGTTCTCACAATAGATGTTCTCACAAGTTCTCACTAGTTCTCACAATAATGATATGTTCTCACGGGTTCTCACAATAGATGTTCTCACGGGTTCTCACAATAGATGTTCTCACAATAGATGTTCTCACGAGTTCTCACAATAGATGTTCTCACGAGTTCTCACAATAGATGTTCTCACGGGTGCTCACAATAGATGTTCTCACAATAGATGTTCTCACGGGTTCTCACAATAGATGTTCTCACGGGTTCTCACAATATATGTTCTCACGAGTTCTCACAATAGATGTTCTCACGAGTTCTCACAATAGATGTTCTCACAATAGATGTTCTCACGGGTTCTCACAATATATGTTCTCACGAGTTCTCACAATAGATGTTCTCACGAGTTCGCACAATAATGTTCTCACAATAGATGTTCTCACAAGGTTCTCACAATAGATGTTCTCACGGGTTCTCACAATAGATGTTCTCACAATAGATGTTCTCACGAGTTCTCACAATAGATGTTCTCACGAGTTCTCACAATAGATGTTCTCACGGGTGCTCACAATAGATGTGCTCACAATAGATGTTCTCACGGGTTCTCACAATAGATGTTCTCACGGGTTCTCACAATATATGTTCTCACGAGTTCTCACAATAGATGTTCTCACGAGTTCTCACAATAGATGTTCTCACAATAGATGTTCTCACAAGTTCTCACAATATATGTTCTCACGGGTTCTCACAATATATGTTCTCACAAGTTCTCACAATAGATGTTCTCACGGGTGCTTACAATAGATGTTCTCACAATAGATGTTCTCACAATAGATGTTCTCACAATAGATGTTCTCACAATAGATGTTTCACAAGTTCTCACAATAGATGTTCTCACGGGTTCTCACAATAAATGTTCTCACAATAGATGTTCTCACAATAGATGTTCTCACGGGTTCTCACAATAGATGTTCTCACGGGTTCTCACAATAGATGTTCTCACGAGTTCTCACAATAGATGTTCTCACACAATAGATGTTCTCACGTGTTCTCACAATAGATGTTCTCACAGGTTCTCACAATATATGTTCTCACAATAGATGTTCTCACGGGTTCTCACAATAAATGTTCTCACGGGTTCTCACAATAGATGTTCTCACAATAGATGTTCTCACGGGTTTTCACAATAGATGTTCTCACGAGTTCTCACAATAGATGTTCTCACGGGTTCTCACAATATATGTTCTCACGAGTTCTCACAATAGATGTTCTCACGGGTTCTCACAATAGATGTTCTCACGGGTGCTCACAATAGATGTTCTCACAATAAATGTTCTCACGGGTTCTCACAATATATGTTCTCACGGGTTCTCACAATAAATGTTCTCACAAGTTCTCACAATAGATGTTCTCACGGGTTCTCACAATAGATGTTCTCACAATAGATGTTCTCACGGGTTCTCACAATATATGTTCTCACGGGTTCTCACAATATATGTTCTCACGGGTTCTCACAATAGATGTTCTCACGAGTTCTCACAATAGATGTTCTCACGGGTTCTCACAATAGATGTTCTCACGGGTTCTCACAATAGATGTTCTCACGGGTTCTCACAATAGATGTTCTCACGGGTTCTCACAATAGATGTTCTCACGGGTTCTCACAATAGATGTTCTCACGGGTTCTCACAATAGATGTTCTCACGGTTCTCACAATAGATGTTCTCACAATAGATGTTCTCACAATAGATGTTCTCACGGGTTCTCACAATAGATGTTCTCACGGGTTCTCACAATAGATGTTCTCACGAGTTCTCACAATAGATGTTCTCACACAATATATGTTCTCACGGGTTCTCACAATAGATGTTCTCACGGGTTCTCACAATATATGTTCTCACAATAGATGTTCTCACGGGTTCTCACAATATATGTTCTCACGGGTTCTCACAATAGATGTTCTCACAATAGATGTTCTCACGGGTTCTCACAATAGATGTTCTCACGGGTTCTCACAATAGATGTTCTCACGAGTTCTCACAATAGATGTTCTCACGAGTTCTCACAATAGATGTTCTCACGGGTTTTCACAATAGATGTTCTCACGGGTTCTCACAATATATGTTCTCACGGGTTCTCACAATAGATGTTCTCACGAGTTCTCACAATATATGTTCTCACGGGTTCACACAATAGATGTTCTCACGGTTCACACAATATTGTTCTCACGGGTTCTCACAATAGATGTTCTCACGGGTTCTCACAATATATGTTCTCACGGGTTCACACAATAGATGTTCTCACGGGTTCACACAATATATGTTCTCACGGGTTCACACAATAGATGTTCTCACGGGTTCACACAATATATGTTCTCACGGGTTCACACAATAGATGTTCTCACGGGTTCTCACAATAGATGTTCTCACAATAGATGTTCTCACAATAGAAGAACTGCAGTATTTATTTTAAAATGATACAACATGATTAACTGATACGTAAATATGCGATTACTGACAATACAATGTGCATGCATAGAAGTGCACATAACCAAATCGGCTGCGTGACATGCATGGTGTAAATATATATGGATGTACACACATGATATAACTAGAATACAATGTATCTTACAAAACAAGCCTGTTCAGTGGCGCATTATAGTTTAGTTTAGTTTAGTTTAAATGTTGTATTATTATCCATTTAGGAGTAGGATATAAATCAATTGAAGGACACCTTCTGCCTTATAATTACCAAATACCACGAAGGATATGCCTGATGCATCATGACCAACGCCGCACTGATCCAGTTACATTTACAGACGGATCTGTAATCCAGTGGTAACACGCTGGACTGGTAATTCAGGGATCGCAGGTTCGATCCCCCGTCTGACCCTAATAAAATTAACAGTCTTTCAGATGGGACGTTAAACCGAGGTCTCGTGTCGGTGCTTTACACCGTGCACGTAAAAGAACCAGAGGAGATTCTGGAATGGGTCGCTCTCTGTATCATTGCACTATCCTCCAAAATCTAAAATGACTAATCTCTTCAGGAGGCGTCGCTCATATGGGCAACCGGTAGCGACGATAAATAAACGTATAACACACAGTTACATGTATGACTGATTGGTCAGCAAATATATAATGTCAATCTAGTGTGCAATTTTATATTTAAAAGATCAACGGAACTTGACTTCTACCCATTAATCATTGAGAAACAGTTTTCAATATTATAAATATAATGAATTATACAACCCCTGCCACATCATTCTAAATTGATAAAATACATATAAGTCGTTGCAGAAGCATATAGAATAATAATAATAATAATAATAATAATAATAATAATGATAATGATAATGATAATGAATAAAGACTTTATTTAAGAGAGAACTCATTTGAAGCCCTGCTGGAGCAGTTACGATTGTGCCCTTAGGCAAGGCATTTAAATTCCACGTTGCCTCTTCTCTCTCCCTCGTGGCGATGGATTTCATCAGGAATGAGGTCTCGAGAGTGATTAATATAAGTTGTAATAACTTGTTTCGCAATCGAGCTAAATTAAATTTGCATAAAAATAAACTCATTTGAACAATTAAGTAGTATGTTATACGATGTGTTCTTTAAACGAATCGTAGCCTCGGACCTCTCGCCGTATGCACAACTCTCTTAAAACAAGCCCTGCAGTTCCACATATAATACCCATACATAATGGGGTGGAAAATAGAACAAATATTTAAATTTGAACTCAGCATTAATATAGAGTTGACCAGACATGAAAAAACGATTTTTATCAGACATTTTTGCGCTTTGAATTATTCGTTACTAAGGTCGTCGCATCGATGCCAAACGTTGTCAAGCAATTATCTTACCTTTTCATATCGTCGTAAGCTAGTGTCATCTTCGGTTTATTTTCATTAAAATATGCTAATTAATTCGCATACACACTATATAGTGTTATTGCACTTTTGAATAAAAGTTAGTTTATATACATTCTAAGTATCATAGCACATTAAGTATACCCGTCCGCCATTGTATCGAAGTCAACACAATGCGATCAACTAATTTAAACCTCCGCTAACATTTTAACACCTATACATGTAGCCATAATTGTGAAATAACTATACACGAAATGCTACATTTATTTCATTCATATCAAATTCAAACTGAAGACAATAGACCTTTGGGTTATTGTGCTATAGATATTCATCAATCGTCTACATTACTGGCTGATATCTATACTGCACAATCCACGTGGGCGCCTATCAAATATACAAGAGGTGCATTGAATGCCAACGAGAAACATTAGTCAGTTCGTGCACCTTGATACGCCCTTAAACTATATAGGCCCTGCTAAGTGGTTTCCTCTGTTTTTTATAATAATAATAATAATAATAATAAAGACTTTATTTAACGAGAGAACTCATTTGAACAATTAAGTCAATCTACCATGAGACCATCAACAAAATAAAACATGAAATAGCATAATGAAACATGTAAACAGTAACAAGTAAAACTTTGTAGGAAATAAGATATAAGCTGCAAGAACAAATACTTCATGTAAACTTGTAAATTATCAGTTTATTAGGTTATTGGTCTGTTCTTTGCAGTTTGCACCACCTGATATATAAAGCTTTGAAGCGTGGAACAGAATGTGCACATACGGATCTGTAGTCCAGTGGTAACACGCAGGACTGGTAATCCAGGGATCGCAGGTTCGATCCCCCGTCTGGCCCTAATAAAATTAACAGTCTTTCAGATGGGACGTTAAACTGAGGTCTCGTGTCGGTGCTTTACACCGTGCACGTAAAAGAACCAGATGATACTCTGGAATGGGTCTCTGTCTGTATCATTGCACTATCCTCCAAAAACATAAAATGACTAATCTCTTCAGGAGGCGTCGCTCATGTGGGCAACCGGTAGCGACGATAAATAAACGTAAAACACACACACAACAGAATGTGCTGTTTTGATGAGATAAGGGAGGGAATTCCACAAGTGTGACCCTGAATACAAGAACGATTTATCGTTGTATCCTTTGGTTTAAATATAGTTATAACATAATTTACAACATATTAGTATGTACACATTTAACACAAGTGGATAGAAATGAAAGCTAAAAACCTATTGGATTATCTTTGTTTCCTTTGCACAACATGCTAGCAATTTTCATCTACTTTCGCATTTCATTATTATTAAATTATTAATACGTCTCCTGAAGAGATTAGTCATTTTAGATGTTTGGAGGATAGTGCAATGATACAGACAAAGACCCATTCCAGAGTATCCTCTGGTTCATTTACGTGCACGGTGTACAGCACATACACGAGACCTCGGTTTAACGTCCCATCTGAAAGACTGTTAATTTTATTATGGTTCAGACGGGGGATCGAACTCGAGTGAGCGTAGAAACATGCAGGTATTGGTCTACCCAATTATACACCCACTAACATAACTTAGTTTCATCTCACCGGGGAAATATGACATTACCAGTTTTAAACAAGCTTTGCGGGGGTTTTTTTTGTTTGCGTTTTTGTCATACATTGTACTTCCTTTTCTTTGAGTCCTCATGAACGTCTGTTATATTTTATATTCGTAATCATTTATTGTGTTTGGGTCCACAGCCGGATCTGTAGTCCAGTTGTAGTACGCTGGACTGGTAATCCAGGGATAGCAGGTTCGACTCCCCGTCTGACCCTAATAAAATTAACAGTCTTTCAGATGGGACGTTAAACCGAGGTCTCATGTCGGTGCTTTACACCGTGCACGTAAAAGAACCAGATGATACTCTGGAATGGGTCTCTGTCTGTATAATTGCACTATCCTCCAAAAATATAAAATGACTAATCTCTTCAGGAAGCGTCGCTCATGTGGGCAACCGGTAGCGACGATAAATAAACGTAAAACACACACACAACAGAATGTGCTGTTTTGATGTGATAAGGGAGGGAATTCCACAAGTGTGACCCTGAATACAAGAACGATTTATCGTTGTTTCCTATGGTTTAAATATAGTTATAACATAATTTACAACATATTAGTATGTACACATTTAACACAAGTGGATTGAAATGAAAGCTAAAAACCTATTGGATTATCTTTGTTTCCGTTGCACAACATGCTAGCAATTTTCATCTACTTTCTCATTTCATTATTATTAAATTATTAAATCTCGACAGATATTCTACAGTATATCCAATGGGTAAATCTGTAAATAAAACGTTATCAATTAATTAACACAAGTTTTATAAAATTGCATTATCATATCACAACCTCTGGTTCCAGTCTATCGATTTTTCACTTTTTAACTTCTGGTAATATGATCAGAAGCTCAATACGGCCCGATTAATGGTCTCGGTGTTAAAATATATTTATTTGACTGACCCAAAATATATCGACGCCTGTTCCCAGGCTACCTCTGGTTAGGGAACAACAGTATTCGTAGGCAGGGCATTTAAATTCCACATTGCCTCTTCTCTCTCCTTCATGGCGATGGATTCCATCAGGAATGATGTCTCGAGAGTGATTAATATACGTTGAAAGAACTTGTTTCTCAATCGAGCTAAAATAAATTTGTCTAAACTAACAGCATTCTAACTAAAAAAGACCCGGATAAATCGGACTTTATCTGCCAAGTGAGGCAATAGCAAAATCAGCGAGGTCTCTGATTGAGGACATTAGTTATCTCCCCATAGACAGTATATGGTACGATAACTATGGTCTACGATTATCAGGCGCATATCAACTATAAGGGCCTGAAGGCCCGTACCTGCAGAGTCACAGAAAATGAAAACAACCTTGTATATTGTGCCAACAAGCCAACTGGATAGCTTCATCACTTCAACGAATCAGTTTGATACGATCAGCGAGTCAGCGATCTTAACCACTCGACCACGGTCCATTTCACATTGATAAATATGGTACACTGTGTACACAGACGGATATGTAGCCCAGTGGTAAAACCCTGGACTGGTAATCCAGGGATCGCAGGTTCGATCCCATCTGACCCTAATAAAATATAACAGTCTTTCAGATGGGACGTTAAACCGAGGTCTCGTGTAGGTGCTGTACACCGTGCACGTAAAAGAACCAGAGGAGCTCTGGAATGGGTCTCTGTCTGTATCATTGCACTATCCTCCAACAATCTAAAATGACTAATCTCTTCAGGAGGCGTCGCTCATATGGGTAACCGGTAGCGACGATAAATAAACGTAAAACCTAAAATACATGAGGTTGCTAATCTGCGGCACCAACACCAATCAACAGCCATACCCCCCCCCCTCAGTACCGACAACCGACCACATCATTCTGAAGAAAATAATGCCACGGGATATATAACCGATATTTTGTAGAGCACGGTAAATGGGATATAAAGCCACTAACAGACGACATTAGATATTGCATTGATTATTACTAAACACTCATACATACATTGTTACATTCTATTATCAGTCCGTGATCACAGGGTAACATTACATCGGAGAATATTATTAAAATATAATATTTCAAATATTCCTTTTCAATGAAATTTGATGATTGGTGCTTCGACGGTCTAGTAACCTATATGTTGACCTATATTTTGAAACAATCTGATTTTATATAAGTTTGACGTATCAATTGTGAAGATATGAAATTATATCTCGTATGACTATCGAAATAAAGTAAAACAAAATATTGCTAATGGCATTAGAATTAGAAATGTTATCCAAGTGGTATTATATTATATATAATTCTACTCGAGTGAGTGTGGGTGTTTTACATTTGTTTATCGTCGCTACCGACTGCCCATATGAGCGACGTCTCCTGAAGAGATTAGTCATTTTAGATTGTTGGAGGATAGTGCAATGATACAGACAAAGACCCATTCCAGAATCTCCTCTGGTTCTTTTACGTGCACGGTGTACAGCACATACACGAGACCACGGTTTAACGTCCCATCTGAAAGACTGTTAATTTTATTAGGGTCAGATGGGGGATCGAATTCGAGTGAGTGAGTAGATATTTGGAGGATAGTGCAATGATACAGACATAGACCCATTCCAGAGTATCCTCTGGTTCGTTTACGTGCATAGTGTAAAGCACCGACATGGGACACCGGCTTAAAGTCCCAACTGAAAGACAGTTAATATTATTATAGTCAGACGGGGGATCGAACTCGAGTGAGCGTAGAAACATGCAGGTATTGGTCTACCCAATTATACATCCGCTAGCATAACTTAGTTTCATCTCACCGGGATAATATGACATTACCAGCTTTAAACAATCTTTGTGGGTTTTTTTGCGTTTTTGTCATACATTGTACTTCCTTTTCTTTGATTCCCTATGGACGTCTGCGTAATCATTTTTTGCGTTTTTGTCATACATTGTACTTCCTTTTCTTTGAGTCCCCATGAACGTCTGTTATATTTTATATTCGTAATCATTTATTGTGTTTGGGTCCTTGTTATCATTTGTTGTATTTGCGGTATCGTATGACGTCTTTGAGCCACTATTACCAGCACCGTGCATTTGACGCGAAAGTAACAGCTTGTATTAGGCTAGTCCAATTCGCGCGACGTCAATGTCAATTGTTTTATGTACGTTTTCATAATCACTTGTTTTATGTAGTCCAAATATTTAGACTTGAAAAATGTGACATTTTACTATCCAGGCATTTCTCGAAATAACAGAAGAATTTTTTGTTGGTGTTTTACATTTGTTTATCGTCGCTACCGGTTGCCCATATGAGCGACGTCTCCTGAAGAGATTAGTCATTTTAGATTTTTGGAGGATAGTGCAATGATACAGACACCCATTGCAGAGTCTCCTCTGGTTCTTTTACGTGCAAGGGGTACAGCACCTACACGAGACCTCGGTTTAACGTCCCATCTGAAAGACTGTTAATTTTATTAGGGTCAGACGGGGGATCGAACTCGAGTGAGTGAGTAGATATTTGGAGGATAGTACAATGATACAGACATAGACCCATTCCAGAGTATCGTCTGGTTCGTTTACGTGTATAGTGTAAAGCACCGACATGGGACACCGGCTTAAAGTCCCAACTGAAAGACTGTTAATATTATTATGGACAGACGGGGGATCGAACCTGCGATCCCTGGATTACCAGTACAGCGTGTTACAACAGGACTACATATCCCTCTGTAGAAAAAAATGTATGTAGAGGTCTTATTTATAGGACTATTGTTTTATGATCAATTGTTTATTCAGTGAAGCGAGCAAACGTCTATGGCCGAGGAAACGTTTATGGCCGGAGTTGAAGGGGAAACGTTTATGGCCGGAGTTGAAGAGGAAACGTTTATGGCCGGAGTTGAAGAGGAAACGTTTATGGCCGGAGTTGAAGAGGAAACGTTTATGGCCGGAGTTGAAGAGGCAACGTTTATGGCCGGAGTTGAAGAGGAAACAGTTATGGTCGGAGTTGAAGAGGAAACGTTTATGGCCGGAGTTGAAGGGGAAACGTTTATGGCCGGAGTTGAAGAGGAAACAGTTATGGTCGGAGTTGAAGAGGAAACGTTTATGGCCGGAGTTGAAGAGGAAACGTTTATGGCCGGAGTTGAAGAGGAAATGTTGTGAACTCGGTAAGGAAAATGTTAAGATGCTATATATCCTGCCTGTCATATTCTGTATTGAGTGTTGGGAGTTGGTGGTGGTTGGGGATGTTTGTGTTGGTCTACAGTCAAGCATGTATTAAGCAGCCATCCAAGGGAATCACAGAAAGTGGCTGCTTAGCACAGGTGGTTGCTTAATAGAGGTCAAATGTATAATAAAACAACATATTGGGAATCTGGAAACTGCTTAATACAGGATTGCTGCTTAATAGAGGTGACCACCAATACAGGTTTGACTGTATTGTGTAGATGTAGTGTAGATAGGTAATCGGCCGTATCACGCACACTCTCTTCCCATACTTGTGTTATATCTAGCGAGAGTCATGCAACACGGACGTTGTCTATGCGCATATCTGACCCATTGCAAACGAGGTCTGAGACCATTAGAAATGCTTATAAGGCACAGTTCCAGCACGTTCACGTTGAGTTTGAGATATCTGAAGCCAGCATATACGAGGGTCGTAACGCTAATACGGCTCCAACCATTCACATCGGTGTTCTGGTCGCAAGAACGTCACGTCCTCTAAATATTCCAGAGGAATTGTTGCCAGGTATTTTTCACCTAACATATGAACTTGTGTACTTTTGGAACAATGTAATGAGTGTTTAAGATTACACAGTATCAGCATCCACATACATTTACCACGCCCAATGTAGTTCAATCCCCAATGGAAACTATTAACCCGCAATTCATTCAGTCACACATTAGATTATCTACAATCATAAAGATGATCAATTGTTTTCGTTTTCTTATTTATTTGCTTTTTTCGTGTTCTTAATACAGTCCAACCTGTATTAGTGGTCACCTCTATTAAGCAGCCAACCTGCATTCAACAGCCAGTTTCCAGATTCCCAATATGTTGTTTTATTATACATTTGACCTCTATTAAGCATCCACTTTATCTGATATATATGATTCGGGTTTTACGCCTGCATCAGCACCATTTTGGGCTATATCGCCGGCGGGCAGTTTACCTAACAACACCTTTCCTGGGCAGGCTCCAGCGGTTAACCAGTACTTGGGTGCACCAACCTCCGTAAGAAACTGCCAACTTTTTCATATAAATGAGACACGGCCTGAGCGGGGCTCGAACCCGTGACCATCAGTGATGATAGGTTACAGTGGTATACAAGTCAGCGACCTTAACCACTCGACCACGGAGGCGGAGCTTTATCTGATTCCCCTGACTGGCTGCTTAAGACAGGTTTGACTGTACTTTGTTTTCTTTGACTCCATATGATCTTTTGTTTTGTTTTCATTTACTTATTCGTTTGCTTTCTTTGGTTCCCATTGCTCATTTGTAATTTATTTTCGTTTTCTGAATGGTTTGTTGTCTTGGATTCCGCATGATCGTGTGTTACCTCGGCCAATGGGCATTGCGTTCTTGTCTCCGTTTAATGAGAAACATTAGTCAGTTACTGCCCCTAAAAGTATATTGGTCCTCTTAATTGGTTTCCTCTGTTTTTATCGTTGTTTCCATTGCACCACATGTTTTCCATTTGTATCCGTATTCTCGTCTTATAATTATGAAATTATTAAATCTCGACAGATATCCTTTAGCATGTCCAATGGATACCTTACTGTAAAAATTGGTTCAATTAATTAACACGATTTTGATAAAATTACACTTATCCTAACGCAACATCTGTTTAGACGACAACAATAACAACAAAAGGATGCCAGCGAAAAGGACCAATATACATTTAGGGATAAATCTGCCTGTATCCATCAAGGGAGGTAATAGAAAAACAAGTAATGTCTCTCATTGAGTGTGTATCTGTTAGCAGGAATACGCAAGCAGTTACAGGTCGATTTTCATGAAATTTGGTGAAAGGCTGTGCCTCAGGTCAAGGACGAACCCATTAGATGTTGGAGATAATCAGGATCTAGATCCAGCATTTTTCAAGAGGATTGTTCACAATTTTGATATAGCACAAATACAGGTTAGCAGCTCGGCCTTCAGGTTATAAGAGTTTGTTCAATTTCAAACTCTGACTCAAGTTCACTCAGAGCTTGTGTTGTACTGTTGCTATCTTGCCGACTCAAAATAAAATGTATCTTATCGTATCGTATCTTAAGCCTCTGCTTGGTTCTGCTAAGAGTAAATCAGAAACCGACAACCACCAATATCACTGGAGCTCGAGGAGGTTGCTATCTCGGATTGTTTCTGCTTTACCTGTATTTTCTTAGTAATTCGTTTTCTTTGAACGTTCTCTTAATTGTTTGTATTCGTTGATTCCGTATGATCAATAGCTTTTTCATTGTTCTCTTTAATAATTGTTTGTATTCATTGATTCCGTATGATCAATAGCTTTTTCATTGTTCTCTTTAATAATTGTTTGTATTCGTTGATTCCGTTTGATCAATAGCTTTTTCATTGTTCTCTTTAATAATTGTTTGTATTCGTTGATTCCGTATGATCAATAGCTTTTTCATTGTTCTCTTTAATAATTGTTTGTATTCGTTGATTCCGTATGATCAATAGCTTTTTCATTGTTCTCTTTAATAATTGTTTGTATTCATTGATTCCGTATGATCAATAGCTTTTTCATTGTTCTCTTTAATAATTGTTTGTATTCGTTGATTCCGTTGATCAATAGCTTTTTCATTGTTCTCTTTAATAATTGTTTGTATTCGTTGATTCCGTATGATCAATAGCTTTTTCATTGTTCTCTTTAATAATTGTTTGTATTCGTTGATTCCGTATGATCAATAGCTTTTTCATTGTTCTCTTTAATAATTGTTTGTATTCGTTGATTCCGTATGATCAATAGCTTTTTCATTGTTCTCTTTAATAATTGTTTGTATTCGTTGATTCCGTTTGATCAATAGCTTTTTCATTGTTCTCTTTAATAATTGTTTGTATTCGTTGATTCCGTATGATCAATAGCTTTTTCATTGTTCTCTTTAATAATTGTTTGTGTTCGTTGATTCCGTATGATCAATAGCTTTTTCATTGTTCTCTTTAATAATTGTTTGT
>CM026398.1:53984303-54016858 GCA_014843695.1 Archivesica marissinica | reverse complement strand
CACATACATTTACCACGCCCAATGTAGTTCAATCCCCAATGGAAACTATTAACCCGCAATTCATTCAGTCACACATTAGATTATCTACAATCATAAAGATGATCAATTGTTTTCGTTTTCTTATTTATTTGCTTTTTTCGTGTTCTTAATACAGTCCAACCTGTATTAGTGGTCACCTCTATTAAGCAGCCAACCTGCATTCAACAGCCAGTTTCCAGATTCCCAATATGTTGTTTTATTATACATTTGACCTCTATTAAGCATCCACTTTATCTGATATATATGATTCGGGTTTTACGCCTGCATCAGCACCATTTTGGGCTATATCGCCGGCGGGCAGTTTACCTAACAACACCTTTCCTGGGCAGGCTCCAGCGGTTAACCAGTACTTGGGTGCACCAACCTCCGTAAGAAACTGCCAACTTTTTCATATAAATGAGACACGGCCTGAGCGGGGCTCGAACCCGTGACCATCAGTGATGATAGGTTACAGTGGTATACAAGTCAGCGACCTTAACCACTCGACCACGGAGGCGGAGCTTTATCTGATTCCCCTGACTGGCTGCTTAAGACAGGTTTGACTGTACTTTGTTTTCTTTGACTCCATATGATCTTTTGTTTTGTTTTCATTTACTTATTCGTTTGCTTTCTTTGGTTCCCATTGCTCATTTGTAATTTATTTTCGTTTTCTGAATGGTTTGTTGTCTTGGATTCCGCATGATCGTGTGTTACCTCGGCCAATGGGCATTGCGTTCTTGTCTCCGTTTAATGAGAAACATTAGTCAGTTACTGCCCCTAAAAGTATATTGGTCCTCTTAATTGGTTTCCTCTGTTTTTATCGTTGTTTCCATTGCACCACATGTTTTCCATTTGTATCCGTATTCTCGTCTTATAATTATGAAATTATTAAATCTCGACAGATATCCTTTAGCATGTCCAATGGATACCTTACTGTAAAAATTGGTTCAATTAATTAACACGATTTTGATAAAATTACACTTATCCTAACGCAACATCTGTTTAGACGACAACAATAACAACAAAAGGATGCCAGCGAAAAGGACCAATATACATTTAGGGATAAATCTGCCTGTATCCATCAAGGGAGGTAATAGAAAAACAAGTAATGTCTCTCATTGAGTGTGTATCTGTTAGCAGGAATACGCAAGCAGTTACAGGTCGATTTTCATGAAATTTGGTGAAAGGCTGTGCCTCAGGTCAAGGACGAACCCATTAGATGTTGGAGATAATCAGGATCTAGATCCAGCATTTTTCAAGAGGATTGTTCACAATTTTGATATAGCACAAATACAGGTTAGCAGCTCGGCCTTCAGGTTATAAGAGTTTGTTCAATTTCAAACTCTGACTCAAGTTCACTCAGAGCTTGTGTTGTACTGTTGCTATCTTGCCGACTCAAAATAAAATGTATCTTATCGTATCGTATCTTAAGCCTCTGCTTGGTTCTGCTAAGAGTAAATCAGAAACCGACAACCACCAATATCACTGGAGCTCGAGGAGGTTGCTATCTCGGATTGTTTCTGCTTTACCTGTATTTTCTTAGTAATTCGTTTTCTTTGAACGTTCTCTTAATTGTTTGTATTCGTTGATTCCGTATGATCAATAGCTTTTTCATTGTTCTCTTTAATAATTGTTTGTATTCATTGATTCCGTATGATCAATAGCTTTTTCATTGTTCTCTTTAATAATTGTTTGTATTCGTTGATTCCGTTTGATCAATAGCTTTTTCATTGTTCTCTTTAATAATTGTTTGTATTCGTTGATTCCGTATGATCAATAGCTTTTTCATTGTTCTCTTTAATAATTGTTTGTATTCGTTGATTCCGTATGATCAATAGCTTTTTCATTGTTCTCTTTAATAATTGTTTGTATTCATTGATTCCGTATGATCAATAGCTTTTTCATTGTTCTCTTTAATAATTGTTTGTATTCGTTGATTCCGTTTGATCAATAGCTTTTTTGTTTTTTTAATTGTTTGTATTCGTTGATTCCGTATGATCAATAGCTTTTTCATTGTTCTCTTTAATAATTGTTTGTATTCGTTGATTCCGTATGATCAATAGCTTTTTCATTGTTCTCTTTAATAATTGTTTGTATTCGTTGATTCCGTATGATCAATAGCTTTTTCATTGTTCTCTTTAATAATTGTTTGTATTCGTTGATTCCGTTTGATCAATAGCTTTTTCATTGTTCTCTTTAATAATTGTTTGTATTCGTTGATTCCGTATGATCAATAGCTTTTTCATTGTTCTCTTTAATAATTGTTTGTGTTCGTTGATTCCGTATGATCAATAGCTTTTTCATTGTTCTCTTTAATAATTGTTTGTATTCGTTGATTCCGTATGATCAATAGCTTTTTCATTGTTCTCTTTAATAATTGTTTGTATTCGTTGATTCCGTATGATCAATAGCTTTTTCATTGTTCTCTTTAATAATTGTTTGTATTCGTTGATTCCGTATGATCAATAGCTTTTTCATTGTTCTCTTTAATAATTGTTTGTATTCGTTGATTCCGTATGATCAATAGCTTTTTCATTGTTCTCTTTAATAATTGTTTGTATTCGTTGATTCCGTATGATCAATAGCTTTTTCATTGTTCTCTTTAATAATTGTTTGTATTCGTTGATTCCGTATGATCAATAGCTTTTTCATTGTTCTCTTTAATAATTGTTTGTATTCGTTGATTCCGTTTGATCAATAGCTTTTTCATTGTTCTCTTTAATAATTGTTTGTATTCGTTGATTCCGTATGATCAATAGCTTTTTCATTGTTCTCTTTAATAATGTTTGTATTCGTTGATTCCGTATGATCAATAGCTTTTTCATTGTTCTCTTTAATGTTGTTTTGTTGTTTTTGTTTTGTTTGTATTCGTTGATTCCGTTTGATCAATAGCTTTTCATTGTTCTCTTTAATAATTGTTTGTATTCGTTGATTCCGTATGATCAATAGCTTTTTCATTGTTCTCTTTAATAATTGTTTGTATTCGTTGATTCCGTTTGATCAATAGCTTTTTCATTGTTCTCTTTAATAATTGTTTGTATTCGTTGATTCCGTATGATCAATAGCTTTTTCATTGTTCTCTTTAATAATTGTTTGTATTCGTTGATTCCGTTTGATCAATAGCTTTTTATTGTTCTCTTTAATAATTGTTTGTTTCGTTGATTCCGTATGATCAATAGCTTTTTCATTGTTCTCTTTAATAATTGTTTGTGTTCGTTGATTCCGTATGATCAATAGCTTTTTCATTGTTCTCTTTAATAATTGTTTGTATTCGTTGATTCCGTATGATCAATAGCTTTTTCATTGTTCTCTTTAATAATTGTTTGTGTTCGTTGATTCCGTATGATCAATAGCTTTTTCATTGTTCTCTTTAATAATTGTTTGTATTCGTTGATTCCGTATGATCAATAGCTTTTTCATTGTTCTCTTTAATAATTGTTTGTGTTCGTTGATTCCGTATGATCAATAGCTTTTTCATTGTTCTCTTTAATAATTGTTTGTGTTCGTTGATTCCGTATGATCAATAGCTTTTTCATTGTTCTCTTTAATAATTGTTTGTGTTCGTTGATTCCGTATGATCAATAGCTTTTTCATTGTTCTCTTTAATAATTGTTTGTATTCGTTGATTCCGTTTGATCAATAGCTTTTTCATTGTTCTCTTTAATAATTGTTTGTATTCGTTGATTCCGTATGATCAATAGCTTTTTCATTGTTCTCTTTAATAATTGTTTGTATTCGTTGATTCCGTTTGATCAATAGCTTTTTCATTGTTCTCTTTAATAATTGTTTGTATTCGTTGATTCCGTATGATCAATAGCTTTTTCATTGTTCTCTTTAATAATTGTTTGTATTCGTTGATTCCGTATGATCAATAGCTTTTTCATTGTTCTCTTTAATAATTGTTTGTATTCGTTGATTCCGTATGATCAATAGCTTTTTCATTGTTCTCTTTAATAATTGTTTGTGTTCGTTGATTCCGTATGATCAATAGCTTTTTCATTGTTCTCTTTAATAATTGTTTGTGTTCGTTGATTCCGTATGATCAATAGCTTTTTCATTGTTCTCTTTAATAATTGTTTGTGTTCGTTGATTCCGTTTGATCAATAGCTTTTTCATTGTTCTCTTTAATAATTGTTTGTGTTCGTTGATTCCGTTTGATCAATAGCTTTTTCATTGTTCTCTTTAATAATTGTTTGTGTTCGTTGATTCCGTATGATCAATAGCTTTTTCATTGTTCTCTTTAATAATTGTTTGTATTCGTTGATTCCGTATGATCAATAGCTTTTTCATTGTTCTCTTTAATAATTGTTTGTATTCGTTGATTCCGTATGATCAATAGCTTTTTCATTGTTCTCTTTAATAATTGTTTGTATTCGTTGATTCCGTATGATCAATAGCTTTTTCATTGTTCTCTTTAATAATTGTTTGTATTCGTTGATTCCGTATGATCAATAGCTTTTTCATTGTTCTCTTTAATAATTGTTTGTATTCGTTGATTCCGTATGATCAATAGCTTTTTCATTGTTCTCTTTAATAATTGTTTGTATTCGTTGATTCCGTATGATCAATAGCTTTTTCATTGTTCTCTTTAATAATTGTTTGTATTCGTTGATTCCGTATGATCAATAGCTTTTTCATTGTTCTCTTTAATAATTGTTTGTATTCGTTGATTCCGTTTGATCAATAGCTTTTTCATTGTTCTCTTTAATAATTGTTTGTATTCGTTGATTCCGTATGATCAATAGCTTTTTCATTGTTCTCTTTAATAATTGTTTGTATTCGTTGATTCCGTATGATCAATAGCTTTTTCATTGTTCTCTTTAATAATTGTTTGTATTCGTTGATTCCGTATGATCAATAGCTTTTTCATTGTTCTCTTAATAATTGTTTGTATTCGTTGATTCCGTATGATCAATAGCTTTTTCATTGTTCTCTTTAATAATTGTTTGTATTCGTTGATTCCGTATGATCAATAGCTTTTCATGTTCTCTTTAATAATTGTTTGTATTCGTTGATTCGTATGATCAATAGCTTTTTCATTGTTCTCTTAATAATTGTTTGTATTCGTTGATTCCGTATGATCAATAGCTTTTTCATTGTTCTCTTTAATAATTGTTTGTATTCGTTGATTCCGTATGATCAATAGCTTTTTCATTGTTCTCTTTAATAATTGTTTGTATTCGTTGATTCCGTATGATCAATAGCTTTTCATTGTTCTCTTTAATAATTGTTTGTATTCGTTGATTCCGTATGATCAATAGCTTTTTCATTGTTCTCTTTAATAATTGTTTGTATTCGTTGATTCCGTATGATCAATAGCTTTTTCATTGTTCTCTTTAATAATTGTTTGTATTCGTTGATTCCGTTTGATCAATAGCTTTTTCATTGTTCTCTTTAATAATTGTTTGTATTCGTTGATTCCGTATGATCAATAGCTTTTTCATTGTTCTCTTTAATAATTGTTTGTGTTCGTTGATTCCGTATGATCAATAGCTTTTTCATTGTTCTCTTTAATAATTGTTTGTATTCGTTGATTCCGTATGATCAATAGCTTTTTCATTGTTCTCTTTAATAATTGTTTGTATTCGTTGATTCCGTATGATCAATAGCTTTTTCATTGTTCTCTTTAATAATTGTTTGTATTCGTTGATTCCGTATGATCAATAGCTTTTCATTGTTCTCTTTAATAATTGTTTGTATTCGTTGATTCCGTATGATCAATAGCTTTTTCATTGTTCTCTTTAATAATTGTTTGTATTCGTTGATTCCGTATGATCAATAGCTTTTTCATTGTTCTCTTTAATAATTGTTTGTATTCGTTGATTCCGTATGATCAATAGCTTTTTCATTGTTCTCTTTAATAATTGTTTGTATTCGTTGATTCCGTATGATCAATAGCTTTTCATTGTTCTCTTTAATAATTGTTTGTATTCGTTGATTCCGTATGATCAATAGCTTTTTCATTGTTCTCTTTAATAATTGTTTGTATTCGTTGATTCCGTATGATCAATAGCTTTTTCATTGTTCTCTTTAATAATTGTTTGTATTCGTTGATTCCGTATGATCAATAGCTTTTTCATTGTTCTCTTTAATAATTGTTTGTATTCGTTGATTCCGTATGATCAATAGCTTTTTCATTGTTCTCTTTAATAATTGTTTGTATTCGTTGATTCCGTATGATCAATAGCTTTTTCATTGTTCTCTTTAATAATTGTTTGTATTCGTTGATTCCGTATGATCAATAGCTTTTTCATTGTTCTCTTTAATAATTGTTTGTATTCGTTGATTCCGTATGATCAATAGCTTTTTCATTGTTCTCTTTAATAATTGTTTGTATTCGTTGATTCCGTATGATCAATAGCTTTTTCATTGTTCTCTTTAATAATTGTTTGTATTCGTTGATTCCGTATGATCAATAGCTTTTTCATTGTTCTCTTTAATAATTGTTTGTATTCGTTGATTCCGTATGATCAATAGCTTTTTCATTGTTCTCTTTAATAATTGTTTGTATTCGTTGATTCCGTATGATCAATAGCTTTTTCATTGTTCTCTTTAATAATTGTTTGTGTTCGTTGATTCCGTTTGATCAATAGCTTTTTCATTGTTCTCTTTAATAATTGTTTGTATTCGTTGATTCCGTATGATCAATAGCTTTTTCATTGTTCTCTTTAATAATTGTTTGTATTCGTTGATTCCGTATGATCAATAGCTTTTTCATTGTTCTCTTTAATAATTGTTTGTATTCGTTGATTCCGTATGATCAATAGCTTTTTCATTGTTCTCTTTAATAATTGTTTGTATTCGTTGATTCCGTATGATCAATTGCTTTTTCATCGTTTTCTTAATTGTTTGTGTTCGTTGATTCCGTATGGCCAATTGCTTTTTCATCGTTTTCTTAATTGCTTACGTTCGTTTATTCCATATGATCAATTTATTTTTCATCGTTTTCTTAATTGTTTACGTTCGTTGATTCCGTATGATCAATTTATTTTTCATCGCTTTCTTAATTGTTTGGTTTCGTTGATTCCATATGATCAATTGCTTTTTCATCGTTTTCTTAATCGTGTTGTTTTCTTTGATCAACTGTGATTAGAGTTTCTATTAATCTCACTTGTTCATTTGTTTATTTGCAATGCTATAATCTTAATATATTTTATCTTGCGTTTGTTGCAATAGTTTAGTTTCTTTTCTTTTCCGTTTGTATGATCATTTGTGAAAAAGTACAGTGTGCGATAAATTAGAAAAGAAATCATGTAGCAAAGATAAACACGGCACATTCAGATTTGAATTTCAACTGCTTATCTATGTCTGTTCACCATTGTATTCTGATAGCAGGCGGTATTAAACGTTCATAGCCTATTGACATAAGAGGCTTACATATACCAGCATAGGGGAATTAGTGTTAGTTTAGGATTATTAGGTTTTATGATCAATTATTTTAACAAAACGTCTCGATATATGTTCGCAAGTACAAACTGTACACCCCTCATTAGCGTCATCTTTGACAAACATTTCTTTACATGCCCTATTCCCAAATTAAACATTTTATTATTTGTTTGTAAAACGATTTTATTGTGGGCTGGCTAGAGATTGTATGAGCAAACATTGTTATTTTTTAAACGTCATATTCTCGTCTATCTAGTTGATCTTAAGCTTGTGTCTCTGGTGCTGGCCATTGTCTCTGGTGCTGGCCATTGTCTCTGGTGCTGGCCATTGTCTCTGGTGCTGGCCATTGTCTCTGGTGCGGACCGTTGTCTCTGGTGCTGGCCATTGTCTCTGGTGCGGACTTTTGTCTCTGGTGCGGACTGATGTCTCTCTGGTGCGGACTGTTGTCTCTGGTGCGGACCGTTGTCTATGGTGCTGGCCATTGTCTCTGGTGCGGACTGTTGTCTCTGGTGCTGGCCATTGTCTCTGGTGCGGACTGTTGTCTCTGGTGCTGGCCATTGTCTCTGGTGCGGACTGTTGTCTATGGTGCTGGCCATTGTCTCTGGTGCGGACCGTTGTCTCTGGTGCTGGCCATTGTCTCTGGTGCTGGCCATTGTCTCTGGTGCGGACCGTTGTCTCTGGTGCTGGCCATTGTCTCTGGTGCGGACTGTTGTCTCTGGTGATGGCCATTGTCTCTGGTGCGGACTGTTGTCTCTGGTGATGGCCATTGTCTCTGGTGCGGACCGTTGTCTCTGGTGCTGGCCATTGTCTCTGGTGCGGACTGTTGTCTCTGGTGCTGGCCATTGTCTCTGGTGCGGACCGTTGTCTCTGGTGCTGGCCATTGTCTCTGGTGCGGACTGTTGTCTCTGGTGCTGGCCATTGTCTCTGGTGCGGACTGTTGTCTCTGGTGCTGGCCATTGTCTCTGGTGCGGACCGTTGTCTCTGGTGCCGGCCATTGTCTCTGGTGCGGACCGTTGTCTCTGGTGATGGCCATTGTCTCTGGTGCTGGCCATTGTCTCTGGTGCGGACTGTTGTCTCTGGTGCGGACCGTTGTCTCTGGTGCGGACCGTTGTCTATGGTGCGGACTGTTGTCTCTGGTGCTGGCCATTGTCTCTGATGCGGACTGTTGTCTCTGGTGCTGGCCATTGTCTCTGGTGCGGATCATTGTCTATGGTGCGGACCGTTGTCAATGGTGCGGACTGTTGTCTCTGGTGCGGACCGTTGTCTCTGGTGCGGACTGTTGTCTCTGGTGCGGACTGTTGTCTCTGGTGCGGACCGTTTTCTATGGTGCGGACTGTTGTCTCTGGTGAGGACCGTTGTCTATGGTGCGGACTGTTGTCTCTGGTGCGGACTGTTGCCTCTGGTGCGGACCGTTGTCTATGGTGCGGGACTGTTGTCTCTGGTGCGGACTGTTGTCTTTGGTGCGGACCGTTGTCTATGGTGCGGACTGTTGTCTCTGGTGCGGACCGTTGTCTATGGTGCGGACCGTGTCTCTGGTGCGGACCGTTGTCTATGGTGCGGATGTTGTCTCTGGTGCGGACTGGTGTCTCTGGTGCGGACTGTTGTCTATGGTGCGGACCGTTGTCTCTGGTGCGGACCGTTGTCTATGGTGCGGACTGTTTTCTCTGGTGCGGACTGTTGTCTATGGTGCGGACCGTTGTCTCTGGTGCGGACCGTTGTCTATGGTGCGGACTGTTGTCTCTGGTGCGGACTGTTGTCTCTGGTGCGGACCGTTGTCTCTGGTGCTGGCCATTGTCTATGGTGCGGACCGTTGTCTCTGGTGCTGGCCATTGTCTCTGGTGCGGACCGTTGTCTATGGTGCGGACTGTTGTCTCTGGTGCTGGCCATTGTCTCTGGTGCGGACCGTTGTCCCTGGTGCTGGCCATTGTCTATGATGCGGACCGTTGTCTCTGGTGCTGGCCATTGTCTCTGGTGCGGACCGTTGTCTATGGTGCGGACTGTTGTCTCTGGAGCGGACTGTTGTCTATGGTGCGGACCGTTGTCTCTGTGCGGACCGTTGTCTATGGTGCGGACTGTTGTCTCTGGTGCGGACTGTTGTCTCTGGTGCGGACCGTTGTCTCTGGTGCTGGCCATTGTCTATGGTGCGGACCGTTGTCTCTGGTACAGGCCATTGTCTCTGGTGCGGACCGTTGTCTATGGTGCGGACTGTTGTCTCTGGTGCGGACTGTTGTCTCTGGTGCGGACCGTTGTCTATGGTGCGGACTGTTGTCTCTGGTGCGGACTGTTGTCTCTGGTGCGGACCGTTGTCTATGGTGCGGACAGTTGTCTCTGGTGCTGGTCATTGTCTCTGGTGCTGGCCATTGTCTCTGGTGCGGACCGTTGTATATGGGGCGGACTGTTGTCTCTGATGCGGACTGTTGTCTCTGGTGGTGGCCATTGTCTCTGGTGCGGACCGTTGTCTATGGTGCGGACTGTTGTCTCTGGTGGTGGCCATTGTCTCTGGTGCGGACCGTTGTCTCGGGTGCTGGCCATTGTCTCTGGTGCGGACCGTTGTCTATGGTGATGGCCATTGCCTCTGGTGCGGACAGTTGTCTCTGGTGCTGGCCATTGTCTCTAGTGCGGACCGTTGTCTCTGGTGCTGGCCATTGTCTCTGGTGCGGATTGTTGTCTCTGGTGATGGCCATTGTCTCTGGTGCGGACCGTTGTCTCTGGTGATGGCCATTGTCTCTGGTGCGGACTGTTGTCTCTGGTGCTGGCCATTGTCTCTGGTGCGGACCGTTGTCTATGGTGCGGACTGTTGTCTCTGGTGCTGGCCATTGTCTCTGGTGCGGACCGTTGTCTATGGTGCGGACTGTTGTCTCTGGTGCTGGCCATTGTTTATGGTGCGGACCGTTGTCTCTGGTGCTGGCCATTGTCTCTGGTGCGGACCGTTGTCTATGGTGCGGACTGTTGTCTCTGGTGCTGTCCATTGTCTCTGGTGCGGACCGTTGTCTCTGGTGCTGGCCATTGTCTATGGTGCGGATCGTTGTCTATGGTGCGGACTGTTGTCTCTGGTGCTGGCCATTGTCTATGGTGCGGACCGTTGTCTCTGGTGCTGGCCATTGTCTCTGGTGCGGACCGTTGTCTCTGGTGCGGACCTTGTCTATGGTGCGGACTGTTGTCTCTGGTGCGGACCGTTGTCTCTGGTGCGGACCGTTGTCTCTGGTGCGGGACCGTTGTCTATGGTGCGGACTGTTGTCTCTGGTGCGGACTGTTGTCTATGGTGCGGACTGTTGTCTCTGGTGCGGACTGTTGTCTATGGTGCGGACCGTTGTCTATGGTGCGGACTGTTGTCTCTGGTGCTGGCCGTTGTCTCTGGTGCTGGCCATTGTCTCTGGTGCGGACCGTTGTCTATGGTGCGGACTGTTGTCTCTGGTGCGGACTGTTTTCTCTGGTGCTGGCCATTGTCTCTGGTGCGGACCGTTGTCTATGGTGCGGACTGTTGTCTCTGGTGCTGGCCATTGTCTCTGGTGCGGACCGTTGTCTATGGTGCGGACTGTTGTCTCTGGTGCTGGCCATTGTCTATGGTGCGGACCGTTGTCTCTGGTGCTGGCCATTGTCTCTGGTGCGGACCGTTGTCTATGGTGCGGACTGTTGTCTCTGGTGCTGTCCATTGTCTCTGGTGCGGACCGTTGTCTCTGGTGCTGGCCATTGTCTCTGGTGCGGACCGTTGTCTATGGTGCGGACTGTTGTCTCTGGTGCTGGCCATTGTCTATGGTGCGGACCGTTGTCTCTGGTGCTGGCCATTGTCTCTGGTGCGGACCGTTGTCTCTGGTGCTGGCCATTGTCTCTGGTGCGGACCGTTGTCTATGGTGCGGACCGTTGTCTCTGGTGCTGGCCATTGTCTCTGGTGCGGACCGTTGTCTCTGGTGCTGGCCATTGTCTATGGTGCGGACCGTTGTCTCTGGTGCTGGCCATTGTCTCTGGTGCGGACCGTTGTCTATGGTGCGGACTGTTGTCTCTGGTGCGGCGTTGTCTTGGTGCGGACCGTTGTCTCTGGTGCGGACCGTTGTCTATGGTGCGGACTGTTGTCTCTGGTGCGGCGTTGTCTTGGTGCGGACCGTTGTCTCTGGTGCTGGCCATTGTCTTGGTGCGGACCGTTGTTTCTGATGCGGGCCGTTGTCTCTGGTGCGGACCGTTGTCTTTTGTGCGGGCCGTTGTTTCTGATGCGGGCCATTGTTTCTGGTGCGTGCCATTGTCTCTGGTGCGGACCGTTGTCTCTTGTGCGGGCCATTGTTTCTGGTGTGGGCCATTGTTTCTGGTGCGTGCCATTGTCTCTGGTGCGGACCGTTGTCTCTGGTGCGTGCCATTGTCTCTGGTGCGGACCGTTGTCTCTGGTGCGGAGTGTTGTTCTGGTGTTGGCCATTGTCTCTGGTGCGGACCGTTGTCTCTTGTGCTGGCCGTTGTCTCTGGTGCGGACCGTTGTCTCTGGTGCTGGCCATTGTCTCTGGTGCGGACTGTTGTCTCTGGTGCTGGCCATTGTCTCTTGTGCGGACCGTTGTCTCTGGTGCTGGCCATTGCCTCTGGTGCGGACCGTTGTCTCCGGCGCGGGCCATTGTCTTTGTTGTGGGCCGTTGTCTAATGATGCTAAAACGTGTGGCCCAAACCATATGCATTGGCATGCTATGTATTGTATCATTTTGTGTATGTCAACTTTACTATTGATTTGCAATCTTAAGCTGTGTGTATATATATTTGCTTTTTTCGTTTTCTTAATACTTTGTTTTCGTTGACTATATTATCATTTGTTTTGTTTGTATTTTCTAATTCATTTGCTTTTTTCGTTTTCTTAATACAGTCAACCCTGTATTAGTGGTCACCTCTATTATGTGCATAATATGTACACAGTCGATCATATATATAACTACCATCCACGGAATAGCAAATAGTAGCATAGATGGGTCAGTGGTTAAAATGCTGGAGTGCGAGTGCACGAATCGCATGCTCAATACCACGTCTAACCCTAACCCTAATAATATTAACAGTCTATATGGGACTATACACCGAGGTCTCAGTGTATCTGTACTATACAGCGGACATGTAAAAAGAACAAAGGATTCATCTGGAATTGAAGAGTGAGTGAGTGAATGAATGAATGAATGAATGAATGAATGAATGAATGAATGAATGAATGAATGAATGAATGAAGGAATAAAGTACTACACTACTCACTCTGTCGTGCGAGGTCTTGGTACTGTACAAGAATCCATTGATACTCCCAATGAATAAAAGAATGAATGAATTCACTCACTCACTCACTCATCACTCACGCAATCAATAATTCATTCATTCATTAATGAGTGAGTGATTGATTGATTGATTGATTGATTGATTGATTGATTGATTGATTGATTGAGTGAGTGAATGAATGAATGAATGATTGAGTGAATGAATGAATGAATGAATGAATGAATGAATGAATGAATGAATGAATGAATGAATGAATGAATGAATGAATGAATGAATGAATGAACGAAAGAGTGAATAAATAAATAAATAAACTAAAGTACTACACTACTCACTCTGTCGTGCGAGGTCTTGGTAGTGTACAAGCATCCATTGCTGTATAATTATTGAATTATATAATGTTCCTTTACAAATATTACCACTTCTCCACTGATTAAAGGTAGAATTCTTTCTAAAACGTAATGTTTGTTTTACTGGACACTTCCCTTCTACATGACAACTGTGTTATCTATATACACCCACATCAGCTGTGTTCGTTTGCCAAAAAAATCGAACGGACTTTTCAATCGATCTTGTGCATTATTAATATATGCAATAATATGAAACCAGAATACGCACTATAAGAGACATTAAGCCCTAGGGTGTGCCCTATTGGACAATTGTATTAGGAGAAAGTTACAGAAACTTAGCCAAGTTCACGGGGACCTGTGTGGAATATTAGAATATTGAAAATTAGATTGTAGATGAGATTTCTTGTTTTGTGTAATTGAAAATAAATAAATGGAAACGATCACCCATATGCTTTTATTTTTTTCCTTCTCTTTTTGATTTAAAATTTATTTTTCAAACTAGGGATACTTATCCATAAATAACTAGTTTGTGTATACATATATGGAAGGCAAACGTCTTATTAGATCATTTATGTTGTAACATTGTGTAAATGCTGTTTAGGTATATAAAAGGAAGAAATAAACGGGGTTACCCGAAAGGGGCCTCAAAATTTATGTTGTAACATTGTGTAAATGCTGTTTAGGTATATAAAAGGAAGAAATAAATGGGGTTACCCGAAAGGGGCCTCAAAATTTATGTTGTAACATTGTGTAAATGCTGTTTAGGTATATAAAAGGAAGAAATAAACGGGGTTACCCGAAAGGGGCCTCAAAATTTAACAAAAAAAAGAGAAGAGATTTCTTTTCTCGGATTGCCCCCTGTCTGTATCATTGCACTATTCTTCAAAAATCTAAAATGACTAATCTCTTCAGGAGGCGTCATTCATATGGGCAACCGGTAGCGACGATAAATAAACGTAAACAAAATATTTCAAAACTATGCCACAGAGAGCTACACTAACTAGCAATGATGCTAAAAAATATCTAACCCAGGAGTTTCCAACCAGATAAGCAAAGTATCGACACGCAATACCAAGAGCCTGTGAGAAATCCCGTATTCAACACAATGTGTAAAAGGTATATGCACGGTATTATAACTAGCTTATGATTATAGAACAATTATTAAAGCTTCTTTCAGAAAAGGGTATTTTAAAAAATCAAATATTGAAAGATAACAACAACAAAAGTCAACAATTACCATTACGCCGCTCCACACACACATTGTGTAAATGCGCCACACACACATTGTGTAAATGCGACAAGACATTTCGCGTAATTTGAAATACAGTTGACAATAGTTGTTGAAACGAATTGTTTAAATGTATAATTATTTGATCAGAACGTGGATTATCTAAGTGCATAACACGTGCGGGTTAATGCGCTTATAACTGGATACATATGTATAGGGTGTGTGTTCATGTACAGAACGTGCGAAAAGTTGAGAAATACTAGTATACTGGTGCAAACAATTTAGAACATTGTCAACACTTTAGTTTAAAGCGACACTACATTAGTGAAAACGCAAATTTCTACAGAATGTATTTTCCTATTATATGGTATAATTTGTTTCCAAATAGTTGCCTCAAATACTGAGTATTTCAACTAATAAGCAAACGTCGTATACGCGGTATGTTGACATAACAAAATAATGTAAATAGGGTCGACATCCATGTGTAATGCAACGCTTGTATCTTGAATAACACGATTTATGGTACAGATTTACCGTTAAATCTCACATGTGTGACTATGCATATTTGTAGACTAATCTTAGTTAAATTATCTCTAAACGACATTATCACGCGTATTGACTCCAATGACAAAGAAACGTCAATACAGGAGTATGGATGGCCGTTATATGAATGATGGCACAATTATAGAATTCGTTGAACAATACTTTTTATATGATAGCCCATACTGAGAATAGTATTGGTGTATCAGTCAGATGGAATCTATTCCGAGGAGAGTGTCACAAGTGTAGCGGGAGCCTCGTAGATAGGGATCGACCCAATCACTGAACCGGCAACACTCTGTGATACACTTCTTGGAAGTGGATTCTAGTGTGGTGTGTTCCACCTAACGCTGTATCCCTAGTATGGAATATGTATTGCATATTGTTCTGTATATGACTTGATTGATCTGAACACTCGACTAAAATATACAGATACGGGGTTTTCAATATGTTGTCCATTTTAATATACACTAGTATCAGGTTTATATGTCACTTTTTGTTGTAAATAGTATTTATTGAAATGTTGTACTGAAATACAGTATATCGCATATATAGATGTCACTGTAATTAGGATTGCATTTAGAAATGTTTTAAGATTTCGAGTATGTAAAATTATATACTATAGTTCATCCCTATAGTAATATGGTATGCCAATAATTATCACCTACATTTGTTGTCATAATTTTATACTTATGTTGTAGAATGTAATATTGCTATGTCACTAAAAACTGTATATTTTATGTGAATAAAATATGTTCGTTCGTTCGTTCGTATGAAATTGAAAGTTTGTAGACCACAAAACACTTTTTATTGATTCAATGTTAGTGTTCAAATGTATTCGGAAGATTGTAGTGGCAACGTAAAAATGCATTTTATTTGCTTTTTGCGATCTAATGTCGCTTTAAACATTATTTATTTCAGTATTTGTACATTTAACCCTTTCAACCACACAGGCCTCTAAATAGGCTTATGAAAAGTGTAGATCCAGATGAGCCGGCTCGTGACGAGCCGTCTCATCAGGATCTGCACTTTTTTGCCAGTAATAATTATTACTATTTTTAGATAAAATTACCCATTTTGATAAATGAACTGGTCCAAAGGTAATTTTCTTATTAATTTATTGGTCTGAAAATATCACGCATCAGTCCATGTCAGATACTTGGGGTTGAATGAGTTAATCAAGAAATGAACATTTTACATATAATATAACAGCAGTAGACTGGACAGGATTTATATAGGATTCCAATATTTTGGGATAATCGTGAATGCATATATGACTACATGTCCTGGCATTATTTACGGCGTATATTAAGAATCTACATAACTTCGGTTATATCGATGTATTTTGCTCGGTCGGTCGGACGGAATTCGACATAGCGGATGTACACTGTATATGCATGTACAATATAAACATGACATTGTATTGTATATACAATGTATAAGTATTGAAGTATTGTTCACGCATGTCCAACCTCGTGTATTTGTTATCCCCATGTTGTGGGTTGTCAATGTTTCGGAACACTTGTATATACAATACAATGTCAACTTTATATTGTACATGTATATACAGTGTACATCCGCCATGTCGAATTCCGTCAGACCGAGCGAGCAAAATACTTCGACATAACCGAAGCTTGACGTAACGATATCCGATATAAACGGAGCCAGTTATATGTAAAATAGTAGTGTCTGAAACAGGACTTTGATCCGACAGCGAGATAACCGGTTAATTCGACATAACCGACTTTGACTTAGCGGATGTAGACTGTAGTATCTTAAAAACTAAACTGTTGTCATGTTGATGCTATCTTATAATATATGTTAATATATTTGATCATGTAGCAGGAAACACTATGCATACGATGCTTAATAAATTATTGAATCATGAATCTTTACATGCATTTTTCGCTTCAAATTTCAAGACTCGGACATTGGTATTATAATGATTTGTTTCTGCATGAATAATGAATATCTATATATCCCTGCAAAACATCTTAGTACCATTGTTAACCTAATGCCACACGATACAACAAATCGTCTTTACAGGGAATATAACAACGCATGCAAGTTAAATCATACACCAGGACACGATAACCAACTGAAGGAAATGCTACAGCGGTTCCATTATTTCCAATCCATGTCTGTGTTCCTTTGTAATTTAGGGGAAACATTCCTACCGCCTGTACTGTTTCACATTAAATACGATGGGTTATTGTATCGGGTTGTGTCGGGTTGTATCGGGTTGTGTCGGGTTGTATCGGGTTGTGTCGGGTTGTGTCGGGTTGTATCGGGTTGTGTCGGGTTGTGTCCGGTTGTATCGGGTTGTATCGGGTTGTGTCCGGTTGTATCGGGTTGTATCGGGTTGTGTCGGGTTGTATCGGGTTGTATCGGGATGTGTCGGGTTGTATCGGGTTGTATCGGGTTTTATCGGGTTTTATCGGGTTTTATCGGGTTGTGTCGGGTTGTATCGGGTTGTATCGGGTTGAATCGGTTTGTCGGGTTGTGTCGGGTTGTATCGGGTTGTGTCGGGTTGTGTCGGGTTGTATCGGGTTGCATCGGGTTGTATCGGGTTGTATCGGGTTTATCGGGTTGTGTCGGGTTGTGTCGGGTTGTGTCGGGTTGTATCGGGTTGTGTCGGGTTGTGTCGGGTTGTATCGGGTTGTATCGGGTTGTATCGGGTTGTGTCGGGTTGTATCGGGTTGTATCGGGGGTTGTATCGGGTTGTATCGGGTTGTATCGGGTTGTGTCGGGTTGTGTCGGGTTGTGTCGGGTTGTATCGGGTTGTATCGGGTTGAACCGCCGTGACATTGTGTCCTTGTTTTTTCATTATTGTTCCATAATACGTACATGTATTGTAATCTCTAGTTGTTGTAGGTCATTGGCACGTACATATGGATCTGTAGTGGTAACACGCTGGACTGGTAATCCAGGGATCCCAGGTTCGATCCCCCGTCTGACCCTAATAAAATTAACAGTCTTACAGATGGGACTTTAAACCGAGGTCTCGTGTCGGTACTGTATACCGTGCACGTAAAAGAACCAGAGGAGACTCTGGAATGGGTCTGTATCATGTATGCAATGTCTGTATCATTGCACTATCCTCCAAAAATCTAAAATCCGCTGGAGCCGTTACGATTGTGCCCTTAGGCAAGGCATTTAAATTCCACGTTGCCTCTTCTCTCTCCCTCGTGGCGATGGATTCCATCAGGAATGAGGTCTCGAGAGTGATTAATATAAGTTGTATTAACTTGTTTCGCAATCGAGCTAAAATAAATTTGTATAACTAAAAATCTAAAATGACTAATCTCTCCAGGAGGCATCGCTCATATGGGCAACCGGTAGCGAAGATAAATAAACGTAAAACACACACTTGGCATACAAGATGGGTGATTGTATCGGGTTGTATAAAACCGCCGTGACATGGTGTTGTCGTTGTCTTTTCTTTGTTTTCCAGCATAGATACAAGTACTGTAACCTCTAATTGTTGTAGATCATTGGCACGTGGATACGAGTGCGAATGCTTAACTTACATGCGATCACTGGTGATTTCCAGTCGTTGGCAAAATACTAGCATGTGTTCCAGTATTCCGATCAACGTCAATCTCGATGTGGTAATTATTAAGTGGCCGAGTGTTACCACAAAATGTAACAATGATAAAATTAACTATCCATAGCTAGACGAAAATTAAACGCCAATATACCCGAGGGTAACAGCTAGAAGATACAGCAGAAGACACAACAGAAGATACAGCAGAAGATACAGCAGCAGATACAGCAGAAGATACAGCAGAAGATATGGCAGAAGATACAGCAGAAGATATGGCAGAAGATACAGGATACAGCAGAAGATACAGCGGATGACTACATGCATAGTGTACAATTTATACTTGTGAAGAATACAACTAACAGAGGATCGAGCATGACCCATAGATGTGCGTATATCAAGCATACATTAATTGTTTTGACCAGTTTTATGAGGTGGGGTAATACTTGGGTATTGGTTGATATTGTTTATGTATATATAGTTATATACGCATGTGTCGGTCTTTACTCGATTACTTCGACTTACATGTGTAGTGTTATTATACAGTCTACATCCGTTATGTCGAATTCCGTCGGACCGATCAAAATACTTCGACATAACCGAAGATTGACTTAACAAAATTCGATATAAACAGAGCCCGTTATATGTAAAATGATAGTGTCTGAAACGGGACTTTGATCCGACTTCGAGACAATCGGATAATTCGACCTAACCGACTTTGACATAGCGGATGCATGTAGACTGTATTGTATTGACTGTACTGCATGTACATTCTTTTAAGACATTGTACCATAGAACCTAAATATATTTTAAAACTGTATTTCTAAACTTCAAATTCCTGATTTCTATATTAAGTCAAATCACTATATTGTCATTAACATCTTGTTCATATATATTTATTTATGTTTTTATAATTGTCTCGTGCTTATTTATCCTATGCATGTATATTTATACACTATGTACAATTGTAACATTGCCCCATGATGTAATAACTAATTTATGGTGACTTATAAGCCCAATGGACAGGGTACATGTACTTGTTTATAATTTTGTAAATTCGTGTACACTGTATTAATGTTTATATGTCTAAATGCACATGTAACAATAATAAAATATTTATTTACTTATTTACGTACCGTGCCAACAGGGTAGCCCATGTAATCGGAATGTCGACATTTCGCTTAGACACCCTGATGCGCGATCTTATGTTGGCATATGTTGCATACCTGGCACCCTCTATATGATGTTCCTTGTTGGATGCTCCCGTTGCAACTATTTGTTAGTATAGCAGAGTTATGGCCCTTTCTTATTAGTTAATACAAATATATTTTAGCTCGATTGCGAAACAAGTTATTTCAACTTATATTAATCACTCTCGAGACCTCATTCCTGATGGAATCCATCGCCACGAGGGAGAAAGAAGAGGCAATGTGGAATTTAAATGCCTTGCCTAAGGGCACAATCGTAACGGCTCCAGCGGGGCTCGAACTCCGGACCTTTCGCACCTGAAGCGAACGCGCATCCACTGCGCTATCACGACTTCCACTGCCCTTTCTTATTGTTCACAGCATGCAGCATATTGCATACGAACTCGAAGGTTTGATTTCTTAAACTGCAAAACGTGGCTAACAGCTTTATAATGAACACATTTGCATGATAACAGCCTTCGTAGAAATTATGATTACCTTGCACCCTCTATATGATGTTCCTTGTCCGTGGATGCTCCCGTTGCAAATAGTTGTTAACCTAGCAGAGTTATGGCCCTTTCTTATTGTTCACAGCATGCAGTATATTGCATACGAAGTCGAAGATTTGATTTCTTAAACTGCAAAACGTGGCTAACAGTTTTATAACGAATATAATTGCATGATAACAGCCTTCGTAGAAATTGTGATTTCCTTGCATCCTCTATATGATGTCCCTTGTCCGTGGATGCTCCCGTTGCAAATAGTTGTTAGCCTAGCAGAGTTATGGCCCTTTCTTATTGTTCACAGCATGCAGCATATTGCATACGAAGTCGAAGGTTTGATTTCTTAAACTGCAAAACGTGGCTAACAGTTTTATAACGAACATAATTGCATGATAACAGCCTTCGTAGAAATTGTGATTTCCTTGCATCCTCTATATGATGTCCATTGTCCGTGGATGCTCCCGTTGCAAATAGTTGTTAGCCTAGCAGAGTTATGGCCCTTTCTTATTGTTCACAGCATGCAGCATATTGCATACGAAGTCGAAGGTTTGATTCCTTAAACTGCAAAACTTGGCTAACAGTTTTATAACGAACATAATTGCATGATAACAGCCTTCGTAGAAATTATGCCATTTTGAGCTAGAACATGACTTCAATCTCGAGAAGTGCATCAATATTTATTTTACAAGTAATTTAGCAAAATAGTGGATGTTTAGAATATACTAAATAGAATCTTGAGATGTTACAATTCGTCAAAATGTATGTCTGCTTCCAACACATGTGTCCAGCATGGAGGCGGTTCTTTGTAGAAACCATTGAGAGCTATCAATCAAACTTTGCAGTTGCTTAGATCATGTATAGTTTGATTTGTTTATCTTGGAAGTAATTTATTGTTCAAACAATTTTTAACAAATGAATTAAATCGATGATGTTGATAGGTATTATACAAATTTTTGCCGACACTTCAATAGTAACTTGTAGATAATATAAAAACCTGTCGCAGACGAGAACTCCACACCTGTGTGTACACGAGTGAACATATTTAGATGCATTATTGACTAATTTGATAACAGTTTCACACGCTCATGTGTCATTTTGAAACATATGAAATTACATGTACTACAGACGGATATGTAGTCCAGTCGTAACACGCTGGACTGGTAATCCAGGGATCGCAGGTTCGATCCCCCGTCTGACCCTAATAAAATTAACAGTCTTTCAGGTGGGACGTTAAACCGAGGTCTCGTGTTGGTGCTTTACACCGTGCACGTAAAAGAACCAGAGGAGATTCTGGAATGGGTCTCTGTCTGTATCATTGCACTATCCTCCAAAATCTAAAATGACTAATATCTTCAGGAGGCGTCGCTCATATGGGTAACCGGTAGCGACGATAAATAAACGTAAAACACACACCATGGTTCGTACTGATTAATTACATATACTGGTGGGATATACAATATACATGTACGTCAGCCTCCGTTGTAGAGTGGTTAAGGTTGCAGTATACCACTGTAACCACCATCACTGTTAGTCACTTGTTCGAGCCCCGATCAGACCGTGTCTTAAAGTTGTTAGCTGGAGCCTGTCCAGGAAAGGTATTGTTAGGCAAAATGCCCGTCGCTCATATGGGCAACCGGTAGCGACGATAAATAAACAAAAACAAAAAATATATACATGTCCATTAATTACTTCTATGTGCTCAGCAAGGAGAGAACCATCAGTGAGAAAGTGGTGGATGTTGAACTCGTAATTCGGTAATCACGGTTTCGATTCTCAATTCAACCACTACTAAGATTATTAAGTGTTGGTATTCGTGTGACATTCTGAACCGTGGTTTGCTTAACAGGTTGTAAGATGTTATGCATATCAATTTTTTAAAATTTAAGTTTATTTAACGTCGCTATCGGTTGTCAATTTGAGCGACGGACAGTTTACCTAACAACACCTTTCCTGTGCAGGCTCCAGCAGTTAACCAGTACTTGGTGCACCAACTTCCGTAAGAAACTGCCAACGTTTTCATATAAGGAGATGCTAGTCTGAGCGGGCTCTAACCCGTGACCATCAGTGGTGATAGGTTACAGTGGTATGCAAGTCAGCGATCTTAACAACGCGACCACGAAGGCGGACGCATATCAAATATGCGATATATGACCTTTTATATTAAGTTACCTGTCGGTATTTAATTCGAAAGTCTGTGAAGTTTTATATGTAGTCCAGTGGTAACACGCTGTACTGGTAATCCAGGGATCGCAGGTTCGATCCCCCGTCTGACCCTAATAAAATTAACAGTCTTTCAGATGGGGCGTTAAACAGAGGTCTCATGTCGGTGCTTTACATCGTGCACGTAAAAGAACCAGAGGAGATTCTGGAATGGGTCTCTGTCTGTATCATGCACACTCCTCCAAAATATAAAATAACTAATCTCTTCAGGAGGCGTCACTCATATGGGCAACCGGTAGCGACGATAAATAAACGTAAACATACACAGTTTGATATTATAAGATAAGATAAATTTTATTTTGAGTCGGCAAGACATATCACAAATAACATAAGCTCTGATGAGCTTTTATACGCGACTATATAACAACATGTGTATATGAATAACAAGAGTAAAACAGCTATAGGAAATACAAATTTGGATTAAATTAGACACTCTGTGCTAAAACAGAACATGCTTATTCAGTTATTGTATGATTATGGTTATTGTATACAAGCTAACATTTATGGGCTAACTTATTAGTGTGGCGGGAATCAGCAATCACCGATCACTTTCATTATCCATAGCAATATTTAGATGTATACATAAACCGACTATATGACAGTTCCAGGATAATGACTAAGATTTAGTAGTTAGCCTATTACTTTGTTATTATCGCATCGTGTAATAATTACGGATAACCGTAATGGCCGGTTTCCTGTCAAGATTTTGCGGCCAAATCAAGGGATGGATTCAATGGTCCTGGACATATTTATGGGCCGTTTGGTTTATGCTTGTCGTATTTGTGATATACATTCTTAGGGGTCCATTGAAGCTTAGTGAGAACATGTCATACGGTACGTATTTTTTGCACAACTAGGTTGATATACCTGAACACTTACCCCACCCACTTCACATATTTAGTTGATTTTTAATTGCATGTTCAATGAAGGGTTTCATTACATCGATTGGAATATCTTACAATTAATGGATATCTTGGGCCGCCAAATATGGAAGTGGGCATACTTACAGGAAGTTGAAGATTATATGGAGGTTAGCATGGCGTCCAGTGGTAGAGCGTTGGATTTGGAATCGAACGGTCCCGGGTTCGATACTCGGCCAGGCCATGTATGTAGTGCCATTGAGCAAGGCACCTCACACACATTGCTTAGTACTGGTTAATCGCTTAGGTCGGCTAAGCATGCACAGGAAAACATGTCTAGGTATCCGCAAGGGGTTTGACATACATACATATATGAAGCTGTATTTTACAGTTTTCTTTATTCTGGGTATACTGATTACTGGTGACATATGCAATAACCTGTGTAGCGTGTATTTGTGTTTCAAAAAGAGGCTGTGCAAATAATGTGCACTCTCAATTAAGCATAATGTAGTAAATATAGAAAACGTATATAGAACATTTTCTATATATAAATGTTCTGGTTGCCGGTTATTAATGTCGGCAGCAAGTATTCTTTATGTTTGTCACATGTTGACAAAGAAAGAAATACTTGTTATCAATTGTGTCCTTTCTTGTTATCACACTCTTCTTTCAAGTGTGTAGTTGTTTGTTCAGAGTTCTGATGGTAAAAAAATATCTGGCGATCTTGCACATCAACTCCGGTCACGTGTACTTACCCAGATAGCCAAGGGTCAGTGGTCATGTTACCAGTCACATGACCCATCTAGGTCACATTGTTGCTAAACTCTTGGCAATATTTACTACAATAATGATATTATTTTATGCAATATCAATTCATTGTATGCAAAATCAGTTGGTACGAAATTAATCATAACACAATAACAAAGTGAAAGCAACAGCACAGACCTCCATCCAGGGATCGACAAATCTAAGAGTCTAAATCGTGTTTGGGCAAATGGCTGTGTTCCATAATTTAGTCTTGGACAAGTCAAAATTCCATGGGTATGATAAGCGAACAAGTGTCCAATTAAATACATTCAAACCTGTGTTAAGCAGCCACTCGATTTTGGGTAATCGTGTCGCAATTCGTTTTCCTTGATGTTACAGAGGCTCGGAGCATCACAGTTACTTATCTCCCTTTATGTTATCGTTTTGATTGATTCATTGCCGCATGTGCCAGGGATCATTCTAGAGGGCGATGTGGGCAAAATTGTTGCCCTAGGCACCCTGACTTCGCCATCTGGGGGGCCCACTTCTCCCTACCCTAATAAAACAATTATTATTTTTTGGTTTTTACGATTTTCAAACAAAATTTTGTCTAGTAAGATACACTGGCCCACTATAAAGCACTCCTTCTATTCAAATGTTGTATTTAATGGTTGTACTGTACATTTTAACCCTATTTTGCAGAAGTATATTAAAGAACACATTTAAGGAAGCGATCACATGCTTTCTCACTTCTCCCAAAAATTCTGACCTAGAATGAACCCTGTGTGCTTGCGTAAGGATGGAGCAAAATGTTATTTTACCAATTTTTTCACTTACTTAGTAAAGTAGCATTAGTAACAAAATTGGTGATGCGATGCCGTAAAATTAGGTTGTTGCTGTACGACACCGACGCCGAAATAGTTAAATATACTCTTAAACTAATCATGCACACAGCAAGCCAATATAGTTAAATAGACTTGTAAACTAATCATGCACACAGCATGCCAATATAGTTAAATAGACTCGTAAACTAATCATGCACGCAGCAAGCCAATATAGTTAAATAGACTCGTAAACTAATCATGCACGCAGCAAGCCAATATAGTTAAATAGACTCATAAACTAATCATGCACGCAGCAAGCCAATATAGTTAAATAGACTCGTAAACTAATCATGCACACAGCATGCCAATATAGTTAAATAGACTCGTAAACTAATCATGCACACAGCAAGCCAATATAGTTAAATAGACTCGTAAACTAATCATGCACGCAGCAAGCCAATATAGTTAAATAGACTCGTAAACTAATCATGCACACAGCATGCCAATATAGTTAAATAGACTCGTAAACTAATCATGCATGCAGCAAGCCAATATAGTTAAATAGACTCGTAAACTAATCATGCACGCAGCGAGCCAATATAGTTAAATAGACTCGTAAACTAATCATGCATGCAGCAAGCCAATATAGTTAAATAGACTCGTAAACTAATCATGCACGCAGCAAGCCAATATAGTTAAATAGACTCGTAAACTAATCATGCACGCAGCAAGCCAATATAGTTAAATAGACTCGTAAACTAATCATGCACACAGCATGCCAATATAGTTAAATAGACTCGTAAACTAATCATGCATGCAGCAAGCCAATATAGTTAAATAGACTCGTAAACTAATCATGCACGCAGCGAGCCAATATAGTTAAATAGACTCGTAAACTAATCATGCATGCAGCAAGCCAATATAGTTAAATAGACTCGTAAACTAATCATGCACGCAGCAAGCCAATATAGTTAAATAGACTCGTAAACTAATCATGCATGCAGCAAGCCAATTATTGATCATGTACAATTAATGACAGGCGTAGGGAGAAACAATTTTGGATGCAAAGCTCTCATCGTTTATTCTTAATGAATCAAATGAAATATATCTTCGACGATTGTTACTTTTCACTTATATTATAAATATATATAATGTTGACAACACCTTGTATTCTTTTTATGTTACTTATATGATTTTTGGTTCTTCTACGTGCACGGTGTAAAGCACCGGCACAAGACCTCGGTTTAAAGTCCCATCTGAAAGACTGTTAATTTTATTGGGGTCAGACGGGGGATCGAACCTACCATCCCAGGATTACCAGTCCAGCGTGTTATCGCTGGACTACAGATCCGTCTGTAACATTGTAGCTAGCCTAGATCACAGCCTAGATCATATATATATATATCATAAGGTGTTTCATATAAATGTAGATTGCATAGAAAACATTAGGTGGAGTCAACAACCTTCTCCATTCTATAGTTCGGCTTTAAGATTCCTCCTATTTTGAAAGTTGTAGCCTAACCCATGAACATCCCTGGGTGAATAATTTACCAGTTGTGAATTGACCTAATCGCCAATTGCTGAATCACTAATTTTGTGCATCATTATATCGTGCAACTTGGAAATAAGCGCATGTTATCACATGTTTTTATCTAAACAAAGGTCTTTCCCGATCGATTTCGACTATGTTACCAATTGAAAATAGTATTTTTTTTACCCAATTGTCAAAATTGACCGAATTGGACAACCAAATTCAACCATGAATATAAAGTAAATTCCAAGTTGTAGCAGGTTTTTGTTTGGGAGGGGCATAGATCCCAGATGGGCAGACAGGACATGGCACCCATCCAATGTAGTACAGTGTAGTTACTAGTTGGTGCTAGGATTACAGCATTACATGTGTATACATACAGTCAAGCCTGTGTTAGTGGTCACCTGTATTAAGCAGCCAACATATATTAAGCAGCCAGTTTCCAGATTCCCAATCTGTTGTTTTATTATACATTTGACCTCTATTAAGCAGCCACCTGTGCTAAGCAGCCAGCCAGCCAATGAAATCACAGAAAAGTGGCTGTTTAGCACAGGTTGCTGCTTATGAGAGAGCAAATGTATAATAAAACAACATATTGGGAAACTGGCTGCTTAATAGAGGTGACCACTAACACAGGTTTGACGGCATATATATTTATTGTTCTGTTCCGGTATCACATGTTCAAATATGTGATATCACTTGTTGCTGAATAGGTGATGATGATTTCACAGTATGGAATTGTGCATATAAGTCAGATACTGTAAAAACAGTACATTGTACATGTAAACTGTAAAACATTTTTGTTTACGGCAGAGAATGAGTTTGATCCTAAAATCATTTTGTATGGTCAATATGCTAGACTATTGATGTACATGTATTGTTATTTGAAAACAAACAGTTCCCTGCATTAGATTTCCAATAGATTTTCAAATATCAGTAGTATTATTATCCCAAGGGAGGTAATAGTTTTCGGGCAATACATCTTCTTTGTAAGAGTTACTACCCTCTTGCTTCTATGTATGTATATACATACTTGCACTAAGTGTATTTATCGTCGATACTCGTTACGCCTCCCAAAGAAATAAGTCATTTAGATTTTGGAGGATAGTAAAATGGACAGACCCTCACTTTTAGAGTGAGGAGGCAAATTTTCTGGGGTTACACAAAAGGCACCTGTTTTTTTTTAATGCGGGTCTGAAAAGAGCATGGAAGCGCGTCCTGCCATTCCGCTCTAGAAAAGCCGCTATTAATTAAAGCTGGAAATGGTAACATAACTGCACGCACGTATGTACATGTTTTCAATGTAGCTTATATAATATAATATTTAGCCAACATATTTCATAGTGAACACAGCTGTCAGCGCAAAATAATTGTTACCATAGTTTTACTAGTTACAGTTAAACCTGTGTTAGTGGTCACCTGTATTAAGCAGCCAACCTGTATTAAGCAGCCACTTTCCAGATTCCCAATTTGTTGTTTTACAATATATATTTGACCTCTATTAAGCAGCCACCTGTGCTAAGCAGCCACTTTCTGTGATTCCCTTGGCTGGCTGTTTAACACAGGTTTTGTTACCATAGTTTTACTAGTTATATCCATTTGGTATAGTCAACAGCTGTGTCCATATAGTAATCCACCATTTACTGAATTCTAGAATAGAGAAAAAACGAAATTAAGAATTCTTATAAAAATGACATTGAGCAATTTGTCAAATAGTAATGAACTTGTCATCGAATATGTACTGGATATTTCATAATTGCAGTGACTGTGAACCATAAACGTATATATAAATCTTATAAAATTGTTATTTCACTGACCGTCACTACATTGAAATTGTGAAAAAGAATGTTTTATTTCACCGAAAGCATAATATAAAATGGATTACCATCAACTTTGTAATATGAAATATAATGGTACAGTTAATTTGCATCAACGGAAAAAAGATTCAAAGATTTAGGTATGTTCAGGAAAGTTTTTCTCTTGGCAAACATGTTTTATGCAATTTTGCTGTTCCATTAAGATGTATGCCATGTTTTTTCTTTGCCCCAATTTGCATAATTTTACATTTGTATAAATTATTTAAATGAGAGTACATAATACGTGTAACTGTCATAACATTGAAAGAAATGAATGTTTAGAGCTCTGTGTCTGCTGGAAGTCACAAGTAAAAGGACCTCCGTCGCCGGGTGGTTACTGTCGGTAACTTAGAATCACTTGCCCCATCACTGATGCTGGTTTGAATCCCACTGCACGGAAGCTAGGTTTGAATCCCACTGCGGGGAAGCTAGGTTTGAATCCCACTGTGGGGAAGCTAGGTTTGAATCCCACTGTGGGGAAGCTAGGTTTGAATCCCACTGCGGGGAAGCTAGGTTTGAAGCCCACTGCGGGGAAGCTAGGTTTGAAGCCCACTGTGGGGAAGCTAGGTTTGAATCCCACTGCGGGGAAGCTAGGTTTGAAGCCCACTGCGGGGAAGCTAGGTTTGAATCCCACTGCACGGAAGCTAGGTTTGAAGCCCACTGTGGGGAAGCTAGGTTTGAAGCCCACTGCACGGAAGCTAGGTTTGAATCCCCTGCGGGGAAGCTAGGTTTGAATCCCACTGCACGGAAGCTAGGTTTGAAGCCCACTGTGGGGAAGCTAGGTTTGAAGCCCACTGCGGGGAAGCTAGGTTTGAAGCCCACTGTGGGGAAGCTAGGTTTGAATCCCACTGCACGGAAGCTAGGTTTGAATCCCACTGCACGGAAGCTAGGTTTGAAGCCCACTGCGGGGAAGCTAGGTTTGAAGCCCACTGCACGGAAGCTAGGTTTGAATCCCACTGCAGGGAAGCTAGGTTTGAATCCCACTGCACGGAAGCTAGGTTTGAATCCCACTGCACGGAAGCTAGGTTTGAAGCCCACTGCGGGGAAGCTAGGTTTGAAGCCCACTGTGGGGAAGCTAGGTTTGAATCCCACTGCACGGAAACTAGGTTTGAAGCCCACTGCGGGGAAGCTAGGTTTGAAGCCCACTGTGGGGAAGCTAGGTTTGAAGCCCACTGCAGGGAAGCTAGGTTTGAAGCCCACTGCGGGGAAGCTAGGTTTGAAGCCCACTGTGGGGAAGCTAGGTTTGAAGCCCACTGCACGGAAGCTAGGTTTGAATCCCACTGCACGGAAGCTAGGTTTGAAGCCCACTGCGGGGAAGCTAGGTTTGAAGCCCACTGCGGGGAAGCTAGGTTTGAATCCCACTGCGGGGAAGCTAGGTTTGAATCCCACTGCACGGAAGCTAGGTTTGAAGCCCACTGTGGGGAAGCTAGGTTTGAAGCCCACTGCACGGAAGCTAGGTTTGAAGCCCACTGCGGGGAAGCTAGGTTTGAAGCCCACTGTGGGGAAGCTATGTTTGAAGCCCACTGTGGGGAAGCTAGGTTTGAAGCCCACTGTGGGGAAGCTAGGTTTGAATCCCACTGCGGGGAAGCTAGGTTTGAAGCCCACTGCAGGGAAGCTAGGTTTGAAGCCCACTGCGGGGAAGCTAGGTTTGAAGCCCACTGCGGGGAAGCTAGGTTTGAATCCCACTGCACGGAAGCTAGGTTTGAAGCCCACTGTGGGGAAGCTAGGTTTGAAGCCCACTGCGGGGAAGCTAGGTTTGAATCCCACTGCACGGAAGCTAGGTTTGAAGCCCACTGTGGGGAAGCTAGGTTTGAAGCCCACTGCGGGGAAGCTAGGTTTGAAGCCCACTGCAGGGAAGCTAGGTTTGAAGCCCACTGCGGGGAAGCTAGGTTTGAAGCCCACTGCGGGGAAGCTAGGTTTGAAGCCCACTGCGGGGAAGCTAGGTTTGAAGCCCACTGCAGGGAAGCTAGGTTTGAAGCCCACTGCAGGGAAGCTAGGTTTGCCCACTGCGGGGAAGCTAGGTTTGGGGAAGCTAGGTTTGAAGCCCACTGCAGGGAAGCTAGGTTTGAAGCCCACTGCGGGAAGCTAGGTTTGAAGCCCACTGCAGGGAAGCTAGGTTTGAAGCCCACTGCACGGAAGCTAGGTTTGAAGCCCACTGCAGGGAAGCTAGGGAAGCTAGGTTTGAAGCCCACTGCGGGGAAGCTAGGTTTGAAGCCCACTGCAGGGAAGCTAGGTTTGAAGCCCACTGTGGGGAAGCTAGGTTTGAAGCCCACTGCGGGAAGCTAGGTTTGAAGCCCACTGCAGGGAAGCTAGGTTTGAAGCCCACTGCAGGGAAGCTAGGTTTGAAGCCCACTGCAGGGAAGCTAGGTTTGAAGCCCACTGCGGGGAAGCTAGGTTTGAATCCCACTGCACGGAAGCTAGGTTTGAAGCCCACCCTAGGTTTGAAGCCCACTGGGGAAGCTAGGTTTGAAGCCCACTGCGGGGAAGCTAGGTTTGAAGCCCACTGCAGGGAAGCTAGGTTTGAAGCCCACTGTGGGGAAGCTAGGTTTGAAGCCCACTGCGGGGAAGCTAGGTTTGAAGCCCACTGCACGGAAGCTAGGTTTGAAGCCCACTGCGGGGAAGCTAGGTTTGAAGCCCACTGCGGGGAAGCTAGGTTTGAAGCCCACTGCGGGGAAGCTAGGTTTGAAGCCCACTGCAGGGAAGCTAGGTTTGAAGCCCACTGCGGGGAAGCTAGGTTTGAAGCCCACTGCGGGGAAGCTAGGTTTGAATCCCACTGCGGAAGCTAGGTTTGAAGCCCACTGTGGGGAAGCTAGGTTTGAAGCCCAGCTAGGTTTGCTGGGGAAGCTAGGTTTGAATCCCACTGCAGGGAAGCTAGGTTTGAAGCCCACTGCAGGGAAGCTAGGTTTGAAGCCCACTGCGGGGAAGCTAGGTTTGAAGCCCACTGCAGGGAAGCTAGGTTTGAAGCCCACTGCAGGGAAGCTAGGTTTGAAGCCCACTGCAGGGAAGCTAGGTTTGAAGCCCACTGCAGGGAAGCTAGGTTTGAAGCCCACTGCAGGGAAGCTAGGTTTGAAGCCCACTGCAGGGAAGCTAGGTTTGAAGCCCACTGCAGGGAAGCTAGGTTTGAAGCCCACTGCGGGGAAGCTAGGTTTGAAGCCCACTGCAGGGAAGCTAGGTTTGAAGCCCACTGCAGGGAAGCTAGGTTTGAAGCCCACTGCGGGGAAGCTAGGTTTGAAGCCCACTGCGGGGAAGCTAGGTTTGAAGCCCACTGCGGGGAAGCTAGGTTTGAAGCCCACTGTGGGGAAGCTAGGTTTGAAGCCCACTGCGGGGAAGCTAGGTTTGAAGCCCACTGCGGGGAAGCTAGGTTTGAAGCCCACTGCGGGGAAGCTAGGTTTGAAGCCCACTGTGGGGAAGCTAGGTTTGAAGCCCACTGCGGGGAAGCTAGGTTTGAAGCCCACTGCGGGGAAGCTAGGTTTGAAGCCCACTGCGGGGAAGCTAGGTTTGAAGCCCACTGCAGGGAAGCTAGGTTTGAATCCCACTGCGGGGAAGCTAGGTTTGAATCCCACTGCAGGGAAGCTAGGTTTGAAGCCCACTGCGGGGAAGCTAGGTTTGAATCCCACTGCAGGGAAGCTAGGTTTGAATCCCACTGCAGGGAAGCTAGGTTTGAAGCCCACTGCAGGGAAGCTAGGTTTGAAGCCCACTGCGGGGAAGCTAGGTTTGAAGCCCACTGCGGGGAAGCTAGGTTTGAAGCCCACTGCAGGGAAGCTAGGTTTGAAGCCCACTGCAGGGAAGCTAGGTTTGAAGCCCACTGTGGGGAAGCTAGGTTTGAAGCCCACTGCGGGGAAGCTAGGTTTGAAGCCCACTGCACGGAAGCTAGGTTTGAAGCCCACTGCGGGGAAGCTAGGTTTGAAGCCCACTGCGGGGAAGCTAGGTTTGAAGCCCACTGCGGGGAAGCTAGGTTTGAAGCCCACTGCAGGGAAGCTAGGTTTGAAGCCCACTGTGGGGAAGCTAGGTTTGAAGCCCACTGCGGGGAAGCTAGGTTTGAATCCCACTGCACGGAAGCTAGGTTTGAAGCCCACTGTGGGGAAGCTAGGTTTGAAGCCCACTGCGGGGAAGCTAGGTTTGAAGCCCACTGCACGGAAGCTAGGTTTGAAGCCCACTGCGGGGAAGCTAGGTTTGAAGCCCACTGCACGGAAGCTAGGTTTGAAGCCCACTGCAGGGAAGCTAGGTTTGAAGCCCACTGCGGGGAAGCTAGGTTTGAAGCCCACTGCAGGGAAGCTAGGTTTGAAGCCCACTGTGGGGAAGCTAGGTTTGAAGCCCACTGCGGGGAAGCTAGGTTTGAAGCCCACTGCGGGGAAGCTAGGTTTGAAGCCCACTGCGGGGAAGCTAGGTTTGAAGCCCACTGCAGGGAAGCTAGGTTTGAAGCCCACTGCAGGGAAGCTAGGTTTGAAGCCCACTGTGGGGAAGCTAGGTTTGAAGCCCACTGCACGGAAGCTAGGTTTGAAGCCCACTGCGGGGAAGCTAGGTTTGAAGCCCAC
>CM026398.1:53937867-53983303 GCA_014843695.1 Archivesica marissinica | reverse complement strand
TTATGTGGCACACATTAGGGAGGGTTGTTTGGTTAATGAGGGAGACATTATGTGGCACACATTAGGGAGGGTTGTTTGGTTAATGAGGGAGACATTATGTGGCACACATTAGGGAGGGTTGTTTGGTTAATGAGGGAGGCATTATTTGGTACACATTAAGGAGGGTTGTTTGGTTAATGAGGGAGACATTATGTGGCACACATTAGGGAGGGTTGTTTTGGTAATGAGGGAGACTTATGTGGCACACATTAGGAGGGTTGTTGGTTAGTGAGGGAGACATTATGTGGCACACATTAGGGAGGGTTGTTTGGTTAATGAGGAGACATTATGTGGCACACATTAGGGGGGTGTTTGGTTAGTGAGGGAGACATTATGTGGCACACATTAGGGAGGGTTGTTTGGTTAATGAGGGAGACATTATGGGCACATTAGGAGGGTTGTTTGGTTAATGAAGGAGACATTATGTGGCACACATTAGGGGGGTTGTTGGTTAATGAGGAGACATTATGTGGCACACATTAGGGAGTGTTGTTTGGTTAATGAGGGAGGGAAATGGGAGGGTTGTTTGGTTAATGAGGGAGACATTATGTGGCACACATTAGGGAGGGTTGTTGGTTAATGAGGGAGACATTATGTGGCACACATTAGGGAGGGTTGTTTGGTTAATGAGGGAGACATTATGTGGCACACATTAGGGAGGGTTGTTTGGTTAATGAGGGAGACATTATGTGGCACACATTAGGGAGGGTTGTTTGGTTAATGAGGGAGACATTATGTGGCACACATTAGGGAGGGTTGTTTGGTTAATGAGGGAGACATTATTTGGCACGCATTAGGAGGGTTGTTTCATCAATTAGGGAGACATTTTTTGGCACACATTAGGGAGGGTTGTTTGGTTAATGAGGGAGGCATTATGTGGCACACATTAGGGAGGGTTGTTTGGTTAATGAGGGAGGCATTATGTGGCACACATTAGGGAGGGTTGTTTGGTTAATGAGGGAGACATTATGTGGCACACATTAGGGAGGGTTGTTTGGTTAATGAGGGAGACATTATTTGGCACACATTAGGGAGGGTTGTTTTGTTAATGAGGGAGACATTATGTGGCACACATTAGGGAGGGTTGTTTGGTTAATGAGGGAAACATTATTTGGCACACATTAAGGATGGTTGTTTGGTTAATGAGGGAATCATTTGGTATGTGGCACACATTAGGGAGGGTTGTTTTGTTAATGAGGGAGGAAATAGGGAGGGTTGTTTGGTTAATGAGGGAGACATTATTTGGCGCACATTAAGAATGGTTGTTTGGTTAATGAGGGAGACATTATGTGGCGCACATTAAGGAGGGTTGTTTGGTTAATGAGGGAGACATTATGTGGCACACATTAGGGAGGGTTGTTTGGTTAATGAGGGAGACATTATGTGGCGCACATTAAGAATGGTTGTTTGGTTAATGAGGGAGACATTATTTGGCGCACATTAAGAATGGTTGTTTGGTTAATGAGGGAGACATTATTTGGCGCACATTAAGGAGGGTTGTTTGGTTAATGAGGGAGACATTATTTGGCGCACATTAAGAATGGTTGTTTGGTTAATGAGGGAGACATTATTTGGCGCACATTAAGAATGGTTGTTTGGTTAATGAGGGAGACATTATTTGGCGCACATTAAGAATGGTTGTTTGGTTAATGAGGGAGACATTATGTGGCACACATTAAGAATGGTTGTTTGGTTAATGAGGGAGACATTTGGTATGCTAGTAAGAAGTACCTGGAATCATTGAGGCAATTTTTTATTCATTCTATGGATATGGTTTTGCTCCATATTTGAGAAATTGCAAACACACACGTTTCTAAATTATATAATTATGAACAATATTCATTTCTGTCTGCATAAAAGAATTGGAGGATTCATATTTCTTGGCAAAAATTGTTTCTCAATTTCTCATGAAACTTCCATTTAATCTTAAAATGAACAGCAACAATTATATTTTCCCCATAGCACTGACTTTTCTCGAGATCCTCTTCAGTTTTGAAGGAAGTAATAATTGTATTCTCCCACGATGCTCACCTTTCTTCCCTTCAGTTATATTATATTCTCCCATAACACTCGCCCTTTAGATTTCCTACCTTCAATTTTGAAGGGATATGTAATAATTTAAATCATATACCCCCCTGACCTCCATCACCTTGCGGAGTTATGTTTTACAGTACAAGACTATGCCCATTGTTAGCACAGGTAGTATCAGATGGTGTATGTGTATAGGTAGCACAGGTAGTATCAGATGGTGTGTGTGTATATAGGTATATATAAATACAAATGTAGCTAAAGCAAGAATCCAATCAAGACGAAGATTATTTCAAATTTTTGTTTGTAATATTGCATACACAATGTTTGGGACTTACTTCTAAGCTAAACATGTTTGTGTATGTCTATGAAAATGTATGGAAAATGTCCAAAGCTCAAATGAAAAGGTATTACTGATTGCATGAGTCAACTCTCTGACAAGACAGTTGCTTATCTCTTCTGAAGAGACCACTACAACGGTTTTAAACCAATAGAAAATGAAGGCACTCTCTCCAAAGTTGTAATTCACCATGCTACTCTACACGCAGGTCTTGTCTGTCACTTGTCATTCTCTGAACTAGTAAGTCAGTTATTGGCGACACGTGTAAGCTTTTACGCAAAATAAATATATAGGTCACTGATTATCCATGCACATAATTTGCATATCGGGCCTCGACAATTTTTTAATTTCTTACTCGTCCTACTGGGCGAGTGATGCCACTGTTCCACTCGTCCAGATTGGACTATCACTCGTCCCATGTATTTTAGGAAAATTAAAAATCGTCGGAATTGCACTTTAATTTATTAATAAATGCAATTATGTGGCAGCATAAACGCATTAAAATATCCTCGGTGATTTCCCATTACCACGCCTGGTAATCATTCCGAAGAAAGTAAAACGGATATTATTTTATTTTGTTCCTTCGATTTATATTGGATATTTAGCTGAAATTTTCACTCGTCCGACTGGGCAAGCGACTTGGAATTTCTACTCGTCCAGATCGAAAAGTCACTCGTAAATACGAGCGGACGAGTGGATTTGTCGAGCCCTGCACATATTCTTACACATTACCATTAACCAATACATATGGTATAGCATTGGGCTTCTATATACCGGTTTTATATAATTATGGTAAGCAAATTAATTTCTTCAGAGTTTTGAACAAATGTGTACAGAGGATCTCCGAAAATGATAAAATCCATACAAAACTTCCCTGCATGTGAGTAAGGGAAAGTATCGTACTTGGAATGTAAGGAGACTTGCTGGTCAATAAGTCGATATTGGGAGAAACAGAGTGGCAGGCTATTCGACTCGTTCAGCATTTGTCTGTGTCGCCAATACTTGGACAGTATTTTGTGCTGTGGACAATATTTAAAATTGTGCTTATCTATAAAAGAGAAGAACTTCATACTCGTAGATTACACCATTCACAACAAGATGTTGAATTTATTTCTATGTAAGTACATGTATCATCATTCTGTACCACTATAAGTTGTTGTCATACTTAACCCATTCAACACCAAGTAACTGAAATGGACTGGTCCATGATCAGTTTTTAGACCAATAAATTAATACGAAAATTATATTTGGACCAGTTCATTTATCAAAATGGGTAATTTTGTCTAAAATAGTAATATTACTGGCAAAAAGTGCAGATCCTGATGAGACGGCTCGTCACGAGCCGGCTCATCTGGATCTACACTTTTTGTAAGCCTATTTATAGGTCTGTGGTGTTGAAAGGGTTAAGTACTCTTGCTGTGTTTTATGATTGTCTATGTTGTTAAATTACTTGTATATACTCTCTCCATCATGACTGTCTATATCCAGTGTTCGAAAAATAGGATAGTGTACGAGGTGGTGCGCTCAAAATCCAAGTCGAGTCAGTCTCTCCTTAAATTTGATTTGAAACGCCTGTGTCTGAAAATATCACGGACATATTGAACATTTTTTTATTGTGAATTTTTTTGAATAAATGCTTTATGACACTTTTGTCAACGTTGACTTCAGGATTTTTTTCATTGGCTGATAGGATATTTACCCTCAGATAGGACACCAATGAGCGCCTCTGATCAGTTCTATTCAATGTAATCATGTATTTACAACACATCTGTAGTACTGGTACACACAAAAAGCTAAATGGTCTTGTCAGCCACTATTCAGTCACATGTAAAGAGACAGATTAAATATATAATGATCATGCCAAAAACAATAGATCGTCCGCCTCCGTGGTCGAGTGGTTAAGGTCGCTGACTTGTATACCACTGTAACCTATCATCACTGATGGTCACGGGTTCGAGCCCCGCTCTGGCCGTGTCTCATTTATATGAAAAAGTTGGCAGTTTCTTACGGAGGTTGGTGCACCCAAGTACTGGTTAACCGCTGGAGCCTGCCCAGGAAAGGTGTTGTTAAGTAAACTGCCCGCCGGCGATATAGCCCGAAATGGTGCTGATGCAGGAGTAAAACCCGAAATATAACATATATAACAATTGTTGCACCATGTTCTTTTACAATTGTTGCACCATGTTCTTTTACAATTGTTGTACCTGGTTCTTTTACAATTGTTGTACCTGGTTCTTTTACAATTGTTGTACCTGGTTCTTTTACAATTGTTGCACCAGGTTCTATTACAATTGTTGTACCTGGTTCTTTTACAATTGTTGTACCTGGTTCTTTTACAATTGTTGTACCTGGTTCTTTTACAATTGTTGCACCATGTTCTATTACAATTGTTGTACCTGGTTCTATTACAATTGTTGTACCTGGTTCTTTTACAATTGTTGTACCTGGTTCTTTTACAATTGTTGTACCTTGTTCTTTTACAATTGTTGTACCTGGTTCTTTTACAATTGTTGTACCTGGTTCTTTTACAATTGTTGCACCATGTTCTTTTACAATTGTTGTACCTGGTTCTATTACAATTGTTGTACCTGGTTCTTTTACAATTGTTGTACCTGGTTCTTTTACAATTGTTGTACCTTGTTCTTTTACAATTGTTGTACCTTGTTCTATTACGATTGTTGTACCTGGTTCTTTTACAATTGTTGCACCTTGTTCTTTTACAATTGTTGTACCTGGTTCTTTTACGAGTGTTGTACCTGGTTCTTTTACCATTGTTGTACCTGGTTCTTTTACAATTGTTGTACCTGGTTCTTTTACAATTGTTGTACCTGGTTCTTTTACGATTGTTGTACCAGGTTCTTTTACAATTGTTGTACCTTGTTCTTTTACAATTGTTGTACCTGGTTCTTTTACAATTGTTGTACCTTGTTCTTTTACAATTGTTGCACCTTGTTCTATTACAATTGTTGTACCTGTTCTTTTACGATTGTTGTACCTGGTTCTTTTACAATTGTTGTACCTGGTTCTATTACAATTGTTGTACCTGGTTCTTTTACAATTGTTGTATCTGGTTCTTTTACAATTGTTGTACATGGTTCTATTACAATTGTTGTACCTGGTTCTTTTACAATTGTTGTACATGGTTCTATTACAATTGTTGTACCTGGTTCTTTTACGATTGTTGTACCTGGTTCTTTTACAATTGTTGTACCTGGTTCTATTACAATTGTTGTACCTGGTTCTTTTACAATTGTTGTACCTGGTTCTTTTACAATTGTTGCACCTGGTTCTTTTATGATTGTTGCACCTGGTTCTTTTACAATTGTTGCACCTTGTTCTTTTACAATTGTTGCACCGATACATGAGACCTAGGTTTATAGTCTCATACACGAGACCTAGGTTTATAATCTCATCTGAAAGATGGCACAGGCTCTATGCTGTTTGCTATTCGGATAGTGGAGCTAAATCACTTGTCTGAATAGCAAACAACATAGATCCTGATTATATGCGCAGTTACGCCACAGCTGGTCTGGATCTATGTTGTTTGCACATTCCGTCCAATTTATTCGGCAGGTTACGGGTTAATATTAGGGTCAGGTAGGGGATCGAACCTGCAATCTCTGGATTCGCAGTCCAATGTGTTAACTGTTAACCACTGGACAACTGCCAATCTACTATTGAATAAGACAACATCTTTATATAGAGAGGGGCTTGTCCACTTTAAATCAGGGCCTGTCCACTGTCAAGAGGGGACACATCCTGGGCATGTGTTAAAAATATTTACTGTGAGCACTGAATTATCGCTATATTATACTATCACCATTTTGACTACCAGTATTTTGTTAATTTACTTGTATATACTGTGAACATAAAATCTAAATTGACTCAAATGTAGTGTTACATGTATGTTTGGATGGACCACTGTCCAACATAGTGGGTCAATTAAAAATATCCCGTAGTCCGATATAAACATGTGCTTCACTATCTGCAAAGAGACAACAGCATTTCACAGCCCTGCACTATACTGATTGCCTATCCCATATAGCAGTACTGAAAATTTAATGAATGACGACAATGGAATTCTTGGAAGAGAGTTCAGTTTTTATGAAAGAACACAGCAGTTACAATAGAATATTCAATTCTACATAATGACGTGTGTTGCCAAAATAATGTGCAAAATAGTACAAATAATTACCTGTTTACAGAAAAGCATTGTCGCAGACTTGGAATAAGGATTCAGAGCTGGCACGCCACTGTCATTAATTCCATCAATTTCATCTTCAACTGCGACATTTATTGCTTTTGTGATGGCATGTAAAGTATTTTTTAAACCATGAGCATGCTGTATGTCTTATATGGTACTGTTAAACCATGAGGATGCTCTACGTCTTATATGGTACTGTTAAACCATGAGCATGCTGTACGTCTTATATGGTACTGTTAAAACATGAGCATGCTCTACGTCTTATATGGTACTGTTAAACCATGAGCATGCTGTATGTCTTATATGGTACTGTTAAACCATGAGCATGCTGTACGTCTTATATGGTACTGTTAAACCATGAGCATGCTGTACGTCTTGTATGGTACTGTTAAACCATGAGCATGCTGTACGTCTTATATGGTACTGTTAAACCATGAGCATGCTGTACATCTTATATGGTACTGTTAAACCATGAGCATGCTGTACGGCCTGTATATTACTGTTAAACCATCAGCATGCTGTACGTCTTATATGGTACTGTTAAACCATGAGCATGATGTACGTCTTATATGGTACTGTTAAACCATGAGCATGCTGTACAGCCTGTATAGTACTGTTAAACCATGAGCATGCTGTACGTCTTATATGGTACTGTTAAACCATGAGCATGATGTACGTCTTATATGGTACTGTTAAACCATGAGCATGCTCTACGTCTTATATGGTACTGTTAAACCATGAGCATGCTGTACGTCTTATATGGTACTGTTAAACCATGAGCATGCTGTACGTCTTATATGGTACTGTTAAACCATGAGCATGCTGTACGGCCTGTATAGTACTGTTAAACCATGAGCATGCTGTACGTCTTATATGGTACTGTTAAACCATGAGCATGCTGTACGTCTTATATGGTACTGTTAAACCATGAGCATGCTGTACGGCCTGTATAGTACTGTTAAACCATGAGCATGATGTACTGTTAAACCATGAGCATGATGTATCCGTTATGTCAAAGTCGGTTATGTCGAATTCTGCGGTTATCTCGAAGTCGGATCAAAGTCCCGTTTCAGACACTTATCATTTTACATATAACTGGCTTCGTTTATATCGAATTTCGTTAAGTCAAACATTGGTTATGTCAAGGTATTTTGTTCGATCCGACGGAATTCGACATAACAGATGTAGACTGTACATCACTTTTAGCACTATTAATATTACTGGCTTAAAAAACTGGACTCGGCATCAGGAAGTTCTTTATAACATGATTTCAATGCTACGACCATTTTCCTACGAGCAGACTGGTACTGTTTTTTAAAAAATATTTGTATTGAGAATGCGTCCCGTGATTCACCAAGTTGGCAGTCTTTTAGTGAAGATATTGACTAATTAATTTACTACGCTCCTGTCCCAATATTGTCAGCAGGTAATACTATTTGATGTGTCTGCCTGTTAGGCTATGTTAAGATTTCCAGATGAATTATGCATACATTGACACATATTGATGCATATTTTCATCTTAGATCGATGACATTTGTATTCATTTAATTACTTCTTACATTTTCTTTCAGCTACGATGTTTCTGAATACCTTGACGCCAAAATTCTACGTGGCACTTACAGGCACATCATCACTGATATCTGGTCTTATTCTGGTAAGTCAGGGTCATGCAGCTGTACACAGCACTACGTGGCACTTACAGGCACATCATCACTGATATCTGGTCTTATTCTGGTAAGTCAGGGTCATGCAGCTGTACACAGCACTACGTGGCACTTACAGGCACATCATCACTGCTATCTGGTAAGTCAGGGTCATGCAGCTGTACACAGCACTATGTGGCACTTACAGGCACATCATCAGTGATATCTGGTAAGTCAGGGTCATGCAGCTGTACACAGCACTATGTGGCACTTACAGGCACATCATCAGTGATATCTGGTAAGTCAGGGTCATGCAGCTGTACACAGCACTATGTGGCACTTACAGGCAATCATCACTGACAGCTGGTAAGTCAGGGTCATGCAGCTGTACACAGCACTATGTGGCACTTACAGGCACATCATCACTGATAGCTGGTAAGTCAGGGTCATGCAGCTGTACACAGCTACCGTATGTGGCACTTACAGGCACATCATCAGTGATATCTGGTAAGTCAGGGTCATGCAGCTGTACACAGCACTACTGTATGTGGCACTTACAGGCACATCATCACTGATAGCTGGTAAGTCAGGGTAATGCAGCTGTACACAGCACTATGTGGCACTTACAGGCACATCATCACTGATAGCTGGTAAGTCAGGGTCATGCAGCTGTACACAGCACTACGTGGCACTTACAGGCACATCATCACTGATAGCTGGTAAGTCAGGGTCATGCAGCTGTACACAGCACTATGTGGCACTTACAGGCACATCATCAGTGATATCTGGTAAGTCAGGGTCATGCAGCTGTACACAGCACTATGTGGCACTTACAGGCACATCATCAGTGATATCTGGTAAGTCAGGGTCATGCAGCTGTACACAGCACTATGTGGCACTTACAGGCACATCATCACTGATAGCTGGTAAGTCAGGGTCATGCAGCTGTACACAGCACTACCGTATGTGGCACTTACAGGCACATCATCACTGCTATCTGGTAAGTCAGGGTCATGCAGCTGTAGTGTACACAGCAGGGGCCCAGCTTGGGTTTGATATATGTGTAGGTACCATTAGGATAGGGGGTATGGGGGTGTCTGCCCTGGAATATAAATTTTGAAATACACCCATATGATTCCAGGGCTTCTATGGATATGTGAAATACACCCATTTAATGCCTACTCCCGGGCTTCTATGTATATGTGCAATACACCCATTTAATGCCTACTCCCGGGCTTCTATGGATATGTGAAATACGCCCATTTAATGCCTACTCCCAAGCTTCTATGGATATGTGAAATACGCCCATTTAATGCCTACTCCCGGGCTTCTATGGATATGTGAAATACACCCATTTAATGCCTACTCCCAAGCTTCTATGGATATGTGAAATACACCCATTTAATGCCTACTCCCGGGCTTCTATGGATATGTGAAATACACCCATTTAATGCCTACTCCCAAGCTTCTATGGATATGTGAAATACACCCATTTAATGCCTACTCCCAAGCTTCTATGGATATGTGAAATACGCCCATTTAATGCCTACTCCCGGGCTTCTATGGATATGTGAAATACGCCCATTTAATGCCTACTCCCGGGCTTCTATGGATAGGTGAAATACACCCATTTAATGCCTACTCCCGGGCTTCTATGGATATGTGAAATACGCCCATTTAATGCCTACTCCTGCCTACTCCCGGGCTTCTATGGATATGTGAAATACGCCACTCCCGGGCCTATAATACACCCTAATGCCTACTCCCGGGCTTCTATGGATATGTGAAATACGCCCATTTAATGCCTACTCCCGGGCTTCTATGGATATGTGAAATACGCCCATTTAATGCCTACTCCCGGGCTTCTATGCATATGTGAAATACACCCATTTAATGCCTACTCCCAAGCTTCTATGGATATGTGAAATACACCCATTTAATGCCTACTCCCGGGCTTCTATGTATATGTGAAATACACCCATTTAATGCCTACTCCCAAGCTTCTATGGATATGTGAAATACACCCATTTAATGCCTACTCCCAAGCTTCTATGGATATGTGAAATACACCCATTTGATGCTGTCTCCCGAGCTATGTATATGTGAAATACACCCGTTTGAGGGTGAATGGGATGAAGGTGTTAGCAGGGCACTTAACTCTTCATTTAGCGAAATCTATTCATTTCATTGTGCCATCCTCAATGAAGCCTAATATAGGAGTTGGGCATCAGCTTTGTAGCCTCTCCATGTGAACCTGATTTATTCTGTGTCATTTTCCCTGTGCACAGTAATGCAATCAGACTTCTTAGATTGAAGTAAGAGCCACCAAAGATCAATGAACACAATCAGCGAAAGGCTTGAAAGCAGTCGGAGATACAGACGGCAGTCATGATGCAGCCTAGCATGCTTTATGGGGGCGGTTGCTGCACAATGTCTCCATTTATTTCTTGCGCTCTTATTAAATATATATGTTCTTGAAATACAAGTATTATTTTTCATGAATTTGAGAAGCATCTTGGGAAGTATTGACTCATATCTATTTTTAGTTGGTCTAAGGATTCAATTTGAGCATGATTTTTTACCAGGTCACCAGATTTCTATTCACCACAATCTTAACCCTTTCAGCACCGCAGACCTCTAAATAGGCTTACAAAAAGTGTAGATCTAGATGAGCCGGCTCGTAATGAGCCGTCTCATCAGGATCTACACTTTTTGCCAGTAATATTACTATTTTTAGACAAAATTACCCATATTGATAAATGAACTGGTCCAAATGTAAATTTCTTATTAATTTATTGGTCTAAAAACATCTTGCATCAGTCCATGTCAGTTACTTGGTGTTGAATGGGTTAAGATCAAACTTGATTCTGGTTATGACCTCTTTCAGTTGACACCTGAAGCTGATGGTCATAGTTGAATCAAACTTGATCCTGGTTACGACCTCTTCCAGTTGACACCTGAAGCTGATGGTCATAGTTGAATCAAACTTGTTCCTGGTTACGACCTCTTTCAGTTGACACCTGAAGCTGATGGTCATAATTGAATCAACTTGATTCTGGTTACGACCTCTTCCAGTTGACACCTGAAGCTGATGGTCATAGTTGAATCAAACTTGATCCTGGTTACGACCTCTTCCAGTTGACACCTGAAGCTGATGGTGATAATTGAATCAACTTGATTCTGGTTACGACCTCTTCCAGTTGACACCTGAAGCTGATGGTCATAGTTGAATCAAACTTGATCCTGGTTACGACCTCTTTCAGTTGACACCTGAAGCTGATGGTCATAGTTGAATCAAACTTGTTCCTGGTTACGACCTCTTCCAGTTGACACCTGAAGCTGATGGTCATAATTGAATCAAACTTGATTCTGGATACGACCTCTATCAAATTTGTTCAACTTAGGTCAACCCATCAATACACTGTCACTAATTAAGGTCTGTCTTGCTTAGCCACAGAATTAAAGCTTAAGCTTGATTTATTTTACAACGATTGCGAACCAAGTTTTAACAACTTATATTAATCGCTCTTGTTGGCGTGGATGGTCATTTGTGTGGGAGGAAACCGGACCGTTCCCAGAGAAAACCCACCTGTCCGATCTGACGACCACCGTACCATCTCGCATACTTCCCTGTCCGAGGATCGAACCTGGGTTGCATTCGTGAGAAGCGATAACCACTGCACTAATCGGACAGCCAGCCACAGAATTGAAATTAGGGTTTGTTCTAGAGTGGAATGGCAGGATGCGTCTCCCTTCCCTTTTAGGCCAGCCCTTTTGCCAATTAGCCCCGCTCTCTTGCTTTTTAAAAAAAAATGTACCGGTATTCATTAAATTTTTGTTTATATAAGCCTCTACAGTTGCCTTCAGACTGGCAGACCTATATAACTTAGAACTTGTTTCAAGTGAGGAAGCTATCCAGCTGGCTTGCTCTAGGTCGGTGGTTCTACCTGGGTGCCTGTGCGTGCCTGCACTGGATGCTTGGGTGGGCACCCGGGGTCTTCCTCCACCAATAATAACTGGAAAGTCGCCATATGACCTAAGCTGTTGGTGAGACCGTAAACCTCAAAACCAAACGAACAAACAATCTTTCTTTCATTTTATAACATCATAGCTGAAAGAAATACAATGTACATACATGTACAGAGCCTCACGTTTTATGTTTTTCGAGTTATCTCAATTTTAGGTAAACATTTATAATTGTTGTTTATAGGTGGCCTAGTGATTAAGGCGTCGAATGTTCGAACCTCTGATATGGCCGGTTGGTGAGCCGTTAGCTAGTTAAATAATGGTTACCGATTGCCTACCAACCTGGCGCCTGTCCTACAAGCATAGGATTCGTGAAGTACTGATGTTCGTAAAGAAGTGTCTCACAAGTCAGAAATGGCTTGTCAAGACACTATAATAAACAAACACTTTACTTTAGTTTTATAGGCCGTAAATTACCAACTCGATGTCACATTGAATTCCTCTGTTTTACCCTGCTAACATTGCTGCCTACAGACTAACAATATATTGCCTAGCCATCACCATGTATATCTAATATTACTTTTTGTTTTGTGGATTGAGAGAGAAAAAAGTGGATATTGATTCTGTAGCCGAGAGATTGATGAATAATTAGTGTATGGTTCAGGGACAGGTTACTGGAGAAGAAAGAATTAAATGTCATTTGTTAGAAACGCTACAGGAGATAAAGTGATATTAATTTACTTCTGGGGCCCTCTGTGACTGAGTGGTTAATATTGTGCATTGACACTTACCCTTTAATGCTGAGTGTCTTGCTTGCTGTATTGCATTCTGTTAGGTGAGGATGATAACCGATTGGTTTGCACCGCTATCCAGTTGGCTGGCAACATTATTCTGTTGTCTTACAGTGGTATCACGTTGGCTTGCACCGCTATCCAGATGGCTGGCAACATTATTCTGTTGCCTTACAGTGGTATCACGTTGGCTTGCACCGCTATCCAGTTGGCTGGCTACATTATTCAGTTGCCTTACAGTGGTATCACATTGGCTTGCACTGCTATCCAGTTGGCTGGCAACATTATTCTGTTGTCTTACAGTGGTATCACGTTGGCTTGCACCGCTATCCAGTTGGCTGGCAACATTATTCTGTTGTCTTACAGTGGTATCACGTTGGTTTGCACCGCTATCCAGTTGGCTTGCAACATTATTCTGTTGCCTTACAGTGGTATCACGTTGGCTTGCACCGCTATCCAGTTGGCTGGCAACATTATTCTGTTGTCTTACAGTGGTATCACGTTGGCTTGCACTGCTATTCAGTTGGCTGGCAACATTATTTTGTTGCCTTACAGTGGTATCACGTTGGCTTGCACCGCTATCCAGTTGGCTGGCTACATTATTCAGTTGCCTTACAGTGGTATCACGTTGGCTTGCACTGCTATCCAGTTGGCTGGCAACATTATTCTGTTGTCTTACAGTGGTATCACGTTGGTTTGCACTGCTATTCAGTTGGCTTGCAACATTATTCTGTTGCCTTACAGTGGTATCACGTTGGCTTGCACCGCTATCCAGTTGGCTGGCTACATTATTCAGTTGCCTTACAGTGGTATCACGTTGGCTTGCACCGCTATCCAGTTGGCTGGCAACATTATTTTGTTGCCTTACAGTGGTATCACGTTGGCTTGCACCGCTATCCAGTTGGCTGGCTACATTATTCAGTTGCCTTACAGTGGTATCACGTTGGCTTGCACCGCTATCCAGTTGGCTGGCAACATTATTCTGTTGTCTTACAGTGGTATCACGTTGGTTTGCACCGCTATCCAGTTGGCTGGCAACATTATTCTGTTGCCTTACAGTGGTATCACGTTGGCTTGCACCGCTATCCAGTTGGCTGGCTACATTATTCAGTTGCCTTACAGTGGTATCACGTTGGCTTGCACTGCTATCCAGTTGGCTGGCAACATTATTCTGTTGCCTTACAGTGGTATCACGTTGGCTTGCACCGCTATCCAGTTGGCTGGCAACATTATTCTGTTGCCTTACAGTGGTATCACGTTGGCTTGCACCGCTATCCAGTTGGCTGGCTACATTATTCTGTTGCCTTACAGTGGTATCACGTTGGCTTGCAATTGTATCCAGTTGGCTGGCTACATTATTCTGTTGTCTTACAGTGGTATCACGTTGGCTTGCAGCATGATTTGGGTAGTGTGCAGCAGTATTCAGTTGGTTTGTAGCAGTATCCAGTATGTTTGCAGCATGATTTGGGTAATGTGCAGCAGTATTCAGTTGGCTTGTAACAGTATCCAGTATGTTTGCAGCATGATTTGGGTAGTGTGCAGCAGTATTCAGTTTGTTTGTAGCAGTATCCAGTATGTTTGCAGCATGATTTGGGTAGTGTGCAGCAGTATTCAGTTGGTTTGTAGCAGTATCCAGTATGTTTGCAGCATGATTTGGGTAGTGTACAGTTGGTTTACATCGCGACTCAGTTGGCTTGCAGTGCTGTGCTGTTGAGATCCGTAGTGTCTTGTTGTACTACAAAATGCTATGCAGTTGGATTGCAACTCTCTGTGTCCAGTTGACTTTCAGCACCATCCATTTGTCTTGCAACACTAACCAATTGGCTTTCTGCACTATTCAGTTGGCTTGCAGCACTATCCAGTTAGCTTGCAGCGCAATCCAGATGGCTTACAGCATTCTAATTTGGCTTGCAGCAATATCCAGTTAGCTTGCAGCGCATTCCAGATGGTGTGCAGCGCAATCCAGATGGCTTACAGCATTCTAATTTGGCTTGCAGCAATCTAATGTGGCTTGTAGCACTATCCAGTTAGCTTGCAGCGCATTCCAGATGGCGTGCAGCATTCTAATTTGACTTGCAGCAATATCCAGTTGACTTTTAAAATGATTCTGTTTACTTGCAGCACTATCAAGTGGACTTGCATTATTCAGGGCATCTTGATCATCTCCTTCATCATATAAACTGGGAAGTAAGGCAGCGACCCTATCTGCGGAGTCCACCTCCATGGTCGAGTTGTTACGGTCACTGAAATGTAAACCGTAGTTACGGTCACTGAAATGTAAACCGCTGTAACCTATCATCACTGATGGTCACAGGCTTGAGCCACGCTCAGGCCATGTCTCATTCATATGAAAAAGTTGGCAGTTTCTTACAGAGGTTTGTGCACCAAATACTGGTTAACTGCAGAAGCCTGTCCAGAAGTCTGGCGGTGATATAGCCCAAAATGGTGCTGGTGCAGGTGTAAAACCAGAACAGGATCGTGCTGATCTGGATCTATGTTGTTTGCTACATAGCCAAGTGTCTTAGTAAGATCATCTGAATAGCAAACAACATCGAGCCTGCATGAATAGATGGCACGTTCCGTGGTGGCTGATATGGCTCTATGTTCTTTGCAAATACTATTTGAACGGTATCCAGAATCAAATTGGTTCAAGTGATTTAATGTTTCAATCCTATGTATAATTGTTTCAGATATTTGAATGGTGGTATTTCAAGAAGTACGGGACATCATTTATAGAACAAGTGTCTTTGAACCATATTTCTCCATTGTTGGGTGGGGAACCAGCCACTGGCAATGGCAGTGAGAATGGCAATGGGACAGGAACCAACGGAGGAAGCTCAAATGGGAACAGTAATGGAAATAACAACACGCAAGGCCAGCAAAGTATGCCAGGTATCAACTGATAACACACTGGTAACAGGCAAACTGGTGAACTTAATCGCTATCATTACAACAGTTCCCTAGTGTACGATAGAGCAATGAGGGGAAGTGTAGACTGGATTCTGTAATGTAACATATATCTCCCCTGTTGCCTGGTGTAGACTGGATTCTGTAATGTAACATATATCTCCCCTGTTGCCGGGTGTAGACTGGATTCTGTAATGTAACATATATCTCCCCTGTTGCCGGGTGTAGACTGGATTCTGTAATGTAACATATATATCACCCCTGTTGCCGGGTGTAGACTGGATTCTGTAATGTAACATATATCACCCCTGTTGCCGGGTGTAGACTGGATTCTGTAATGTAACATATATCACCCCTGTTGCCTTGTCTAGACTGGATTCCGTAATGTAACATATATATCACCCCTGTTGCCTTGTCTAGACTGGATTCCGTAATGTAACATATATCTCCCCTGTTGCCGGGTATAGACTGGATTCCGTAATGTAACATATATCTCCCCTGTTGCCGGGTATAGACTGGATTCCGTAATGTAACATATATCACCCCTGTTGCCGGGTATAGACTGGATTCCGTAATGTAACATATATCTCCCCTGTTGCCGGGTATAGACTGGATTCCGTAATGTAACATATATATCTCCCCTGTTGCCGGGTATAGACTGGATTCCGTAATGTAACATATATCACCCCTGTTGCCGGGTATAGACTGGATTCCGTAATGTAACATATATCTCCCCTGTTGCCGGGTATAGACTGGATTCCGTAATGTAACATATATCTCCCCTGTTGCCGGGTATAGACTGGATTCCGTAATGTAACATATATATCTCCCCTGTTGCCGGGTATAGACTGGATTCTGTAATGTAACATATATCTCCCCTGTTGCCGGGTATAGACTGGATTCTGTAATGTAACATATATCACCCCTGTTGCCGGGTATAGACTGGATTCCGTAATGTAACATATATCTCCCCTGTTGCCGGGTATAGACTGGATTCTGTAATGTAACATATATCTCCCCTGTTGCCGGGTATAGACTGGATTCTGTAATGTAACATATATCACCCCTGTTGCCGGGTATAGACTGGATTCTGTAATGTAACATATATCTCCCCTGTTGCCGGGTATAGACTGGATTCTGTAATGTAACATATATCACCCCTGTTGCCGGGTATAGACTGGATTCCGTAATGTAACATATATCTCCCCTGTTGCCGGGTATAGACTGGATTCTGTAATGTAACATATATATCTCCCCTGTTGCCGGGTATAGACTGGATTCCGTAATGTAACATATATATCACCCCTGTTGCCGGGGACTGGATTCTGTAATGTAACATATATCTCCCCTGTTGCCGGGTGTAGACTGGATTCTGTAATGTAACATATATCTCCCCTGTTGCCGGGTATAGACTGGATTCTGTAATGTAACATATATCTCCCCTGTTGCCGGGTATAGACTGGATTCTGTAATGTAACATATATCTCCCCTGTTGCCGGGTATAGACTGGATTCTGTAATGTAACATATATCTCCCCTGTTGCCGGGTATAGACTGGATTCCGTAATGTAACATATATCTCCCCTGTTGCCGGGTATAGACTGGATTCCGTAATGTAACATATATATCACCCCTGTTGCCGGGTATAGACTGGATTCCGTAATGTAACATATATCACCCCTGTTGCCGGGTATAGACTGGATTCTGTAATGTAACATATATCACCCCTGTTGCCGGTTGTAGACTGGATTCCGTAATGTAACATATATCACCCCTGTTGCCGGGTATAGACTGGATTCCGTAATGTACCATAGCAAATTCCATGATACTAGTAGCAATATACAAGAACCATATATCACCCCTGTTGCCTTGTATAGACTGGATTCCGTAATGTAACATAGCAAATTCCATGACAGATCTCCAGTGTTGAAGTCTAGCACCTTCTATCCAGGGTTCTGTTCTATAAGGAGAGTCCATTACAAAAATATGGGGTTTATTATGACTGTCGTCTCTACATGATGCTGTAGAGAAAAGAATTTCATGCTGTAAAGAAAAGTCCACTATAAATGCCGGCTTCATTATCCCTATTATGGCTGGACCTGCTGTAGAGAATTCTATGTTGTAATGCAGAGTCCATTATAAATACAGGTTTCAATCTCCTCATCATCCCAACACCTGCTGTAGAGAATTCTGTACTGTAAGGAAGAGTTCATTATAAATACCAGATTTCATTAATCAATTTCATCCCTGCAAAAGGTCCTGCTCCTGTAGAGAATTCTGTACTGTAAGGAACAGTCCAGTATAATACAATCTTCATTATCTCTATCATCCATCCCTACATGCTTCCGTAGAGAATTCCGTACTGTAAGGAACAGTCCAGTATAATATAATCTTCATTATCTCTATCATCCATCCCTACATGCTTCAGTAGAGAATTCCGTACTGTAAGGAACAGCCCAGTATAATACAATCTTCATTATCTCTTATCATCTATCCCTACATACTTCTATAGAGAATTCCGTACTGTAAGGAACAGTCCAGTATAATACAATCTTCATTATCTCTGTCATCTATCCCTACATGCTTCAGTAGAGAATTCTGTACTGCATGGAAGAGTCCATTGTAAATACAGATATCATTATCTCTTATCTCTCTAATAGTGTCAGTGTCCGAGTGGTCTAGCATGCCATTGTTAGAACTTGGATGTTCATCGATATCATCAGTGCTGTGAGTTCGCTCCGTATCATGGAGATTGGATATTAATAGCTTTGATCTTGTCATCAGTTCATTTATTCTTTGTTCTAGTAGATTGTTAAGCTCCTTGTTTATGTAATAATTTTCTTATATTGTCAGTGTTTGTATTATCATCAACTAATTCCTGTTCTAATTCTTCTATGGTTTTCATTAATTCAAGTTCTTTAAGCAGGTGCATATTTTATAGATTCATTTCTACTGTTTCCTTTTCTAAATTCCCATAGTATATATTGGGATTTGCCTCTTTATTAAATGTAGAAAGTTTTGTTAATTCTGTTCTTGATACTCACTTTGTAGTTTTCATCTAGAAGCAAACTGTTATTAATCCTGTTCATCTGTTTTGATTAAATATGTCCATGTTTAGAACAGCTATTGAATGATTAGATTGAAAACTTGGAATTAACACAGATTCTTTTAAGCACAATTCTCAGACAATAGGAAATAATCTAGACTGCTGAATATCTGTGGATTCATATATGCTAGTTAATTGAGAAACATGTTGGTTTAAATGTCTCCAAATATCTACCAAATTGTTATGTTTCATAATGACATACATTTTGGGTCTACATTTGTAAATTACGATGTTTTCAGCCATATTTGTCTTTCCCACTTTAGCAGAAATCAAGACTTAAAGTAGTCACATTTCCGGCAACTGCGCCGTCAGCAATTACATATTTGCATATAACCCAAAACCATCAATTATAATGCTTTGATAACTTGCATACTGTTTCTATGGGGTGTTCCCTTCCCCTGAATTTTGGCCAAAAGTAGTCTGATATTTCAGAAATTATTTATGGTAAAAAACACATCCAAGGACTAATTCTCTACACCCACAGTTAGTCACCACCCCAATAGTGACCTTGAACTTTGAATTTTGGCCAAAAATAGTTTCATTTCAGAAATTATTTATGCATTAAAAAAAAACTAAAAAATTATCATTTCTCACAAAAGTCGTCCAAGTTATTAGCTTTGAATCTTCACATACACAGCCGAGGACTATTTATGTACACCACGCCCCCACACCAAGAGGGAACTTGAATTTTGGCCAAACAATAGTCTCGATTTCAGAAATTATTTTTGCATCCAAAAATACTCAAACATTAACATTTATCAACACAGTCAAATGTTATGGCTTTGAAAATTTGCATACACATCTGAGGACTATTTCTCTACACCAACAGTACCCACTCTACCACTGACCTTGAAATTTGGCAATTCGTTGGAAAACATACCATATATACTCGCATATAAGGCGATCTCGCCTATAAGACGACCCCCTACTTTGGTCCTGAAATCTGTGGTTTTGGCATGCACTCGCATATAAGATGGTCTCACCTATAAGATGACCCCCTACTTTGGTCCTGAAATCTGTGGTTTTGGCATGCACTCGCATATAAGATGGTCTCATCTATAAGATGACCCCCTACTTTGGTCCTGAAATCTGTGGTTTTGGCATGCACTCGCATATAAGATGGTCTCACCTATAAGACGACCCCCTACTTTGGTCCTGAAATCTGTGGTTTGGGCATGCACTCGCATATAAGATGGTATCACCTATAAGACGACCCCCCTACTTTGGTCCTGAAATCTGTGGTTTGGGCATGCACTCGCCTATAAGACGGTCTCACCTATAAGACGACCCCCCTACTTTGGTCCTGAAATCTGTTGTTTTGGCATGCACTCGCCTATAAGACGGTCTCACCTATAAGACGACCCCCTACTTTGGTCCTGAAATCTGTTGTTTTGACATGCACTCGCATATAAGACGACCCCCCTACTTTGGTCCTGAAATATGTGGTTTTGGCATGCACTCGCATATAAGACGGGTTCATAAAATGAACTCCAGGCCAAGTATAAATTGCACGTTTGGCCAGTGAAAGTTGAAGAAATGTTCAGCGTCAGGGTACATTTTTTCTAAAAATATAATTATGGATACCATAACAGTAAGTTTTTGTTTAATATAGGGATGGCTACATATCATATTCGAATATACAATTAGCAATGTTATTGTATTTGTTCTCAAATAAAATGTTACTGTATATACTGCATATAACTGTTTCATTTTCCCTCAATCAATATTCAGATATAACAAATATATAACACAGAATGGCCCCATGCAGACATGGAGGTATGAACAATTGTCTTGATTTGTCTCTATGCAACAATTGACAGGTGTTAACAGCTTGCTCATAATTACATTATCTTTCCTTTCCTGTGCTACAAATTGAGTAATACAGTCTAATTGACAGACACAAGCGGAATAATAATAAGTGTTACCCTTGTCAGTGAAAAAACTGTCCCACATGAAGCTTCAATGTTTATAAATATCTGTTTAGCAAAAAACCATGCTGTGTTGGGTCACTTTAACCTATAAATGCCTATATAGGAGTTTATTCTGCAAATAGATGATGACGTATGTGACATTTGTCACATCTACATAGCCTGGGAACAGGCGTCGATATACGGTATTTTGCCTGGTCAGTCAAATAAATATATTTTAACACCAAGACTATTAATTGGGCCGTATTGAGTTTATGATCACATCAACACCTGGGGAAAAGTGGGGGATTGTCTGTATAATTATTGACTCGCATTAATCCTATTAATAGGCCTATTAGCAAGTGAATTAATTAATGACGTACTTGAATCGAAAGCGAGGCACTGCAGTGTTGATAAAACTTCATAATTGGCCGCCATTGTTTACGGGTCAACGGAACGATAAATAGTTTTAAAAAGTACAATGTGCATCTGATTTGACATATTTACTCAATATTTAAGTCGACCTTAGTTCAATTACGCCGAATCGATCCATTAAATGTAATATTTAAAATCCGCCATCTCGTCGATATAACACAGAAACGGGACATTATATGTTTGCAATGTAAATGAGTCTACGGGAGCATTCGTGTATATTCGGAAATTATCGTGTATAATCATGCCTGTTCGGCGATTTCTGATAAAATTCCGTTTCTATATTTAGCGATATTATCTTGTAGAGAAGAGTTGTCGTTCTTCAAATCTACACCCTCATAAAAGTGGGTGTAAGTAGATGGCGCTACGATCGGAAATCCAGTTTCCCCAGGCTGTCATTTTGCTAGAAGTTAAAAAGTGAAAAATCGACACTGGAACCCAGGCTAACATGTACATACATATGATCTGGCCTTCAAGGATAGAATTACATCCGTTCAGCATTTCATCTTGTAAATATCTATACATTTGTCAATACGACAATAACACGTTCGATCCCCCATCTGACCCTAATAAAATTAACAGTCTTTCAGATGGGACGTTAAACCGAGGTCTCTTGTCGGTGCTTTACACCGTGCACGTAAAAGAACCAGTGGAGACTCTGGAATGGGTCTCTGTCTGTATCATGCACTATCCTCCAACATATAAAATGACTAATCTCTTCAGGAGGCGTCACTCATATGCGCAACCGGTAGCGGCGATAAGTAAACGTAAAACACACAAAAATACAACAATAACTATTTAAAAGTTGGCTCAATTTGTTTTTATTTACTGTTGCATAATATTCATACAAATGATATATGATCTCATCTAAAATAAATGTGCTTGAATGAAACATAAAAAGCTAATTATATTTGATTTTGAATATTATAATTAAAGTACATTTCTAATGGGATAAAAATTTCAATAAATGGGAATCTGGCGGACCAATAAAAATAAAGCTAGTCGGCAATATAAACTGCCGAATAGCTAATTTTGACCTCAGAAATTTGATGTTGACGTGTAGTATCTGCTTATAAGACGGGTCCCCAAGTCTAAGACCAAAATATGGGGATAAAATTCTCGTCTTATAGGCGAGTATAGATGGTAAATGACAGTCAATCGCTCGTGCTGAGACACCCTTGGGGCGATGGCCTTGTTTTTATCTTTGTTAACATCTAATACTGTATTACAATCACCACCCCTATTAAGACATTGTTATCACTAGTTTTAGCAAATATTGTTCCAGCAATGTGCAAACGTCGTCATCTGCATGTGATTCATTAATTTTTATTAAAGTGAATTTCAAGTTCCTTTGTGTTTTGTTCCAGTGAAATCATTCGGCCATTTATTATATTATCTCTTCTAAATTTGTAATTGAACATGGATGCGTGCATTAATAAGAATTCACTATTGTGTTTTGTTCCTCTGGAAAAAAACCTCTCAATTCCACTGGTTTTTTTATGGCTGTCCGTTCTCCAAATGTTTCTTTAGTAGAATGAGGTTGCTGCAAAAAAGGCATATTAGTTTAAACATATTTATTTTCTGTCAATACATGATTATTTACAACAACTGATATAAGGAATTGGACAGAAAGCTGTATAGCTTATGATTGTCCTCTCCTTTAAAAAAGGCATATTGAAAATGATATGCTTTTTTTACCACTGGAATATTTGCAGTTGTTTTTTTTATAGTGCCTGCCAAACCACAGACATTATATAAACACCCTTTTTCTGACCACCATCCTTACAACGCCTTCTTTGTTGTCTTCATCAAGGACTTCAACTCTAGTTTCTGAGTCTCTGATTGACTTTATAAAATCTTCGCTTATGGGTATTTTGTTGCTATTGTGTTTGTTATGTTGCTCAATGGTATGTAAGAATTTGTTTGTTGTGTTCTCACTGTTTCTTTGTTCATTATTATGTTCTTACTCATCATCTTGTTTTTTGTCGAACTTTTCAATTGATTTCACAACTGTGTTCAACAGATCATTCTTCATTTCAGTGAGGCTGTCTTATTTCATTGACCCTAAGCTACCATCGTTTTTTTCTGCATTATTTGACAGTTTATTGTTGATTCGCTAAAGTTGTTGTTTAATATCTGTAGAGACTTTGTACTGTCAGGAAGAGTCCATTATAAATATAGGTTTCATTATCCATTATCATCTCCACACCTTGCTTTAGAGAATTCCGTACTGTAGGAAGAGTCCATTATAAATATAGGTTTCATTATCCATTATCATCCCTACACCTTGCTTTAGAGAATTCCGTACTGTAGGAAGAGTCCATTATAAATATAGATCTCATTATCATCCCTACACCTTGCTTTAGAGAATTCCGTACTGTAGGAATAGTCCATTATAAATATAGGTTTCATTATCCCCAAGTCCTGCGGTAGAGAACTATGCTGCATGATTTCAGTTATCCATTGTTACATGGCCACGCCTCCTGTAGATCCTGCTGTAGAACATCCCATACTGTAAGGTAGATAAGTCTGTTACAGAGTGCAGCGTTCAATCATAACGCTCCTGCATGCCTATGTGAGGTTTATAAACTTTTCTCACATCTCAAGCTCAAAGTGATTTGATTGGTTGATTCTGAGATTTACACTCAGCTGAAGCAATCTGAAGCTGAGATTGATTGAGCTTTGGTTGGAGAAAAGTTGTATAACCTTGAGGCATGGTCCCATTCCGGGGTCAAAGTTGAGCCGTAATTAATGTGCAAGCCCCGGGGTAACCCTCGAACAAGGCAGTTGTACATGTGCTAGGGGGGATATGGGGGGCATGCTCCCCCAGAAAGGATGATCGTCTTAGGTGCATTCTGGGCTTAAAATTGGTTTCAATTTTATTTATTTAAGTTATCTACATCATTTTTCATAAAAAAAACAAGGTGAATTTGTCACTTAACAATGAATATTTTAGAGTTTAAAAGCGTACCACACTTTTTGAAAATACCGTTTTTGAAAATGATATATAGGCCCGGGCCTACAGTGCCTACGAGGAACTACGGATGCATGCGGTCAAGTATGGTACTATTAAAGGGTTAATAACTATATAGCTAGTTGTTTTGAAACGTGTATTTCACTGAAATAGGCATTGATGTATATTCTAATTAATCTATAAGACATTTTAAAATCATTAAACTAAACTATATATATATATATACATGTATATCAAAAGAAATCCAAGAATTAAATTCTGTAGGTGTTTTGCTATTTTAGTAGCAACAATTGGTTTGGATTACTGTAAAATACTATAATTTCACGAACACTATTTCTTGATTTTCACGATTTTGAACATTTTCAATTAATTCGCGGAGTTTTGAATTCCAACGTATGTGATGTATCGCGAAAACTAAAGGTTTTATGCATATCGCTAATTTTATTGATTTTCAAATTTTTTATCAAATGTACATATTTTATGCATATCGCTAATTTTATTGATTTTCAATTTTTTTATCAAATGTACATATTTTCGGATATAACATGTATATAATACAATTTTTTTATCAAATGTACATATTTTCGGATATAACATATATAATATAATATACATTCAAACACAGTATTATTCACGAGAATCATATTAGCAAAATATTAATGCTCGCGAATAAATAGTGTTCTACAGTATTACTTTGCATATTGTGTTGTATTGAAGCATGCTGTTCAGATTTGATTTGTTCATTTTCATGACCACCAAACCCAACTGGCTATCTAAGCAGAGTTATAACTAAAACTGTTTTTGTGCAAATAAGGTATGTATGTTTTATCATATTTATTCTGCCTATGGAGATTTTGAATCAACTGAACGATAAAAATCAGATTTGATGAACAATCTTTCATTATAAAATGACAACTTCGCTCTCTGCCAATGCTGAAGTTGCGTGTACGATCCCTAGTCGAATGTTAATAGAAAGCATCCCTCCGCCTTTATAAGTGTTTCGATTGAAGCTTAAACTATGGTCCTATAAACTCTGGCACTTATATCGCACCAGGGTCACTCTGTATGCTTCTATATTTTGGGGATGAGGACTGTAAGGGTTACAAACAAACTGTTTAGTTTTTGTTGATTGTTATTCTGAGCCCCACGACGAAACAACAATTTCATATAAGAATTATTGACAGAACGGCATTTTCTGTTTGCCGTAGCCATGCACATTGTGAACTCTGATCTCTAATAGGCTTTCGGGTGGCTGAACCATCAACAGAGCATTTTACATTCTTCTTCTTGAAAATTACAAAAAGTCGGTTTTGCCTCATTTAGAAATTGTTTTATCATTTGTTTCCCAGATTTTAGCATGACTGTTGTGCAGTTTGCCCGTTGCCAGTCAGCATGACATAGCACACAATACAGACCAGACTTCTATCAATATTATATAAACTTGCAAACTTTAGCTTGAATAATGAAAATTGTACCACTTGGTTTTTGTAAGGGGAATATGTTGTTTCACGTCAAGCTTTTATTTGCCATGCATTGCCATAATCGCAAATTCAGCATTCTTTGTCTATCCTAATTTTAGACCTGTATCTATATTGTTTATGATGAGCAGTCACATTGTAGCTGATGGTCTAAATCACAAATAATTCAAGCATTCTTTCTTATTTGGATAATTTGCAGCTTTATATGCAGTTGTCAGCAAAAAATTGCAACATCCCTCTCAAGCAGTCCATCTAAGATTACATTTACGATATTCAAGTTTTCCTTGATTATGTAAATATTTTGCATAAATAACTTGTGTTGTCTGTTTATTGCATAGTAATGTTGTCAAATCAACAATGAAAAATTACTGTGTTTGCATTATTTACGTCTGATATACAATTACAATGTACACGTGCAAAACCCACTGGTAGCTTCACCAGCTCTATATTCCCACACATACACACATATCTTCACTTATACCACACATATCTTCACTTATAGCATTCCCACACATATCTTCACTTATAGCATTCCCACACATATCTTCACTTATAGCATTCCCACACATATCTTCACTTATAGCATTCCCACACATATCTTCACTTATAGCATTCCCACAAATATATCTTCACTTACAGCATTCCCACACATATCTTCACTTATACCACACATATCTTCACTTATAGCATCCCCACACATATCTTCACTTATAGCATACCCACACATATCTTCACTTATAGCATTCCCACATATATCTCTTCACTTATAGCATTGCCACATATATCTTCACTTACAGCATTCCCACACATATCTTCACTTATACCACACATATCTTTACTTATAGCATCCCACACATATTCACTTAGAGCATTCCCACACATATCTTCACTTATAGCATTCCCACACATATCTTCACTTATACCACACATATCTTCACTTATAGCATTCCCACACATATCTTCACTTATAGTATTCCCACATATATCTTCACTTATAGCATTCCCACACATATCTTCACAAGCATTCCCACACATATCTTCACTTATAGCATTCCCACACATATCTTCACTTATAGCATTCCCACACATATCTTCACTTATCGCATTCCCACACATATCTTCAGTTATAGCATTCCCACACATATCTTCACTTATAGCATTCCCACACATATCTTCACTTATAACATTCCCACACATATCTTCACTTATAGCATTCCCACACATATCTTCACTTATAGCATTCCCACACATCTTTACTTATACCACACATATCTTCAATTATACCACACATATCTTCACTTATAGCATTCCCACATATATCTTCAGTTATAGCATTCCCACACATATCTTTACTTATACCACACATATCTTCAATTATACCACACATATCTTCAATTATACCACACATATCTTCACTTATACCACACATATCTTCACTTATACCACACATATCTTCACTTATAGCATTCCCACATATATCTTCAGTTATAGCATTCCCATACATATCTTCACTTATAGCATTCCCACACATATCTTTACTTATACCACACATATCTTCACTTATACCACACATATCTTCACTTATTGAACAAGACTTGTACACAGATGTCACATGTCCGCCTCCATGGTCGAGTGGTTACGGTCGCTGACTTGTATACCACTGTAACCTATCATCACTGATGGTCACGGGAGCCGTGTCTCATTTATATGAAAAAGTTGGCAGTTTCTTACGGAGGTTGGTGCACCCAAGTACTGGTTAACCGCTGGAGCCTTCCCAGGAAAGGCGTTAAGTAAACTGCCCGCCGGCGATATAGCCCGAAATGGTGCTGATGCAGGCGTAAAACCCGAAATATAACATATAACAGATGTCACATACCGCAGAACATCTTAACTCTTTGCACGCTAGCGGTGACGGTAACAGTCAAATATGTCATGACATTTCATTAGAAATAGTGTCGTTACGACACCAGCACAACAACCCTGAGTTTTCAGCTACAAATAATAAAAAACACATTTATGAATTGTTGACAGACGGATCTGTAGTCCAGTGGTTAACACAGACTGATAATCCAGATGGGACTTTAAACCGAGGTCTCATGTCTGACCATACTAAATTTAACAGTCTTTCAGATGGGACATTAAACCGAGGTCTTGTGTCGGTGCTTTTCACCATGCACGTAAAAGAACCAGAGGAGACTCTGGAATGAATCTCTGTCTGTACCATTGCACTATCCTCCAAAAATCTAAAATGACTTAATCTCTTCAGGAGGCGTCGCTCATATGGGCAACCTGTAGCAACGATAAATAAACGTAAAACACACACATGAATTGTTGTCTGCTACAATTAATTGAACTATATATAGCTTTAATTTTACCCAGCATGCAAAGAATTAATAGCAATAGTAAACGCTGGTCTAGTGAAACCCCAGGTGGTCCTTAAGAGATACATTAGATTTTATCTTACAGAGCGTCTGTGTCTATATTGTGTGGTTTGTTGCTGGATATAACTTTTTTGATATCTGTTTTAAATTGATATATCTGTTTTAAATTGATATATCTGTTTTAATTGATATATCTGTTTTAAATTGATATATCTGTTTTAAATTGATATATCTGTTTTAAATTGATATATCTGTTTTAAATTGATTGAATGATTTAGAAATGAAAAGGTATGTGCAAGTTTGTATGCTCGGCGGGATGTAGGATGCGTTAAGTTCATATGTCCACAACGGTGCCTATGCAGACTTGCACGCATCCATTTACAGTTTGTTATACCATATTTGCATGTTGTTTTCATATCATTATAATTATACAGTATAAACAAAATATGAAATTGCTAGTGTGGTAGAATGGCAACAACACATAAAGAATGATTGTAACTGTCCATACTCGCCCCCTAAGGCGAGCTCGCCTATAAGATGACTGCCCCTACTTGGTCCTGAAATATGTGGCATGCACTCGCATACAAGACAGGTTGATAAAATGGACACCATACCATGTATTAATTGTATATTTGTCCAGTGTCGGAGTACATTCTATTCCAAAATTTAATTATGGATACCATTTAATGATTTAAGACATTTTAACAAAAAACAATTTGTTAGCACTGACTTATAAGACTGGAAGCCACTTTGAGGCCATAATCTGGTAGTAAAAAAACTCTTATAGGCGAGTAAGGAAGGTATGCTTGATACAAAAAAAGTTTTCTTCATGTCGGCAGTTAACTAAATTAACTATTTACTTAGGTACTATTAACCCATTCAACACCAAGTAACTGACATGGACTGGTCCATGATATTTTTAGACCAATAAATTAATAACAAAATTACATTTGGATCAGTTCATTTATCAAAATGGGTAAAAAAAATTCTAAAAATAGTTATATTACTTGAAAAAAGTGCAGATCCTGATGAGACGGCTCGTCACGAGCCGGCTCATCTGGATCTACACTTTTTTGTAAGCCAATTTAGAGGTCTGTGGTGTTGAAAGGGTTAATATATTTAATATAGAACGTTTTGAGGAGTAACTGTTCTGTATATGTAACTGAATTAGCATTACGTCTTGGCAAGATTCTGATCATTTTGTGTCATTCTATCACATTTCAAACTGGCCTTGAACCACTGAAGTTTCGCTTGCATTTTTATAACACTTTGAATAAATGACTAGTTGTCTGTTACAGTCAATGTTTTTACAAGCCTGTGCATTTCCTGTATCACTCGCTTTGCACAGTTACTTAGTTATATTTTGAATTTGATTACTTAGTTTGTTTGCTCCATCTTATAAGGTGGTAGTATGTATATCTTTGAACAAGCAGTTTTTACGATATTTACTTGCTTGTATGTTGAACCAGCTATTAGTTCTACTGTGGCATTAACGTGGAACACTTCAAGCCACTAATGCCATCTCTTGACGAGAGTTTGTTGATATTCATGTCGTCTCTTGACAAGAATTGGTTGATATTCACGCAGAACACTTCAAGCCACTAGTGCCATCTCTTGACGAGAGTTTGTTGATATTCATGTCGTCTCTTGACAAGAATTGGTTGATATTCACGCAGAATACTTCAAACCACTAGTGCAGTTTCTTGACAAGAGTTGGTTGATATTCATGCAGTACTCTTCAAACCACTAGTGCAGTTTCTTGACAATAGTTGGTTGATGTTCATGCAGTACTCTCCAAACCATTAGTGCTGTCTCTAGACAAGAGTTGGTTGATGTTCATGCAGTACTCTCCAAACCATTAGTGCTGTCTCTAGACAAGAGTTGGTTGATATTCATGCAGTACTCTTCAAACCACTAGTGCAGTTTCTTGACAATAGTTGGTTGATGTTCATGCAGTACTCTTCAAACCATTAGTGCTGTCTCTTGACAATAGTTGGTTGATGTTCATGCAGTACTCTCCAAACCATTAGTGCTGTCTCTTGACAAGAGTTGGTTGATATTCACGCAGAACACTTCAAACCACTAGTGCCGTCTCTTTATGAGATAAATGCTTTAGGAGATCAGGCTTTTCCAACGATATATGATGTGACATACTTTGACATTGTTAGGGGAAGATACACTACCACCTTAAAAAATGGTTTTGAAATTGTAAAACCCACCAAAACCATGTATGAAAGCAAAGAAGTGCTGGACGTTCTATAGTTGTAGAAGAAGACATTGTGTTTGTGTCAAATATTAACCCTTTCAACACCACAGACCTCTAAATTGGCTTACAAAAAAGTGTAGATCCAGATGAGCCGGCTCGTGACGAGCCGTCTCATCAGGATCTGCACTTTTTTCAAGTAATATAACTATTTTTAGAATTTTGTTTACCCATTTTGATAAATGAACTGATCCAAATGTAATTTTGTTATTAATTTATTGGTCTAAAAATATCATGGACCAGTCCATGTCAGTTACTTGGTGTTGAATGGGTTAAACATTGGCTTATAATAATGCAAATTGCTTCAAGTGAAAATGTCCAACACGTGAACGTTATTATCACGTCATTAATATTCCTTGTTACTGTGGACGAACGTCAGGGGAGGTAGCTAGAGCCACTAGAGTGGGGCTAGGCTTACGCTAGGGACAAATAGGGAGATGTTTAGATAGATAAAGGAGATATTTAGATATCATATGTAAGGGAGATATTTAGGTATATAAGGGAGAAGTTTATTGATTCACGTGTCCATATGTTCAATATGAAAAAGGCTTCTCCCTGAGTTCAAGATACGTAAACTATTCTCCCACTTCGTGGTCTAGCTGGATCCCTCCCTGTACTTGGTATGTCAAAGGGCTAGGTCCATATTTGTCCAAAAAATGGCATTTCTGAAAAAAATATATATAACTAACGTAAAAATTGTGCTAAATTTGTTTATTAACAAATATGAGGTGCGGGATAGTATGGAATGACTCCTGTACCTGACCCTATATATTTTGGGTCTTGTAGCCTAATCTATGGCCGGGCCGGGCCGGGCCGGGCCGGGCTCACCATTCAAATAATATTACTAACGTACATAAAATAATCACCTTAGTATTGGAAACATTAATTAAACATCTTAGTCCGCCCCGCCCGTACAGATGGTTCGCCAGCAGTGAGGGTAAATAAGCTCAATCATCATCAGAAATTTGTTGGAATTAGTTCTCCAAATTAGATTCAGTAGTTTTCATTGCTTAGCTATACATTTATAGGCATAATATGATAATATGATGTTTCTTGAAGCCAGTTTTCGTGCAAGACTTCTAATATTGTGACATATGGAAATCGGTTGTAGACATATTGCATGCTAAAACTAATAGTATTCTTATATAGGAATTGTGAAATGTTGTATCTTTGTAAATTATGCAGTGATTACTTTCGCTCAATAAGCAGTTTTTGACGGTTTCTGAAAATGCTTTGTTGATTTTATGTTGTTGTTTTTTCCTGAAAATTTCACCCTTTGGTAACATCCATCATCCAGGCTGAACCATCAATATAATCACTTGCCCCTCACCACTGTAGGTTCGAATCTCAGGTGAGGAAGTTGTCCAGCTAACTTGTTGACGGTCAGTGGTTTTACCCGGGTGCACGTCCATGTCTGAATTACTGCTCGGATGGGCACTCGTCTTCTTCCATCGATAATAGCTGGAGAGTCGCTATATGACCTCGGCTGTTAGTGCGACGTTGAACCCTTCCTGCACCAATAATAGCTGGAGAGTCTCTATATGACCTCGGCTGTTAGTGCGACGTTGAACCCTTCCTGCACCAATAATAGCTGGAGAGTCTCTATATGACCTCGGCTGTTAGTGCGACGTTGAACCCTTCCTCCACCAATAATAGCTGGAGAGTCTCTATATGACCTCGGCTGTTAGTGCGACGTTGAACCCTTCCTCCACCAATAATAGCTGGAGAGTCTCTATATGACCTCGGCTGTTAGTGCGACGTTGAACCCTTCCTCCACCAATAATAGCTGGAGAGTCTCTATATGACCTCGGCTGTTAGTGCGACGTTGAACCCTTCCTCCACCAATAATAGCTGGAGAGTCTCTATATGACCTCGGCTGTTGTGGGTTGTTTTTGTGGGGTGCCATATGACCTCGGCTGTTTATGCGGCTTTAAACTCCATAAGTAAAGAAACTGAACCAAAAATACAATGTAAGAACATATTGGTTTAAACATATTTATTCGATAATAATGTACATTACATATACATTGTATACAAAACGAAAATGGATTAAATCGGAAGCTTAAAGCTTATTGAGATTTTCTCCATATAAGAACATATTGAGCACACCTTATAACCTAACTATCAAAATTTTATTTTATTTCGACCAAAATTGGGACATACATTTGTAAATGGACCTTGCCCATTATATACCGGTATGTCATTAGTGATGTATGTTTACATTCTTGTCTTAGGTATAATATAATTTATATGCCCGTGAGCTTTATTCAGATGTGATATATGTGTCTTTTGACTAGAATGTAAAGTGTGGCGGAATCCATTAAACTTGTTCCGAGGGGCTGAGTATCTACGATTCACATGGAAAGCTAATAAAGACCCGCTCACATATTACGACATGAACCTCTCGGCACAGGACCACCAGACGTTCTTCACATGTGATGCAGACGCAGGCAAACCAGAATATGAAAGTAAGTACTGTCAAAATATTTTCGACGCAGTTAGGTTAGTTCTCGTCGCGCTTAGATCAAAAGTAATTTATGCAATGTATTGTGTGTACAGTCAAACCTGTGTTAAGCAGCCAGCCAAGGGAATCGCAGAAAGTGGCTGCTTAGCACAGGTGGCTGCTTAATAGAGGCCAAATGTATAATAAAACAACATATTGGGAATCTGAATACTGGCTGCTTAAAGCAGGTTAGCAACTTAATAGAGGTGACCACTAACACAGGTTGACTGTAGAGGTGACCACTAACACAGGTTTGACTGTAGAGGTGACCACTAACACAGGTTTGACTGTAGAGGTGACCACTAACACAGGTTTGACTGTAGAGGTGACCACTAACACAGGTTTGACTGTAGAGGTGACCACTAACACAGGTTTGATGTAGAGGTGACCACTAACCAGGGTTGACTGTAGAGGTGACCACTAACACAGGTTTGACTGTAGAGGTGACCACTAACACAGGGTTGACTGTAGAGGTGACCACTAACACAGGTTTGACTGTAGAGGTGACCACTAATACAGATTTGACTGTATATTGAAACCACTTCTCCCTGGGCTCAAAATAAGGGAGAATGAGGCAGCTCAGAGAGATTATTTCTCCCAAATCGATCTCAAAATCCGGGCCGGTTATTAGTGTATACAAATTTATTATAGCTCGATTGCGAAACAAGTTCTTACAACTTATATTAATCACTCTGGAGACCTCATTCCTGATGAAATCCATCGCCACGAGGGAGAGAGAAGAGGCAATGTGGAATTTAAATGCCTTGCCTAAGAGCACAATTGTAATGGCTCCAGCGAGGCTCAAGCTAGGTGCCTTTCGCACCTGAAGCGAACGCGCCGGTTATTAAAAGTGTCAGGGAAATTTGGTGTTATATCTAAGTGTAACTCCCGTAATAGATTCATCTCAGTTGGTGTAGCAAAAGTTTAGGCATTGAAACTAAGTGCACTTATATAGGCATTGAAACTAAGTGCACATATATAGGCATTGAAACTAAGTGCACATATATAGGCATAGAAACTAAGTGCACACATATAGGCATTGAAACTAAGTGCACATATATAGGCATTGAAACTAAGTGCACATATATAGGCATTGAAACTAAGTGCACATATATAGACATTGAAACTAAGTGCACATATATAGACATTGAAACTAAGTGCACATATATAGGCATTGAAACTAAGTGCACATATATAGGCATTGAAACTAAGTGCACATATATAGGCATTGAAACTAAGTGCACATATATAGGCATTGAAACTAAGTGCACACATATAGGCATTGAAACTAAGTGCACATATATAGGCATTGAAACTAAGTGCACCTAGATGGAGAATAACATTTAAGACAAATTAGATTGACAGCGAGACTAATTATTAAAGTGATCTGTGCTGATTAACATGCGATGACCAAGGTTTTATGGTGACATCTTCCCACCTTTCCACTACCCCCCCCTGAGAGAGAGTTGCTGGCACTGAATAAAATCAATATGTCTGCAACTTAAGGACGTGAGTGTCTGAGATGTTACAGCAAGCTCTTCCCGAGATAATGGCTTTTAGAAATCTTCCTAATCACGCTGCTTTCTAACTTCACATTGCACGAGTTTGATTACCAATCAAAATTGATGGTTAATGGGAATTTGTATTAAAGCAAGTTTGTCAGCAGTTTGTATTAAAGCAAGTTTGTCAGCAGTTTGTATTAAAGCAAGTTTGTCAGCAGTTTGTATTAATGCAGATTTGTCCCCAGTTCATATTAAAGCAGGTTTGTCCCCAGTTTGTATTAAAGCAGGTTGTTTGTCCCCAGTTTGTATTAAAGCAGGTTGTTTGTCCCCAGTTTGTATTAAAGCAGGTTGTTTGTCAGCAGTTTGTATTAGAGCAAGGTTGTTTGTCAGCAGTTTGTATTAGAGCAAGGTTGTTTGTCAGCAGTTTGTATTAAAGCAGGTTGTTTGTCAGCAGTTTGTATTAGAGCAAGGTTGTTTGTCCCCAGTTTGTATTAAAGCAGGTTGTTTGTCAGCAGTTTGTATTAGAGCAAGGTTGTTTGTCAGCAGTTTGTATTAGAGCAAGGTTGTTTGTCAGCAGTTTGTATTAAAGCAGGTTGTTTGTCAGCAGTTTGTATTAGAGCAAGGTTGTTTGTCCCCAGTTTGTATTAAAGCAGGTTGTTTGTCAGCAGTTTGTATTAGAGCAAGGTTGTTTGTCAGCAGTTTGTATTAGAGCAAGGTTGTTTGTCAGCAGTTTGTATTAAAGCAGGTTGTTTGTCAGCAGTTTGTATTAGAGCAAGGTTGTTTGTCCCCAGTTTGTATTAAAGCAGGTTGTTTGTCAGCAGTTTGTATTAGAGCAAGGTTGTTTGTCAGCAGTTTGTATTAGAGCAAGGTTGTTTGTCAGCAGTTTGTATTAAAGCAGGTTGTTTGTCAGCAGTTTGTATTAGAGCAAGGTTGTTTGTCAGCAGTTTGTATTAAAGCAAGGTTGTTTGTCAGCAGTTTGTATTAGAGCAGGTTGTTTGTCCCCAGTTTGTATTAGACCAGGTTTGTCCCCAGTTTGTATTAGAGCAGGTTGTTTGTCCCCAGTTTGTATTAGAGCAGGTTTGTCCCCAGTTTGTATTGCATCCGGGTTGTCCCCAGTTTGTATTAGAGCCAGGTTTGTCCCCAGTTTGTATTAGAGCAGGGTTGTCCCCAGTTTGTATTAGAGCCAGGTTTGTCCCCAGTTTGTATTAGAGCCAGGTTTGTCCCCAGTTTGTATTAAAGCCAGGTTTGTCCCCAGTTTGTATTAAAGTCGGTTTGTCCCCAGTTTGTATTAAAGTCGGTTTGTCCCCAGTTCATATTAAAACACGTTGTTTGTCAGCAGTTTCTATTAAATCAGGTTTGGCAGCAGTTTGTATTAAAGCAAGTTTAGTCGGGTGCCATCTGATCAGGCTCTATGCTATTTGCTATTCAGATAGTAGAGCTAAAAGTCTTGGCTGAATAGCAACCACCATAGATCCTGATCAGATGCGGCGTTGCGCCACGGCTGATCTGGATCTATGTTGTGTGCACATTCCATCCAATTTATTCAGCCTTTTAACTAAAGAGTTAATTAACATTCAATGTATTAGTTATAGTGGCAGGTAATTTGTTATTTCATTCACAGAGTTTGTTAAAATCACTTAAAATGTGTGTCCCAAATAGCATTGTATAACAGATAGATTGATTATTGGAGGCTTGCGCCAGACTAGAGCTGTGTTCATTAGTGCACTAGATGAGCAGACATGCTGGTTTGTCGTAAATCTTACAGCATCAGTTGTCACACAACGCATTATCCTGCCCGGAATTAGTGCACTTTTACACGAGAGCAATCTATAAGAAATTTGTATAAAGAACAGCCATCCAAGCTTTTCCTCAATTTTGGTATTTGCTGGAAGGCAGTAGGTTAATGCTGTGTGTGTTAGATCCCACAGGTGATAGGATTAAGGAGGTTGGTGCACCCAAGTACTGGTTAACCCGCTGGAGCCTGCCCAGGAAAGATGTTGTTATGTAAAGTGCCCGCCGGCGATATAGCCCAAAATGGTGCTGGCCAGTTCATTTCGTCCCGAAAGATTTTCCTATATATTTGACCTCTAGTTGACGGTCACCTCTCTGACCCGGTCAATGGTCGGTCTAATCGACCAGAATACGATCAATATATATATAACGGTAATGAGAAACGGTCATTTTCCACTAGAAACGGTCATTTTCCACTAGAAACGGCCATTTTCGCCTACTAAATTAAACAGGACTCGTGGTTGGCAGATTAACCCATTCAACCCCAAGTAACTGACATGGACTGGTCCATGATATTCTTAGACCAATAAATGAATAAGAAAATTACATTCGGACCAGTTCATTTATCAAGATGGGTAATTTTGTCTAAAATTAATAATTATTACTGGCAAAAAAGTGCAGATCCTGATGAGACGGCTCGTCACGAGCCGGCTCATCTGGATCTACACTTTTTCATAAGCCTATTTAGAGGCCTGTGGGGTTGAAAGGGTTAAATGCTCAATTACTGGATCAACGGCCAATTAGTCACTACTTCAAACCCGAGATCTTTTGATCCATTGAATGTTGATTCGCTGGTTCCTAAATCAGTGACACATTAATTCGACTTTGTAGTGTAAGCTTAGTAAAATTTGTTGCACCCTGTGCATAAGTGTAATTACTACACTAAACACTGTGTGCATAAGTGTAATTACTACACTGTAAACACTCTGTGCATAAGTGCAATTACTACACTGTAAGCACCCTGTGCATAAGTGCAATTACTACACTGTAAACACCCTGTGCATAAGTGCAATTACTACACTGTAAAACCGTGTGCATAAGTGTAATTACTATACTGTAAACACCCTGTGCATAAGTGTAATTATTACACTATAAAACCGTGTGCATAAGTGCAATTACTACATTGTAAGCACCCTGTGCATAAGTGTAATTACTATACTGTAAACACTCTGTGCATAAGTGCAATTACTACACTGTAAAACCGTGTGCATAAGTGCAATTACTACACTGTAAACACTCTGTGCATAAGTGCAATTACTACGCTGTAAAACCGTGTGCATAAGTGTAATTACTATACTGTAAACACCCTGTGCATAAGTGTAATTATTACACTGTAAACACCCTGTGCATAAGTGCAATTATTACACTGTAAACACCCTGTGCATAAGTGTAATTATTACACTGTAAACACCTTGTGCATAAATGTAATTATTACACTGTAAACACCCTGTGCATAAGTGCAATTACTACACTGTAAACACTCTGTGCATAAGTGCAATTACGACACTGTAAACACCTTGTGCATAAGTGTAATTACTACACTGTAAACACCTTGCGCATAAGTGTAATTACTACACTGTAAACACCTTGTGCATAAGTGTAATTATTACACTGTAAACACCTTGTGCATAAGTGTAATTATTACACTGTAAACACCTTGTGCATAAGTGTAATTACTACACTGTAAACACCTTGTGCATAAGTGTAATTATTACACTGTAAGCACTCTGTGCATAAGTGCAATTACTACACTGTAAAACCGTGTGCATAAGTGTAATTACTACACTGTAAACACCCTGTGCATAAGTGCAATTATTACACTGTAAACACCCTGTGCATAAGTGCAATTATTACACTGTAAACACCCTGTGCATAAGTGTAATTATTACACTGTAAACACCTTGTGCATAAGTGTAATTATTACACTGTAAACACCTTGTGCATAAGTGTAATTATTACACTGTAAACACCCTGTGCATAAGTGCAATTACTACACTGTAAACACTCTGTGCATAAGTGCAATTACGACACTGTAAACACCTTGTGCATAAGTGTAATTACTACACTGTAAACACCTTGCGCATAAGTGTAATTACTACACTGTAAACACATTGCGCATAAGTGTAATTATTACACTGTAAACACCTTGTGCATACGTGTAATTATTACACTGTAAACACCCTGTGCATAAGTGCAATTACTACACTGTAAACACTCTGTGCATAAGTGCAATTACGACACTGTAAACACCTTGTGCATAAGTGTAATTACTACACTGTAAACACCTTGCGCATAAGTGTAATTACTACACTGTAAACACATTGCGCATAAGTGTAATTATTACACTGTAAACACCTTGTGCATAAGTGTAATTATTACACTGTAAACACCTTGTGCATAAGTGTAATTACTACACTGTAAACACTCTGTGCATAAGTGCAATTACTACACTGTAAACACCCTGTGCATAAGTGCAATTACTACACTGTAAACACTCTGTGCATAAGTGTAATTACTACACTGTAAACACCCTGTGCATAAGTGCAATTACTACACTGTAAACACTCTGTGCATAAGTGCAATTACTACACTGTAAGCACCCTGTGCATAAGTGCAATTACTACACTGTAAACACTCTGTGCATAAGTGCAATTACTACACTGTAAAACCGTGTGCATAAGTGTAATTACTATACTGTAAACACCCTGTGCATAAGTGTAATTACCGCACTGTAAACACCCTGTGCATAAGTGCAATTACTACACTGTAAACACACTGTGTATAAGTGCAATTACTACACTGTAAAACCGTGTGCATAAGTGTAATTACTATACTGTAAACACCCTGTGCATAAGTGTAATTACTACACTGTAAACAAATATTTGTTTATGATAAGGAAATGGTTTGTTTGAAGGTTCTTCCCACCTTCATTAATCATATTTTTTATTTTATTCATGTTCCAGGGATTTAAATTATTGAGTAAAATGGGCAATTATTCTGTCTTAGCCATAAAAATTGATGGTGCGCGGCTTCATTTCATTCGTTTCTATTAATTATTAGCTACTGCAAATCCAGAAATTATAAAACATTGGTTGTTATTGCACACATGTCTTCAAAAATGCGGAAATTGCAGACACTTTATTGATCGGGTAAAGTAATATAGAGCCTCGATTCTGGTAAATGCTCCAGGAAAGTGGTGAAAGAGTTTGGCTCCTGTAGGATCCAGATACAGTGAGGAGACATTAAACTGTTAAAGAGGAAACATGAGATCATGGAGGACTATGTCAATAACCTGTGAATAAACTATAAATAACATACACCCATCAAAACATAAAGATTTAGTCAAGTTGTGTTATCAACACGAGTTCCTTCCGTTAACAGTTCCGCCTCCGTGGTCGAGTGGTTACGGTCGCTGACTTGTATACCACTGTAACCTATCATCACTGATGGTCACGGGTTCGAGCCCTGCTCAGACCGTGTCTCATTTATATGAAAAGGTTGGCAGTTTCTTACGAAGGTTGGTGCACCCAAGTACTTGTTAACCGCTGGAGCCTGCCCAGGAAAGGTATTGTTAGGTAAACTGCCCGCCGGCGATATAGCCCAAAATGGTGCTGATACAGGCATAAAACCAGAAATATAACATATATAACCTTCTGTTAACAGGTCACCTCCAGTAAGCAGCCACAACATGGCTGCTTAAGAGAGGTTTTACTGTACTTGTTCCTTATGAAAAGCAATTTGAGGGGGTGGGGTGGTTGGTTGTAAAATAACATGGAAACAAAGTTGATTCATAAAGACTAATCATTGGGCTATCGCCTATGGACTATGGTGTCCTGCAAGCAACATTAAACCCAATTCTTACGTACAAAGTACCAAAATTATCGAAACTTTTAGATGGCTTTTATTTTAATTGTTTGTACAACTTTCAGGATTGCAAAATAGCTTTTAACACAGTAATCAATCAAATCGCTCTCGATATCTCATTTCTGATTGAATTCAAAAAGGGCAATGTGGATTTTTATGTGTCTTGGCTAAGGATGCTAGCACCGGGGTTCAAGTGATGATCAAGCTGACAATCCCACTGTTAATAGATGTACATAATGTCCATTAACCATTAAAATAATGAATAAATTGGACAGAATGTGCAAACAACATAGATCCTGATCATTTGTGGCATAGCGCTTGTTAAAATGTACCGTATGACCATTCAGGGTTCCCTCTGTCTGAATGTTTGTCTGCGCCACTTCTGTCGCAAATTGAAAAACACTGGAGCCAATTAAAAAAACTTGGAGCCATATAGTTCACAAATAAATATTCACAAAACATGTGCCGAAAAAAGAAAAAGAAAGTTGCGCCAAATATTTTTGCCAAATCACAAAATTTAGCGCCATTATTTGTTCATTGTCGCCATTAGCGACCGACAGCGGGAACCCTGCCATTAAATACAACATTTGACTGGAAGGAATGCTTTATAATGGGCCAGTGTATCTTACTGGACAAAATTCTGTATGAAAATTGTAAAACAAAGTGGGAGAAGTGAGGCCCCCAGGGTAACAATTTCCTCCAAATCGCCCTCTTGAATGAGCCGTGTCACATTACAGACAATATGTTGTGTCAGAGTGCATAGGGTTGTAGTGTACATAGTGTATTGTCAGCGTTTAACGTTTTGTTAAATTTGTTAAGAATTTTTCATGAAAGGTATTGTGCGTGTGTGTTTATGATGTGAAAACTATTGATGTTTTGGCCTTTATATCGGAATTGGAGAGTGGTTAGTCTTCGGAGAACATTCTTCATAGAGACTCGGAGACACAATGACATTTCTAGATATATATTGTCAGTTCACATTAAGACCAGGCATTATGGCTGATTGTAGATTCTTCTTAGATGTGAAGAAAACGGCAGACTGAAGTAGATTGGAAATGGGAGGGATTTATTTTAATTTCTCTTATTTAATTGTTTATGAATTAGTGAATCAAGGGCTGTCCGATTAGCGCAGTGGTTAGCGCGCTCGCTTCTCACCAATGCAACCCAGGTTTATCCTCGGACCGAGACGTATGTGAGGTGGTACGATTGTCGCCAGATCGGACAGGTGGGTTTTCTCCGGGTACTCCCACACAAATTACCACATTTACGATTTCATCCGCGCCAATGAGAGTGATTAATATAAGTTGTTAGAACTTGGTTCGCAATCATTTCTATTACCTCCCTTGGCATATTACCTCCCTTGGCAGATAAAGTCTGATTTATCCCAAAATGTGCTGGTATATTGGTATTTATAGTGGGAATCCTTTGTTTTTACTGCTGTTCCCTAACCAGATGTTGCGGTATGATAAATATGATTTTATGAAAATTGTGTTAATTAATTAATAACAAATTTTACTGTACCCAATGGATATACTGTAGATTATCTGTCGAGATTTAATAATTTTAATAAATATAAGATGAAAATTGATCACATGTGATGCACGGAATGTAATATAACGGATACTAGTATTTAACATTGCTGGCTTGTCGATGTCGACCAGTTACGGATACTAGTATTTAACATTGCTGGCTTGTCGATGTCGACCAGTTACGGATACTAGTATTTAACATTGCTGGCTTGTCGATGTCGACCAGTTACGGATACTAGTATTTAACATTGCTGGCTTGTCGATGTCGACCAGTTACGGATACTAGTATTTAACATTGCTGGCTTGTCGATGTCGACCAGTTACGGATACTAGTATTTAACATTGCTGGCTTGTCGATGTCGACCAGTTACGGATACTAGTATTTAACATTGCTGGCTTGTCGATGTCGACCAGTTACGGATACTAGTATTTAACATTGCTGGCTTGTCGATGTCGACCAGTTACGGATACTAGTATTTAACATTGCTGGCTTGTCGATGTCGACCAGTTACAGATACTAGTATTTAACATTGCTGGCTTGTCGATGTCGACCAGTTACGGATACTACTATTTAACATTGCTGGCTTGTCGATGTCGACCAGTTACGGATACTACTATTTAACATTGCTGGCTTGTCGATGTCGACCAGTTACAGATACTAGTATTTAACATTGCTGGCTTGTCGATGTCGACCAGTTACGGATACTACTATTTAACATTGCTGGCTTGTCGATGTCGACCAGTTACGGATACTAGTATTTAACATTGCTGGCTTGTCGATGTCGACCAGTTACGGATACTAGTATTTAACATTGCTGGCTTGTCGATGTCGACCAGTTACGGATACTAGTATTTAACATTGCTGGCTTGTCGATGTCGACCAGTTACAGATACTAGTATTTAACATTGCTGGTTTGTCGATGTCGACCAGTTACAGATACTAGTATTTAACATTGCTGGCTTGTCGATGTCGACCAGTTACAGATACTAGTATTTAACATTGCTGGCTTGTCGATGTCGACCAGTTACGGATACTAGTATTTAACATTGCTGGCTTGTCGATGTCGACCAGTTACAGATACTAGTATTTAACATTGCTGGCTTGTCGATGTCGACCAGTTACGGATACTAGTATTTAACATTGCTGGCTTGTCGATGTCGACCAGTTACGGATACTAGTATTTAACATTGCTGGCTTGTCGATGTCGACCAGTTACGGATACTAGTATTTAACATTGCTGGTTTGTCGATGTCGACCAGTTATAGATACTAGTATTTAACATTGCTGGCTTGTCGATGTCGACCAGTTACGGATACTAGTATTTAACATTGCTGGCTTGTCGATGTCGACCAGTTACGGATACTAGTATTTAACATTGCTGGCTTGTCGATGTCGACCAGTTACTGATACTAGTATTTAACATTGCTGGCTTGTCGACCAGTTACAGATACTAGTATTTAACATTGCTGGCTTGTCGATGTCGACCAGTTACGGATACTAGTATTTAACATTGCTGGCTTGTCGATGTCGACCAGTTACGGATACTAGTATTTAACATTGCTGGCTTGTCGATGTCGACCAGTTACGGATACTAGTATTTAACATTGCTGGCTTGTCGATGTCGACCAGTTATGGATACTAGTATTTAACATTGCTGGCTTGTCGATGTCGACCAGTTACGGATACTAGTATTTAACATTGCTGGCTTGTCGACCAGTTACAGATACTAGTATTTAACATTGCTGGCTTGTCGACCAGTTACAGATACTAGTATTTAACATTGCTGGCTTGTCGACCAGTTACAGATACTAGTATTTAACATTGCTGGCTTGTCGATGTCGACCAGTTACGGATACTAGTATTTAACATTGCTGGCTTGTCGATGTCGACCAGTTACGGATACTAGTATTTAACATTGCTGGCTTGTCGATGTCGACCAGTTACGGATACTAGTATTTAACATTGCTGGCTTGTCGATGTCGACCAGTTACGGATACTAGTATTTAACATTGCTGGCTTGTCGATGTCGACCAGTTACGGATACTAGTATTTAACATTGCTGGCTTGTCGATGTCGACCAGTTACGGATACTAGTATTTAACATTGCTGGCTTGTCGATGTCGACCAGTTACGGATACTAGTATTTAACATTGCTGGCTTGTCGATGTCGACCAGTTACGGATACTAGTATTTAACATTGCTGGCTTGTCGATGTCGACCAGTTACGGATACTAGTATTTAACATTGCTGGCTTGTCGATGTCGACCAGTTACGGATACTAGTATTTAACATTGCTGGCTTGTCGATGTCGACCAGTTACGGATACTAGTATTTAACATTGCTGGCTTGTCGATGTCGACCAGTTACGGATACTAGTATTTAACATTGCTGGCTTGTCGATGTCGACCAGTTACGGATACTAGTATTTAACATTGCTGGTTTGTCGATGTCGACCAGTTACGGATACTAGTATTTAACATTGCTGGTTTGTCGATGTCGACCAGTTACAGATACTAGTATTTAACATTGCTGGCTTGTCGATGTCGACCAGTTACTGATACTAGTATTTAACATTGCTGGCTTGTCGACCAGTTACAGATACTAGTATTTAACATTGCTGGCTTGTCGATGTCGACCAGTTACGGATACTAGTATTTAACATTGCTGGCTTGTCGATGTCGACCAGTTACGGATACTAGTATTTAACATTGCTGGCTTGTCGATGTCGACCAGTTACGGATACTAGTATTTAACATTGCTGGTTTGTCGATGTCGACCAGTTACAGATACTAGTATTTAACATTGCTGGTTTGTCGATGTCGACCAGTTACGGATACTAGTATTTAACATTGCTGGCTTGTCGATGTCGACCAGTTACGGATACTAGTATTTAACATTGCTGGCTTGTCGATGTCGACCAGTTACGGATACTAGTATTTAACATTGCTGGCTTGTCGATGTCGACCAGTTACGGATACTAGTATTTAACATTGCTGGCTTGTCGATGTCGACCAGTTACGGATACTAGTATTTAACATTGCTGGCTTGTCGATGTCGACCAGTTACGGATACTAGTATTTAACATTGCTGGCTTGTCGATGTCGACCAGTTACGGATACTAGTATTTAACATTGCTGGCTTGTCGATGTCGACCAGTTACGGATACTAGTATTTAACATTGCTGGTTTGTCGATGTCGACCAGTTACGGATACTAGTATTTAACATTGCTGGCTTGTCGATGTCGACCAGTTACGGATACTAGTATTTAACATTGCTGGCTTGTCGATGTCGACCAGTTACGGATACTAGTATTTAACATTGCTGGCTTGTCGATGTCGACCAGTTACGGATACTAGTATTTAACATTGCTGGCTTGTCGATGTCGACCAGTTACGGATACTAGTATTTAACATTGCTGGCTTGTCGATGTCGACCAGTTACAGATACTAGTATTTAACATTGCTGGCTTGTCGATGTCGACCAGTTACGGATACTAGTATTTAACATTGCTGGTTTGTCGATGTCGACCAGTTACGGATACTAGTATTTAACATTGCTGGCTTGTCGATGTCGACCAGTTACGGATACTAGTATTTAACATTGCTGGCTTGTCGATGTCGACCAGTTACGGATACTAGTATTTAACATTGCTGGCTTGTCGATGTCGACCAGTTACGGATACTAGTATTTAACATTGCTGGCTTGTCGATGTCGACCAGTTACGGATACTAGTATTTAACATTGCTGGCTTGTCGATGTCGACCAGTTACGGATACTAGTATTTAAC